>OY744522.1:188321271-188406271 GCA_963556195.1 Sepiola atlantica
GAGTTACAACTAGATCAGCCACAGACTGACAGCCCCATGGAGAATTGTATCCAGTCCAGTAAAACAGAATCGACAACGGACAAGTGAGTCATATCGCTTATCCTCCTCCTCCTCCTCCTCCCCCCCTCATCCTCCTCCTCCTCATCATCATCATCATCATCATCATCATCATCATCATCACCACCACCCAAAAATCGAGACAGTATGCAACAGTTGGGCGTTGTTGGACAGAAATGTTGGATTATAACAGAAACTCTAGTCTCTGTCCCATCGCCGCAATGTATCATCCTTGTGCTTGTTTTCTAATACTTCAATGGATTATGCTCCGATCAATTGGCTACTCTGGTGCCCCCTCGTCGTAAATTCACTAGACTAACTCGACAATCAACTAAATCTCATTCATTCACTGTGGAGGTCCCCAGATGTCGGAGAGCCTTCTACTCAAATAGCTTATTTCCTCGTGCTGCTGGCCTCTGGAACTCACTCCCTGCCCCCTGTTTCCCCCGACAGTACAGACGTGCAGAAATTTAAAACTAATGTAAACAGACATCTCGCTGCGCAGATCCCAATTTAGGTTGACCCCATCCCCCCAGCCTTCTCCCCTTTTTCTTTTTTCTCAGTAGCCACTTACGTCTACAGTGGCGGCCTGCCTTGTTTGGGGTGAACTATGTTAAAAAAAAACTAAACAAAAAACAACAGCAACAACAACAAACAATAAAAAAGAAGCCATTGCAGAAACACATGAGCAACATAGAAAAATAACAGGAAATTTAATCCGTTCATATATATATATATATATATATATATATATATATATATATATATATATATAAATACATTCACATAAATATACAAGGTGGGTTAGTAACTGTTTTTTTTAAGTATAAGAAATAGGGGTAGTCGTAGTAGTAGTGGTGTGGGTGAAATAGGTATAATAACAATAATAGTTTATTTTACAATGTTTAACTGGTTTAAATAAATTTAAAGAAAAAATTTCAAAACGTTATCGGCACTGAGGCGGTATGTCAGTTTCGTTTCGTCAGTTCGTTTTTTAAAAAAAAAAATCATTTTCTCCATTTTGTTTTCTTTTTCGTTTTTGTTTGTTTTTTCATTCTTAAGCCTTTATGACACTGTTGAGAATGAACAGTTTTCTGAAAACGAGAAATGTGAGAATCAAAACGAAACATTTTTTCTAATTGTTCTGCAATGCACTAAAATGGTCCATGTTCAAATTTAATTTCAGTTTTTAAAATTTCACAACTCGTTTTTTTTTTAAATTCATAATTTATATTGTTTTTGAAATATTTTTGCATTTCTTTTTACAACCGTTCAAAATGGCGACGCATATTTATAAAAAACTGTCATCCATTTTGTTTTTTTTTACATATTTTATCAGTCGTTTTTCATTATAGCATTTGAGTTGAATGTTTTTTTTCTCTTTGCTTTTATGAGCGAATGTTGTATTTGGTCTCTCTTTGGTAAGTTACAAAATAATGAATTTCTTTGACTTGGACGGTAAATCATTTCACACAAATGGCGGGACAGTTTTGTTTTTATTTCTGTTTCTGGTGGTGATGGAAGAGGTATCGTTTTTGTGTCGCTTTCTTTAATTTCTTCATCATATACTCAACCGTGCTGCGTAGAATATATTGATAAATGTTCATCCTGTTCTGTTTGCAATTTTGTATCTCTGCTTTTTGAAATAGACAGACCTACATTTAGTCTGAAGATGTCCTTCGGGTATTAAACACAATCGTTTCTGTGTAGCTATATTTTTATACTATATATATATATATATATATATATGTATATATGTATGTATGTGTGTGTGTGTAATCCGACAGAATGTATAGGCAAAAAATGGAAAACGTGAAATAAGCAAAAAGACAGACTAATTTTAACAAAAAACATTAACACGGAGTCATGATTTGCTTCTTCGCCCCGAGATGGACATTATCAGTTTACACTCTCTCCTACCCTGTTACCTCGCATTTTAGATTTCTTACTCCGACCCCAGCACCAATGTATAAAGATGGACTCTGTTAATCTATTATGTTATTCTTGATAAAGCCTGATATTTTGCTTATTTCCTTATTTCCATTTTTGTCACCCACACATATATATATATATATATATATATATATATATATATATATATATATATATATATATATATATATATATATTTTCTCAGGAAGTATTATTTAATACGTTTGATTTCAAACGACTTAAAATAATTTTAATTTCATTATTGTTAATTGTTTTTTTTTTCTTGCATCTAGAACAGTATTTTCGTGTCTGGGTTAAGATGCCGTATTTGCCTTATATTCTTCCGAGTGCTTCCGGTCACGTCTCTAGCAATCGTCAGAGTTTGTTATTGCAGCGTTGTCGTGCGCTTTTACTGTTGTTTGTTTTCATAAGTGTCGTTCATGTGGCGATTTCTTGTTCACTTACGATGATTTATTGTGTAGATTGTAGAGACCAATTAACTATTGAATTTATTTTGCATGCTATTACCGGGAGTGTCACTTCATTAAGCATTTTCACTTCCTATAACCCCCTAGATAACAAAATATAACGCATGTGCATTAAACAGCCCCTGTGTCCCCTCCAAATAAATCTAGCTGCTGTGGTTAAAGGGCTCGGGCACTTTTAACGAACTTTGGTTATTTTTAAACTGTATTTTTTTTGTTCCGTTGTTCAAGTTGGAAGGGGAGTTTATTTTCGTGAACTCTTTTAAAGCATCTTAATTATGTTTTAATAGTGTATCAACTCACGCTCACAGCACGTGGTCTCAATCTGGTTGAGAGATGACGTCACAGTCACGCAACTGAAGAGTACATCTTCTTAAAGGAGGATGACGGCACCAATGAAAAATAAAACGATTATTACTTGAAGAGCTAAAAGCCCGTGAAAACAACCCCACATATACCGAAAATACCCTTGGCATGGCCGCAAATGCGGAGGCAAACATATATAAGCATTATAATTTCCTTTTACTTCGTCGGAAGAGTAATAGCAGAAGTTCGACTGCTGATCAAGCAGTCGGGTTTTAAATCTCAACCTGAAAACCACACCAAAGATATAGGTATATACTGGAATCCTTCATTACTAAACCAATAACTAAAAGCTCCACCATGAATAAAAAATGACGGTTGTAGTGTTATCGGATAAAGTGCTCAATTTAAATTTGATGAAGCTCAATGATGATGATGATAATAATAATAATAATAATGATACTACTACTAATAATAATGATAATAATGATAATAATAATAATCTAGATAGATGTCATTCGAAGTCGTGCATGTGTGTGTATTGTATGTAAATAACAATTATATGTATATATGTGTATGTATATAATCTAGACAAATATATTAGTATTAGTATTCCCCACTGAAACTTCGAACATCAAACTGTAATAGGGAACTCTATGACAAGTATAGTTTTCTATACATTATTTATATATATATATATATATATATATATATATATATATATATATATATAATTATTTTTAGTTATACAGACATGTACAAAAAGCCGCTACAGTGAGTAGGGAGTGAAAGATCAGATTTTTTCCGCTTGATAACATCTTAATTTCTAATAACTATTGATCGATAACATTGACATACCAGTGTAGCGGCTTTTTGATAAAACTAATTATATAAATAGCTCTATTTACTATTGATCACTTTTTTATAAGCCCGGTTGAAATTCTGTCGATTTTTATCCTGTGAATGTCTACTTTATCTGGATTACTATATATATATATATATATATATATATATATATATATATATATATATATATATATAATGTGTGTGTGTGTGTATAACAATAATAAATAATAATAAATTAGTTTCGCAACGATACGGTCGTCGGTCATTTGGTGAGAGCTGACGACGACACCGTCGCGAGACTTGATTTTAAATTTGAATTTGAAGTGGGGACTAACGAAAAGAAAAGAAAAAGAGGAAAAAGGAAATAAATAAAAGTTTTAAGATTTTGTGAACATGAAGAATTAGCCTAGTTATGATAATAGAAATACCGTTCATTCTTTTTACTATCGTTTGAAAAATATTATTCCATAGGAGATATTTGCTAAATTCGTAGCCGCCTCAATCACAGAAGTATAGAAAAAATGCTAGGAGAGAAGATGATCTTGAAAACTTAAGAGGACTGACTTTTAGTACAACTCTATAAAAAAGACACCAACGAATGACCAATAAATTACTAATAAAAACAGGTCTGTCTTTCAAGTAGCTGAGAGAGGGAATTTCAAACAAAATGAGATCAAAATAAATGCGCAAAGGAGACGTGAAAAGAGAAACAAACTGGCCAATTAAAGGCGACTTAGAATGATTCTATGAGAACCAAATATAAGAAATCCCAAATAGACAAAACCGAAGCAAACTAGTCAATGTAAACTGCAAAGGTAATAAATAAAGAGCCATTAGTTAAATGACTAATTCAACAATAAATGAATTAGAACAGAAAAACAATGAAAAATGAAATCATATCTCTATTCAAAAATGAGCCAAATCTGTCTTTTAAAACCTTGAAATATTTTCAACTGAGCAAATTGTGCTTTTGACGATTAAAGATTTTCAATAATTCAACATGAATACAAGCTAAATATGACTGACTGGTGCCTTTCAGTCGGAAGAGATAATGGATACTCTCTGAACGACTACCCATGCGATGAGAAGTTGATTACTGAAGTAAGGGTTGCACAATCTCTAACCGTAATTCACCTGATCTAGCATGTCATAAGTCCAGTGGATAAAATAATTTCCATGAACTTCCTATTTTTTAACACGTTGCTACAAGATTACTTCCCTGAGGGATACATAATGGTCATCTTCAAATCTAACACATATGAACACTTGTCATAAGCCGTCCTCATATGTCATCAAATTTTATTAATTGCGTTCATTATTTTATGATATTTATCATTATACAACATCGCGTTCACCGGCCTAACCATCCTCCAGTGGTCTTTGGGCTTTGCTAAGCGGTGACATTCAATGTAAAAACATACAACTGTCAATATATCCATGTTATTGTCCCTTATCCTCGAGTGGCTTGTAGCCTTGATAAATAATGAAAATAATTTCAATAAACTTTCTATTTTTTTAATACGTTGCTACAATATTGCTTCCCTGAGGGATACAACATGGTCATCTTCAAATCTAACACATATGAACACTTGTCATAAGCCGTCCCTATAAGTCATCAAATTTTATTAATTGCGTTCGTTATTTCATGATAATCATCATCATACAACTGTCAATATATCAATTTCATTGGCCCTTTATCCTCGAGTGGCTTGTAACCTTGATAAATGGTGAATACTTAGTAAGAAAAAGACATTGATGAGGAGCGGAAGCAATGCTTGTATTAGAAGAGAAGGATTGGTATTTTCTCGGAGTCTTCTTTCTTTTAGACTTGTTGCTCTACTGAGGCTTTGCACTCTAGTCCTCCATACAATTACCTAAATTTAAATCAAATTTAACTTTTAAGCTCAAATTTTAAGTGTAGATTTTCTGCAAATTAGAAGATATTACTTTCCTGAATTTACTTTTATTTCTTCAGAATATTATCGATGAAGCGACAAATTGTAAGATTATAAAGAAGAACTTTGAAAAATAAATGATGTGTTCAATTTTTGCTGGGTATCGCTGTACTTAATCTTTCGACCGCTCTATAGTAAAAGTAATCCCGTTTGCCATCACATTTTCGGAATTTCGAAAGGAGTGTAATTTTCGTCCAATTTTATAGGGTAGTGAAGAAGTACCCTGGAAATATAAACCCCGACACCAGAGTGGATCATTTTAGATTTATGTGATATAGCAAACTTAAAACGTGAAAATCTCACTTAAAAATAAAACAAATCGACTTAAGACATTTTAAAAAAAATCTGAAATAAAAATAAATCGTCCACTAAAGACCAATGTCTACTTAATTGTATATTTTTATATGAATAAATATATATTCGTCCTGTCACACAAAAGTTAACGAATAATAAACGTGACCTTTTCTAGCCTCCGAACGAAATCATTTAAAGTGGCAAGTGGGAGGGGGGAGCGAGAAAGCAAAAAGTAAGTCAAACAATGCCCGCTATCTGAAAGTAATTCGGACAGAAATTCTCCACTCTACAAAAAAAATCAAAGGTCAATGATTTTTTTCTTTAGGTCATCAGAAATGATAATAATAATGAATACATGAAAAATTAAATTACTGGCGTAATTCTATGATTTTCTATGAATATCACTGCGAACACTAGCGGGTCATAATTTTTTCCGACATTTTATGACAGAGGTTGTACACTAGTTCATTGAATTAAACCAGTTTTAGAGTCGAAAATGCCATGTTTTATTTGGTGGTGAAAGGGCGGCAATATTCCGAACGGCATCGTCCCACAAGAAATAACTACGTCTACGTCATTAAACTTGTCATAATCTATTAGGAAAATTCTGGATCTCTAAAACCACGGGGGTGGGGATGGAGGGGGGGGGGGTGCAACCGACAATATTCTTCTTGTCTTTCCGGAAGTCGTACTTTTTTCGTGTTATCACATTTATTTATTTTCTTTTTGACATAGATGGGAATCCATTCATTTATTTTTAATAGGTTTTAATTATTATTCGTTTTTTTTTTGTGCAATCACGTATACACACATACATACGTAATCACATACATACATACACATATACCTTACTCTCTCTCCCCCGCTGCTCCCCCTCTACCCCCTCTCTTTCTCTCTCCCATATATATATATATATATATATATATATATATATATATATATAATGGTACATGAAAGTACGGTTGTCAGTTAGCGTAAATTTCTATAAAGAATACATTTTCTGAGGTTACCGGTAGCGTGAAAAGTATGTAAACAAAGAAAATACATATAAAGTTATAATTGTTTCTACTATCAGTGGCGTGTTTGTTGGAACAGTGGATGAAACCCCTGACACCACTGATAATATTTGAAATTAATCTGGCATTCGTGTTTAGAATCTCGGCCCGGATACATTTGCTACGTTTAGCTATACTCAAGAGTCGTGATACGACGGAACAACTCTCTGTAGATAAGTATAGTCTCTCCTCTCTCTCTTTATATATATATATATATATATATATATATATATATATATATATATATATATATTGGCACACTTTAGAGAAATAGGTGTTGGGTTAGGTTAGTGACTGTAGGTAAGCATATTACATTTTTTCATCCACTTGAAGTACTTATCGCAGTCACTCATTCTAATGCTTTAAGCATTTCTGCCGAGAAAATAATAATAATAATAATAATAATAATAATAAAAATAATAATAATAAAAATAATAAGAAGAATAAAATAATAATAATAAAAATAATAATAAGAATAAAATAATAATAATAATAATAATAATAATAATAAAAATAATAATAAAAATAATAATAATAAAAATAAAAATGATAAAAATAAAAATAATAATAACAATAATAATAATAAAAATAATAACAATAATAATAATAATAATAATAATAATAATAATAATAATAATAATAATAATGATAATAATAATAACAAACGCCGACCAACCACAGGTAAGTTAAAATAGAAATCGAAATAAATATAGAAAGAACATTACACGAATCCAAGGGAACTGAAATTGACATAAATCTCTTAATCTGACATACTCCCTCCCCTCAAAAAGGTGGTAGCACTAGTCTTGGGTGGTACCACACAGAATAGTGAGGAAGGAAAGAGGGAGGAGGGAACGCACCAACCAGATATCTAGTGGAAGGGTACGGATATTACTGAAACCTTTGGGAGGCTTATTGCCACTCAAATTGCTGAGTAGGTCAACGGTCATTATCATCGAGAAAGCAATGCTAAACGGATGTAGCGATAATGCACATTGATTCGTAAAGATTATTAAGAGAGGTAGTGATTGCTGGAAATCTGTGTCCAGGGGAACACCGCTTGTTATTTTCACTGAACAATCATTTATAATGATTCGTGTGACTCCCAGTGATCAAATAATAATAATAATATAAACAGATAACGTCGATCAACCAGAGCTAAGTCGAAATAAAAATAAAATAAAAATATTTAAAGAACAGTACACGATTCTGAGAGAACGAAAACTGCCGGAAATGGAACAATCCGAGCCCTCATCCAAAAGGGTGGCACCGGCCTCGGTTGGTTCCACACAAAATGGTCGTATAGGGTCAAGGATGATAGAAATACTAAGGAGGGAGAGGGCCGTTTAGGCATACACTGGAAAGACGCGGAGAGTACTGGGATCATGGGGAGGCTTATTGACACTCAATGAATTACTCGTGTGAAAACTCCTCGTGAGTTAATAATAAAATAGTCACTAGCGAGCGAATCAAGACACTCATCGATACATCGATTCCAAAGAGGAGTGTCGCTAAAAACAAGTCTAACGGGTATCATGTAAAACGTATGACTTACAATATTGGCCCACTAAAAGGTAGGTTAATATGATCAAGATCTACAAGAGGACCCATGGTATCTATTGTATATGCCTTCATAATAGTCAATAAGAAGGACACATTCTGTCAGATCATAGACTTTGCTGTTCCTGCATACCACAGAGCGAAGATCAAGGAGACGGAAAAACGAAGCAAATACATGGAACTCGCCAGAAAACTGAAAGGGATGAAAGTCAATATAATACCAATAATTATCGGAGCACTAGGAACAGTCCCCAAAACTTGGAGAAAAGACTAGGAGAAAATTTGGAATCAAAGCGATCACTGAGACCATACAAAGGACGGCAATGATAAAAGCAGCTGCAATCTTAAGGAAAATCATCGAATGCGGAAACCAACCCGTATAAGCTGCGAACAGTAACTAGTCACATGGATGTTACAATAGGAAGAAAAGAACTACAGAAAGAATACCACCACACGAACCAAGGTATAGAAACTGCAAAAAAAAAATCATATGAAGACAATGAAGCATCATCTTGACTAACAGGATGACCTAGTTATAAGTCCGTGAAAACGTTGTGTGATTTTCGTAATCGTTTAGAGAAAAATGGAACAAATTTTCGCATTGAAATAGTAATTGATAAAACCTAATCTTGTCTCTTGAAAATCGTTTCCAAAGGTGTCTCAGTATGATCGTGATCTATTTCATAACTCTGCCAATATTAATGAAATTATTCTATACTTTTCACCGTTGATAGAAATCGAATAGTCTTTCAAAATCATCCAATGAAATGGAATGGTTAATTCCATCTTTTCTCCAACATGTGTGGTCCACTAATGAAACCAATTCTTTCCTATCGGGCCGCGACAACTGCAAGGATTTTGTGTTCTGAGGATCTCAAGCACCAAATGAAATCCTTCAGAGGCCACTGTACGCTGTGAAGTACACGGCGTAAGTCGCCGTCTCAAAACATTGAACATTCGAACCGTTTCGTGTAAGAATGGTGTTTGGCAAACAGTGACGCACATCAAAACAAAACAAAGCAAAACAACAATTTTACAAATTCGCATAGAAATATATCACGAATCAAACAAAAAGAACAAAAATCGAAATGAAATGATAACTCAACGTGATAGAAAAACACAACAAAAAACAAACAAACAAACAAACATCCACACTAACAATTGCAAATTTTACACACTGAAGAGTTCAACGTGCCGAAGAAACACACACAGAAAACAATTCTCTAATGATTATAAATCTTACACACTAAACAGTTCAACGTGCTGATTAAAAAAAAAACGAAATATATCAACGTGTCGACATAATAAAATTAAAATGTGCCGAATTCGCACATAAATATATTATGAAACCGACAAAAGAACAAACATCCAAAGAAAAATGACTCGTCGATATGATTTGTTACAAAATAAAAACTAAGGCGCATAGTTAGAACGTGTAAAATTTTAATATTATAACAAGAAATACTGAATTGGCCTTTTGGCTAAGATCACAGTGTAGTATCTGTTCCGATGGATACTACACCCTATAGACCGGTATCGTCTTGCCCTTCGGGGCTTGATGACGCCGGTCTGTGGGTCTGTCCTGTGCAGTTCTAGGAGGTCCACCCTCCAAGGCTTTGCCTTCTCACCCTTTAAGAAGGGGTTAGTTTATTGCTAATCGCCTGAGGCGTCCCTACCGGGGAATGCCGACGGGGCTGCCCAGGCAATGTTTAAAGGTCATAAGTGGTTTTCCTCTAGGGTACTGACTTATCAAATCCCACTTTCCGACCTTGTGTCACATCTTACTGCTGTGGGAGGTAGATAAATACCTGAATGAACATTCATTTTAATTGTTATTTTAACTTTTAGGAAATCCAAAATGTTCTCGTCTTTCTTGTCAGGTTATGAGCGTATAGATGAATCACGTTTATCGTTAGACACCCTATATATGACATATCATGTTCGATTCGAAATGTGATGTTATAATTTCAACGTAAGTCAAGTTACGCTTCGGCACACGAAACAATTAAAAGGCTTGAACTTAATTTGATGCTCAAGGATAAATTAGCCTGAATCTCAGACGAGGATTTTCTTTTAACATGTTCGAATCTAATACAATCAAACAATCGTAAAAGAATAAAGAAAATGCTAGCAACGATCGAATAAGCCACTAATTATATATAAAGGCACTAAAGCGAGAAGTTAATACCGTCTTCCTACCACATATGGCGCGTTTTTATCCGCGGCACATCTAAAATATCGTCGTCTGCGTTAAATGACATGCATGTATATTCGTGCAAGAAAACGGAAGTCCGAGAGCTCGACTAAATTTATCTGTACGATGCACCTAAACAATCCACTTTGACAAGCGTCTTTTCCGTGGACCTCAGCGTCTGATGTGGCATTAAATATGGAGCATTGTACGCGTAAGTACGGGACGGAGGTATAAACAACATTTAATACTGCGTTGTCATGCAACCAACGTTTCGTCGTTGAGAGCAGTGTAAAGGACGCTGGGGTCGCTGGAAGCGGTCTAAAGTCATTAGTTTCGCTGTTGTGGGCAGGTACTTATGGAGGAGGCCACGAAACGTTGCTGGACGGAAGAATGGCAGGCAGCAGATACATCAAGGTTGCACAGATTTGTGGAGGACCCGGATAACCTACCAGGCATGGACCTCCCTCCCAGGCAGTGGACAATGCTCAACCGTTTCAGGACAGGTGTCGGCCGTTTCGCCGCGACCGATTGGGACTCAGGGACTCGGCTCTCTGCGACTGTGGTCACTCTGAACAGACAGTAGACCACATCATCGAGTCATGCCTTAAATATCGACCACCCAACGGCGAAGCCGGCATAGCTGTGCTAGACAACAAAACATTAACATGGCTTTTCTCAACCGAGCTGGTGATCTAACAGTGAGATGCTGTGAAGCAAACGAAAGAAGATGCAACGTTTGGAGAGTTAGGGACATTTACACACCTTTCATAGAGATTGCCCAGTTAGAAGTAACTCCTAGTTAAGGAAAGGGAAATCCAGTATTTAAGGTGAATAACATACATCTTAACACGAGAAAAGTATAAATAGAACATCTTCGCTCCCAGATCTCGAGACGATTAATTTTTTTAGTCCGCATCAAGGATTAAAACCCCATGTTTTATTTTGATTCTTGTTAAGGCAGCATCAAATTTATTAAAAAATATAATAGAAAAATATTGAATATCCTTGTGTCAGACTTGATATACGTTTGAGATGGAATAAAAAATAAATTATGACCTGTGAGACGAGTAAGAAACAACTGATTTCGGATGAGCATGCCTTGTCCATATAAAATAGGGTACGGAGGCAGGCAAGATAAGGCGACAGGAGATACATGTAATATCACAACCTGATGATGTACAAATCAACCTACGTAGTTCTCTGACACTATTTCCGTCTCATTCTTCTTTCCGATCTGTACTTGAAGACGTCTGGTGACAAATTCTTTCATAATGTACGAAAGTATTTAACCTATTATGGAAACCAAAAACTTAAGAAATGATTTTGTTTAAAGATGGTTGTGACTGCGAATTTGCGCACCCGGGCAAATACACGAATCAAGAAAAACGATCGTACGCATAACATGTTGTTGGTGTTTAATTCTTGGAACTGATATGAATAAATATGTCATGATTTTTATTTATTTCTAAATTGTCATATAATAGCTGTGGATCGCCCATAGTTTCTACCATTGAGTTGATTTAAATACCTGTAGTATTTGTGAGTATATAATGGTATTCATTTGATTGTGCAAAGGTGTTGTGGATTTTTGTCGACTTCTAATTGTGGTGTTGTGGAATTTGTGCCGATGAATTTTATCAATAAAGATTCGTCGTCTCGGAAACGATCGTACACACACATTATATATATATATATAGTGTATGTGTGTGTACGATCGTTATAATCAACCTATTTATTTTGTATAATCTTGTGTTGTAATTGTTTCTGCACAGACTATAACCTATTCGTATTTAGTATGACCTCGATCAGGTTATGGGAAAATACGATAATCTATATATTAATACGCTAGCGTGTACCTATCTACCAACGTACTTACCTACCTACCAACTACCTATCTACAAACATACCTACCTACCTGTGTAACGCTCTGACACCCCTTTTTACGAAGATGGGATCGCCCGATCGCCGGAGACTTATTTATTTTTTTAACGATGAGCTAAATATACATCGAAAGGGGGGGGGTTACGACAGAGTTAGTACTTACTTTTGCCCCGGAGAGAGGGAGAGGGAGGGAAGGGGAGGGAGGCTGAGGGGAGATGGAAAGGAGAGGGAGGGAGGAAGGGAGGGAGAGTGGAAGAGAAACACCGTGGAATTTCCACTGGGTTCCGTTAGTATTAATAAATTAGTGATCACCAGGGACGAAATTAATGAGTGCGGAGTCATAAAAATATATGTTTTTCATTTAAGAAATCAAGGGGAATAATTCTATAAATAATTTTAAAGTTATTTCCTCTAAAGCAATTAAAATTGAAAATGATAGAAAAAAAAACAAGAATGAAAATGGTTATATAAGTGATCAGGGCTGGGAGCAAGTGCAAATAAGAGTTCCGGGTAACGCCTAATAGTCCTGCTAGTTATGTATATAACATAATGTTAGGGTTTGAGATTATTAATTTTTAAATCTGTGTATTAAATACAGATTTATTATTAAATGAGATTTATTGCGGAAATACTGTAAGGTACAGCTCTACCATATATGTTAGATCTATTAATATAAAATAATCTCAGAGGGTTAGGATATTTGAAGGGAAGGAAACCTGAATGATTAGCAAGGCCACTGCGGCATTTTCAAGTGTGAGAAGAAATCGGGGAAACACAGACTAACTTTACAAGATACAATGAAAATTAACTTGAAATGAAGGAAAATCAGCACCAGCGATTGCCATGATCACTCGAAAGGCAGAAGCAAGTGGATATTTATTAATAGAAATCGCCCCAGACAAGGCATGAAGTCACTTAATATAAAGAGCTAACAAGAACGAAATATGATTCTCGTAAAGACAGGAGATGCCTATTGGCCTTAGTCTTAAAAAGATCAAGGCTAACAGTCAGCAGGAAGAGAGTTCCACAAGCCGGCAGTTCTTGGGATGAAAGCTACTGAAATAGGAAGCTGTATTACAATGAGGTATCGAAACAGCGAATTGATAGAGACCACTGGACCAGCGAGCCAAACGAGCTGGAACAAAGGAAGTAGGGAATAGATCACACAATTTTGAAGAACACATGCCATACTTATATTTATAGAAAAGACTGAGACTAGCAACATCACGCATGTGTGAGAGAGAGAGAGAGAGGTTCAGAGACGAAGAAAGGGTGGGACCAATTATATTATTATAATCATGGCCCAGTGGCCTTCACACACACCCACGCGTGTTTGAGACATGATTTTCTCATTCAACGATATTTCGTTAAATGAAACGTTTATTTGTTCGGTTTATTTTGCTTTCCAACATTCTAACAAAATTCTTTCATTGGCTAGACGATAAAGTAAATAAACATTTTCAAAAACTTAATGTTGGTGTCTATACAAATCAGTCCGACAGTGGCTTTGTTGCTGTCGAGCTGAGCTATGGTTCTGTTCAGTCCTAGGAGGTCAAACTTCTCAGAGTTTACCTTCTCTTGCTTTAATTTCTTCTAAAAAATATTTCATTCCCCTAGGAACATTTTTTAATAATGAATTACATCATAGAACTATGATACAAAACAGTGGCTCTCTTGCTGTCGGGCTTAAGTATAGTTCTGTTCAGTCCTAGAAGGTCAATCCTCCCAGGACTATAACTTCTCTCTGAGAAGGGGTTAGTTTACTTTTAATCGCATGAGGCGCCCCTACCGGGAAATGCCGTCGAGGCTGCACAGTCATTTGTTTTTGAAAGCCAGAGTGCGCTTATCATAGAGAGCTGACTTCTCAAAACCCCACCTGACCATGTCTGACCTCCTGGCAATGAGGTAAAAATATGTCTGCGCCTTGAGCTTTCTTTATTTTTATTTTTACTTCCAACTTCAGTCATCGTCTGTATTGTAAACATACGCATAACGTCCGATCAAATAGGTAACTAAAAAAATCAACCGAGATCCATTTTTTAGAGTTGAAGGGGAGAGACAAAGCAATTGGATCTAGAAAAGGAGTGTGTGACGTAATTCAGTTAAAATCACGTGCAGATGTGATCACGTAAGTGATGATCACAGGCTCTGACAGTATCATAGCTCATTATAAAAATTTGGAAAGAGAAAACCAAAAACTAAACTAATTTAGCGAAAGGAACAATTGATTTAATTGGATACAAATTGTTAATAATATTTTAAATATTTTAATTGATTTGCAAAGTACGTTGATATTCTTGATCTGTACACTATTTTAGTTTACGTTTTGAGCACAAGACCCTATTAATTCTAAAACAGCAATACACTTTGCAAATACTTGTTTTGCTGAGCCGTTTTGCCGAGCTGTTAATTGATAAAGAAAAGACAAAGAAATTGGATCTGAAAAGGAGTGTGTGACGTAATTCAGTTCAAATCACGCGCAAACGTGATCACGTAAATGATGATCACAAGCTCTGAAAGTATCATAAACTCATCATAAAATTAAAAAAAAACAACTAACTAATTTATCAAAAGAAAAAAGATTGATTTAATTGGATACAAATTGTTCATAACATTTTAAGTCTTTTAATACATGCAGATTAGCAAAGTACTTTGGTATTCTTGATAAGGATCTTTATAATATTTATGCTTTGAGCACAAGACACTATTAATTCTAAAATAGTAAGACACTTTGGTAATACTTGTTTTGCTGAGTTAGGGTTAGGGTTAGGGTTTAATCAATCAAACCGTGAAGATTGAAATATCGAGACATTGGAGAACAATAAAATAAACGTAATTCCTCTACATTATTTTTATCATAATTATCATCATCATTATAAAGTTTTGCCTTATTGTTATTAGGCACTGTATCCACCAAGAACTAACCTTCTTTCTATTCAAAAATTATATATATATAGGGTCACGGGTCTTCTAGATAAAATGTCATGAAAGTTTATTGGATGACCTCATTATTTTGTGACGTTATTCAATGTGCACGGTAATTCGTACCCGTTTTAATGTTTGACATCACAAAACGATAATGTTATCCAGCGTGCACAAGGAACAAACAAAAAAACAAAATTCACAGAGCATTGGTAGTATATATATATACATATATATAGCTTTAGTATATATATATATATATATATATATATATATATATATATATATATATAGCTTTAGTATATATATATATATATATATATATATATAGCATTGGTATATATATATATATATATATATAGCTTTAGTATATATATATATATATAGCTTTAGTATATATATATATATAGCTTTAGTATATATATATATATAGCTTTAGTATATATATATATATATATAGCTTTAGTATATATATATATATAGCTTTAGTATATATATATATATATATAGCTTTAGTATATATATATATATATATATATATATAGCTTTAGTATATATATATATATATATATATATATATAGCTTTAGTATATATATATATATATATAGCTTTAGTATATATATATATATATATATAGCTTTAGTATATATATATATATATATAGCTTTAGTATATATAGCTTTAGTATATATATATATATATATAGCTTTAGTACATATATATATATATATAGCTTTAGTACATATATATATATATATAGCTTTAGTATATATATATATATATATAGCTTTGGTATATATATATATATATATATAGCTTTGGTATATATATATATATATATATAGCTTTAGTATATATATATATAGCTTTAGTATATATATATAACTTTAGTATATATATATATAGCTTTAGTATATATATATATATATATATATATAACTTTAGTATATATATATAGCTTTAGTATATATATATATATATATATATATATAGCTTTAGTATATATATATATATATAGCTTTAGTATATATATATATATATATAGCTTTAGTATATATATATATATAGCTTTAGTATATATATATATATATAGCTTTAGTATATATATATATATATAGCTTTAGTATATATATATATATATAGCTTTAGTATATATATATATATATAGCTTTAGTATATATATATATATATAGCTTTAGTATATATATATATATATAGCTTTAGTATATATATATATATATATATATATAGCTTTAGTATATATATATATATATAGCTTTAGTATATATATATATATAGCTTTAGTATATATATATATATATATATATATATATATATATATAGCTTTAGTATATATATATATATATATATAGATATATATATATATATAGCTTTAGTATATATATATATATATATATAGCTTTAGTATATATATATATATATCTTTAGTATATATATATATATATATATATATCTTTAGTATATATATATATATATATATCTTTAGTATATATATATATATATATCTTTAGTATATATATATATATATATATCTTTAGTATATATATATATATATATATCTTTAGTATATATATATATATATATATCTTTAGTATATATATATATATATATATCTTTAGTATATATATATATATATATATCTTTAGTATATATATATATATATATATCTTTAGTATATATATATATATATATCTTTAGTATATATATATATATATATATATATATCTTTAGTATATATATATATATATATATATATCTTTAGTATATATATATATATATATATCTTTAGTATATATATATATATCTTTAGTATATATATATATATATATATATCTTTAGTATATATATATATATATATCTTTAGTATATATATATATATAGCTTTAGTATATATATATATATATATATAGCTTTAGTATATATATATATATATAGCTTTAGTAAATATATATATATATATAGCTTTAGTATATATATATATATATAGCTTTAGTATATATATATATATATATAGCTTTAGTATATATATATATATAGCTTTAGTATATATATATATATAGCTTTAGTATATATATATATATATATAGCTTTAGTATATATATATATATAGCTTTAGTATATATATATATATATATAGCTTTAGTATATATATATATATATATAGCTTTAGTATATATATATATATATAGCTTTAGTATATATATATATATATATATATAGCTTTAGTATATATATATATATATAGCTTTAGTATATATATATATATATAGCTTTAGTATATATATATATATATATATATAGCTTTAGTATATATATATATATATAGCTTTAGTATATATATATATATATAGCTTTAGTATATATATATATATATAGCTTTAGTATATATATATATATATATATATAGCTTTAGTATATATATATATATAGCTTTAGTATATATATATATATAGCTTTAGTATATATATAGCTTTAGTATATATATAGCTTTAGTATATATATATATATATATATAGCTTTAGTATATATATAGCTTTAGTATATATATAGCTTTAGTATATATATATATATATATATATAGCTTTAATATATATATATATATATAACTTTAGTATATATATATATATATATAGCTTTAGTATATATATATATAGCTTTAGTATATATATATATAGCTTTAGTATATATATATATATAGCTTTAGTATATATATATATAGCTTTAGTATATATATATATATAGCTTTAGTATATATATATATATATATAGCTTTAGTATATATATATATATATATAGCTTTAGTATATATATATATATATATATATATATAGCTTTAGTATATATATATATATATATATATAGCTTTAGTATATATATATATATATAGCTTTAGTATATATATATATATATATATAGCTTTAGTATATATATATATATATATAGCTTTAGTATATATATATATATATATAGCTTTAGTATATATATATATATAGCTTTAGTATATATATATATATATATATATAGCTTTAGTATATATATATATATATAGCTTTAGTATATATATATATATATATATAGCTTTAGTATATATATATATATAGCTTTAGTATATATATATATATATATAGCTTTAGTATATATATATATATATATAGCTTTAGTATATATATATATATATATATATATATAGCTTTAGTATATATATATATATAGCTTTAGTATATATATATATATATATATAGCTTTAGTATATATATATATATATATATAGCTTTAGTATATATATATATATATATATAGCTTTAGTATATATATATATATATATATAGCTTTAGTATATATATATATATATATATAGCTTTAGTATATATATATATATATATATATATATATATAATAAAAAAAACGAAACGCTTAGGGGAGCGAAAAATAGGAACGCACCGTAAAGGCATCGGTCGCTATCGCCCAAAACAAAAACAATAACAAATAATTTACGTTACAGTTTAGATAATAAGAATTCGTGCACCAATGGGCATGTCATTGTGGTCTAGCTGTTAGAACGCTGGTCTACGAATGTTAACATCGAACGTCCGATTCCTGACCGGTGAGGCATCCTGTGACGGCTTTTCAATAAAAAAAAAATAATTTGTAAATTACAAGAAATTCGTTTATAAGTGAATAGAGTCCGTAGTATTTGTTAAAAACTTCTAATTTAAAACATTTAAGAAAAATACTCGGACTCTATTTCCTTATTATATTTGAGCTGTAGTATTTTAATTACTGTTGGACTTTCGACCCACTATCTGCGTGATTAACATTTTTTTAAAATAGTATATATATATATATATATATATATATATATATATATATATATATATATATATATATATATATATAAGATAAATGAAACAAGAAAGATAAATATGTACGAATGACAAATCTATTTCAACTTCGACTGTTCAATGCAAGGAGTACTCGGTAAAAACATGTTATATATATATATATATATATATAAAATATGAGACTAAAAGTATACTTTTAGAGAATTAAACCTATATTGAAATGGATTAAGCTCAATATACGAGATAGACCAATTAATTGCTATATATATATAAAAAAATGTTGAACTACCAATATCCATATATACATATATAAAAATGTTGAACTACCAATATCCATATATACATATATAAAAATGTTGAACTACCAATATCCATATATATATATATATATATATATATATATATATATATATATATATATATATATATATATATATTTATATTTATGTGTGTGCGTGAGCGTGTGTGTGAGCGTGTGTGCATATGTATCTGATTATGTCTGAATTTGCGAAATTAAAATTATTTTTTGTTCCAAGTTTCAAGTCAGGTTATAATCAATTTCAGTTATTAAAAAACGAAAACCCCAGTAAAAATCATGTCGCGCCTTAAATACAACCCTGTGTTTGCATAAAATAAAAGTAATAAATAATTAAAAAAAAAACATAGATAGGACAGCGACTCGGAAAAATCAAAGTTTGAAAAGCATTCGGGAATCTTTCTTTTCTCTTTCTCTTTTTGTTTTCTTAAAAACGAAATTTTCAAAAATTCATTTGCTTTTGTTTTCCTGATTTCAGTTTCATGCCCTAAAACAAATATTACGATTGCACTTTCCGCCATTTTGTTTCTAATGTCGCTGCTTTCCGCCATTTTGTTTTTTTTCAAAAAAATCAAAAAAAAATCGCTGCTTCCCATTGTCTTTTATTGAGTTCCCTCACCACCTTGCCGAGCGCGCACGCGTCTCCGCTACGCTTTTCGTATCAGGAATTCTGTTGATAGCTCTTCGGGTGAGGTATCGGTAGTCATCTCCGACAATCGATATGTAGGTAATGGCGGTGCTAAATCACCGAACGAGTCGAACGATTGCGGGGGGCTGCTGGTCTCTGAGTTGACCAAGGGCACATTGATATTGTCCAGGTCGAGGTAGTTACGATCGCGCGACAACAGTTCTTCCAACATATGACGTAGCTGAGTGAATGAAGGCCGCTTCTTGGGATCATCTGCCCAACACAGTAGCATTATTTGATACCTGAAAAAGACAGAACAGGATAGAAGCATTAAAAAAAGTCTTTGAGTCGAATGATTGGAATCTATTATAAACTTTGATATTCTATTTTATTGTTTGTGTAGCAACGCACGCGTTTGAGTCTCTTCTCTATTACGAGCGTCGCCATGTTGTATATGATGTGTTAGTGTAGTATAGGTTAGAATATAAAAGAGAAAAGACTATGATGATAACACAGTAATGATAAAGAGACGGTTTAATCAAGGGAGGCGCGAGAGCGCTCTATCCATTAATGGCTTCAAAAACGGCCTATCCTAGAAATCTCATTTCTTTGATCAATCATAACTCAAAAACCAATAAACCAAATTAGTTAAAACTTTGCACAACATTTTTTTTTGATAGGTTCTATAAGTGTGTAGAATTTCAGCATCATTAGTCAAAGCAACTCAGAGATCCAGAAAGGTCAGGCATGATTTTGTGTTATCCGTGTGTACGTACGTACGTATGTGCCACCCTGTATTTCATCAACTATTTGATAGATTCAGCTGATTTTTTGGCAGAGATAGAGGTTTTAGGATCTAGTTGATGGCATTTTAATTTCAGTTTACCATGTACCTTAGTTTTCCAGAAAATTCCGAAAAACCTTTAAAATGACCATTGTATGGAGGCATAGCCTTTACAAAATATGTGACATTACATGATAAATGCCAGTATACTGAAATCATATGCCCTTAATAGGGTTAAGATGAAAATTCATATACACTAAATGTACAAAAGCAAGGAAATTCCCAAATTTTCACACTTTTATTGTCATTAAGGGTATGCGAGCACAACAGGGCTATGTATTTTACTGGTAAGAATTTTTCTTCAGCGCACCTCACACACTTCATCCACTGATGCATAGAGATTTATACTGTAGTGATGTGATAATAAAATGGTTTGGTTGATATGTAGTCATACCCTTAATGACAATAAAAGTGTAAAAATTTGGGAATTTCCTTGCTTTTGTACATTTAATGTATATAAATTTTCATGTTAACCCTATTATGGGCATATTATTTCAGTATACTGACATTTATCATTGAATTTAAATATACATAAATACATTTATTTCTCGCAAAAGACAAGTGAAGCAGGAAATAATGAAACATGATACATAAGGTGAAAATTATAGACGTAATAACTACCGAAATAGTCTCTACGTTAATAGTCTCTAAACAATCTTTTCTACGCAAAAGACGTAATTACTACCGAAAATGTCTACGTTAATAGTCTCTACACAATTGTTTCTACGCAAAAGACGTAATTACTACCGAAAGTGTCTACGTTAATAGTCTCTACACAATTGTTTCTACGCAAAAGACGTAATTACTACCGAAAGTGTCTACGTTAATAGTCTCTACACAATTGTTTCTACGCAAAAGACGTAATTACTACCGAAAGTGTCTACGTTAATAGTCTCTACACAATTGTTTCTACGCAAAAGACGTAATAACTACCGAAAGTGCCTACGTTAATAGCCTCTACACAATTGTTGCTACGTAAAAGACGTAATTACTACCGAAAGTGTCTACGTTAATAGTCTCTAAGCCATTGTTCTACGCAAAAGACGTAATTACTACCGAAAGTGTCTACGTTAATAGTCTCTACACAATTGTTTCTACGCAAAAGACGTAATTACTACCGAAAGTGTCTACGTTAATAGTCTCTAAATATTTTTTTTATACGCAAAAGACGCAATCATTAACGAAAGGGGAGGTGACGGTGGTTAAGTGGATAACGACATGGACTGAAGCCAT
The DNA here is from genome assembly GCA_963556195.1 of Sepiola atlantica. Lineage (NCBI taxonomy): Eukaryota > Metazoa > Mollusca > Cephalopoda > Sepiida > Sepiolidae > Sepiola > Sepiola atlantica. Next base: position 188,343,641 of record OY744522.1, read on the forward strand.
GGGTGTTCCAAGTTCGAATCCAGTCGGTTCCACAGTATCACTTTCACTTAGGCATGTTGGCAACCTTCTCGTGGTCCTTCCCGTAAGTACCCGATGTCTTTCCAGAAAGATTTCTAACTAGAAAAACATCGGGGAAACTAATGCCAACACTAGAATCATCTGGTTGATTTGTGTAATTTCTTTGAGCAAACATATTTAGTAGATTTTCTTTAACGGTTTTAGGTTTAAGTGTTTCAATTTAACTATAAAACTACAATTAGCCACTAAAGAAAGCCATTATTACACAGCTGCAACAATATTTAAATGACAAAGCTATAACATTAGATAATTTAACTCAAGTGTCAAGCGATGGAGTTGGTGCAATGAGAAGGAAAAAAAATTGGGTTTATTACCAGCTTAAAATGAAATAATACCAAATGCTATGTATATTCATTGTATCATTCACAAGAGATATGCCCCTCCCCTATTCTTGGAGGAGAAAAAGAAAAGGTTTAGCCATCGACTATTAGTGCAATTAATCATATTAATGCAAATTCACTAACTGATAGACGTTAATAAATTTTGGAGCAAAGTGTAGTACATGTTCCGATACTGCACTTCATCTTTTCTCTCCCTGATCAGTGAGAGAGAAATCTTTCTCGACTGAGGCAATTTAAAGTTCTTCTTTCGTGTAGGAACAATTGTTTAGAGACTATTAAGATGACTCTTTCGTTAGTAATTACGTCTTTTGCGTAGAAACAATTGTTTAGAGACTATTAAGATAGACTCTTTCGTAAGTCTTCTTTTTTCGTGTAGGAACAATTGTTTAGAGACTATTAAGATAGACTCTTTCATTAGTAATTACGTCTTTTGCGTAGAAACAATTGTTTAGAGACTATTAAGATAGACTCTTTCGTTAGTTTTCTTTTTCGTGTAGGAACAATTGTTTAGAGACTATTAAGATGACTCTTTCGTTAGTAATTACGTCTTTTGCGTAGAAACAATTGTTTAGAGACTATTAAGATAAACTCTGTTAGCACACTGAGTGTACCATTCACAGGCAATAACATACCTCTAAAATGTAGGAGTAAACATCGTTATTGCAGCAATTAATTATGTAAAAGCAAATTCACATCCTAGAATCAAAACGGAATTTTCATGAATATAGTTTATTTCCAAGAACCTCCAATCTGTGGAACACATACCACGGAGATGCTTCCATGCAGACTACAGCATGGTTGCTTTCAAGTCTAATGAACATAAGAAATACGCCTTCTTATATCGAGCTCGCAAAGCCATTGATTGGTCAATTGAAAATGAATCACCTGCAAAAGCGTACGCGACTCACTTCACTAACAGACTTTTTTTTTTTAACTAACTTCATGAGGATTGTGGAAATTTTTACGTGACATTGCTTATCTATATACAACGATCTCTCTACTCTATCACTATTTCCATGGAAGGTGCTCGACTGAGCTCCATCATCTGGTACCGTCCCTGTAAAACATTTACAGTATGAGCTCGTCCTTTTATCACCACTGCAAAGAATTTCCATTTCTTCCTCTGTGTACCTAAAACCAAACGGAACTTCCATGAACAGCGTTTCTTTCCAAGAACATCCCATCTGCAGAAAACATTACCACGGGGCTACATCCCTGCAGATTACGTCGTCATCTTAAAGTTTAATGCAAACACATACTTGTCGAGCTGTCTACTTAAGTAATTCAATTTTGAGTACTCTTATAGCTGACACACCATATTTCTGTGACTTCGCGTCGTCAACGTTCGGGTAGGTTACGGAATCGCTCGAGAGTCGACGAAACTATTACCCAAGCAGCAGATAACTTTTGGAAGAAATTAATCGCGTTCAATAATGAAAAAAAAAATGAATTTCTATAATCTCTGACAGCTCGTTGAATCTCCAGAAGGACTAATTGAGTCTTTTGAAAAAAATGTAAAAAAAAAAAACATTGAAAAAAAACATTGAAAAAAACCCCTAAAAAAACAAAACATTTGCTTAACAAATCAAACAAAATCAGCTTTTGAAACTTTCCGGTGTACAAACAAAAAACAACATTTTATTTAAATCATTTGATTAACAATGGCTCCATTGACAAAAATAAATAAATAAATAAACATCTAATTAATAACAGTTGTTTAGCTATGGTTTGTTCGTTCTTTATTTTTATATATGTATTTTAGTTTTGTTTTCTTCGTCGTAATTTATCGGCTGCCAGTCTTCAATTTAGCGCTTGGTAGTGTTCGCCTCGTAACCTGCCCGAACGTTGACGACGCGAAATCACGGAAACGTGGTGCGTCATCTATAAGAGTACCAAATTTTGTTCACCCCATTCATCGTTTTAAATCCTTTTATAGTATTGTTTATGATACAACTGACAATCTCATTAACACTTATCGTTGAGTGGGGGTTGACCTTGCTAACCCATTAGTATAAAAAACCTACTAAAACTCTAAGGGTGTTGTTTGTTACCTGCTTGCTTGTCACCGTGCACACTTCACCTATACATCAATGTTTCAGAAGGTAGAAGTAAAGAAAGAGTAACGTAAATAAAGGTCGAAGGAGAATAAAAATTGTAAGAGCAATAGCCGTAAATAAAACTGGACCAGGGTACTGCCTGTACTCTGATCCCCACGGGACAGCGAACGGGACCCACAGAAAGCCAAAGATCGACCGATCTTGAACTTAAACTTCGATGGACACACATACCAAGAACTCTCGCAGATTCCGTTTTGAATTGACCAATCAACAGAAATTCTGTCCACCGTATTCTGAAGACCAAAACGCTGAAGCCCTAAAAATATTCAATTTCCCCATAATTTGCAACCCACCGACTACACTCAGCGAGAAGAATTTGGTCAATTGTTTTTGGAACATGAAGAGATTCTTCCCAACATTTTTTGAACTGATGAGGCTTATTTTAATCTTGATGGTGGCATCAGCCGATATCCTTGTCGCATTTGATAAATAATCATTACTGCTGTTCTGTATTGATTTGATACATAAACATTGATTTTTGTTTAATACATGCATTTCTGAGAGCCTCTTTATTATTACATGCATATTTTCCGTATAACAATAACTGATTTTAATCTTATTTCTATTGATAATTTTCAATTATACTTATATTTCCTAAATAAAGAAAAATGGAAGCTAATAATGAAAAACGTTTTTTCTTAGGTTTGCAACATCCTATATTGCGTATCCGTAAAGCAATACACTTCTATCAAAATATTGTTAGATTAGATCAATCATCATTTAAAAAGCATTTGTTAGCCCGAAACAAGACATATTGTCACTAAGGGGACACTATGATAGGGGCAAAATTTATAAGGAAGAGGCAACATGGCTCGGAAGTTGGGTAGCAAGATGTTTTTTCTACATTACATTTAAATTTCTGCATGTTGGAACGGTCAGGGAAGCGCCTCTATTGTACAAAAGAATAAAAAGTTTAAGGCTGCGCCTCTATTGTACAAAAGAATAAAAAGTTTACGGCCGCGCCTCTATTGTACAAAAGAATAAAAAGTTTACGGCCGCGCCTCTATTGTACAAAAGAATAAAAAGTTTACGACTGCGCCTCTATTGTACAAAAGAATCAAAGGTTTATGGCCGCGCCTCTATTGTACAAAATAATCAAAGGTTTATGGCTGCGCCTCTATTGTACAAAAGAATCAAAGGTTTAAGGCTGCGCCTCTATTGTACAAAAGAATCAAAGGTTTATGGCCGCGCCTCTATTGTACAAAAGAATCAAAGGTTTATGGCTGCGCCTCTATTGTACAAAAGAATCAAAGGTTTATGGCCGCGCCTCTATTGTACAAAAGAATCAAAGGTTTATGGCTGCGCCTCTATTGTACAAAAGAATCACAGGTTTATGGCCGCGCCTCTATTGTACAAAAGAATAAAAAGTTTAAGGCTGCGCCTCTATTGTACAAAAGAATCAAAGGTTTATGGCCGCGCCTCTATTGTACAAAAGAATCAAAGGTTTATGGCCGCGCCTCTATTGTAAAAAAGAATCAAAGGTTTATGGCTGCGCCTCTATTGTACAAAAGAATCAAAGGTTTATGGCTGCGCCTCTATTGTACAAAAGAATCAAAGGTTTATGGCTGCGCCTCTATTGTACAAAAGAATAAAAAGTTTAAGGCTGCGCCTCTATTGTACAAAAGAATCAAAGGTTTATGGCTGCGCCTCTATTGTACAAAAGAATCAAAGGTTTATGGCCGCACATCTACTGTACAAAAGAATCAAAGGTTTATGGCCGCGCCTCTAATGTACAAAAGAATCAAAGGTTTACGGCTGCGCTTCTATTGTACAAAAGAATAAAAAGTTTATAGCCGCGCCTCTATAGTACAAAAGAATCAAACGTTTATGGCTGCGCCTCTATTGTACAAAAAAAAATCAAAAGTTTAAGGCTGCGCCTCTATTGTACAAAAGAATCAAAGGTTTATGGCCGCGCCTCTATTGTACAAAAGAATCAAAAGTTTATGGCCGCGCCTCTATTGTACAAAAGAATCAAAAGTTTATGGCCGCGCCTCTATTGTACAAAAGAATCAAAGGTTTATGGCTGCGCCTCTATTGTACAAAAGAATAAAAAATTTACGACCACGCCTTTATTGTACAGAAGAATAAAAAGTTTACGATCGAGTTGGTAGCATTAAATGCGACCACCCATCTTGAACTTGGCCATTAAAATAAAAACGTTTCAATGAATATAGTTTGAATTTTGCAATACTTACAGTTCATCTGAGCAATTGCTCGTCTTATCCATTCGGTAGCCGCTACAAAGAACGTGATAAAGATCTGCCAGGGCTATTGAAGGATAAGGTGAAGCACCTGAAAAACGAGACAAAAAAAACAAACAATTAGAATAAAATGACGTCACGATGAAGGACAAACATCCCACGCCATAATAAGCCAGCGGGTAGTCAGTAGTCAGTAGTATCTAGGCATAAGCCTACAAGAAAACAATAAATTTATAGCTATCTGTATATAATACTACAGGGTGACCCGCCCCCCCCCCCAAAAAAAATTGCCATCCATAGAATTGTTTATAAAATTCACAATCCTTTCTGCAATCCAACCATTTTCGAGACAATTTAACTTCAATCTATGTCTGACTTGCCCATCATGTTTCACTCATAAATACCCAATGGTCTTTTTTTTCTATACACATGTTCACTTCTGCATTACAAGCACACTAAGATACGACTTGCACACTTGTCAATAACTCTGACACATAATTCTGGCTGTGATGGCCCTCTTCTTGACGACTACTAGATAGTGCTCAGTACTCATTAATGCAGAGCTGCACATTTGTAATATATCATTGGAGGACTATAAAACAAATACTGTTGGACACACTTCGTGGATAAGTCGAGCATAGCCTGAAGTTTATTTGAACGAAATATGGCCTGATCGCAGAAAGGATTATGAATTTTACTTACGATTCCATGAGTGGCATTTTTAGCAGGTCATCCTCTATTTCGATTAATAGCGCTCTATCCTTTAATAGACTTCAAAAACGACCTATGCTAGAAATCTCATTTCTTTGATCAGTCATAACTCAAAAACCAATAAACCAAATTATTTAAAAATTTTGCACAAACTTTTCATTTGATAGGTTCTATAAGTGTGTAAAATTTCAGCATCATTAGTCAAGGCAACTCAGAGATCCAGAAAGGTCAGGAGTGATTTTGTGTTATCCGTGTGTACGTACGTACGTGTGTGCCACCCTGTATCTCATCAACTATTTGATGGATTCAGCTGATTTTTGGCAGAAATAGAGGTTCTAGGGTCTAGTTGATGGCATTTTAATTTCAGTTTACCATATACCTTAGTTTTCTAGAAAATTCAAAAAAACTTAAAAATTACCATTTTCTTGAGGCATAGCCTTTACAAAAGTAGTGACATTCCATGAAAAATGCCAGTATACTGAAATCATGTGCCCTTAATAGGGTTAAGATGAAAATTCATATACACTAAATGTACAAAAGTAAGGAAATTCCCAAATCTTTACACTTTTATTAGCAGTAAGGGTATGACTACATATCAACCAAACCATTTTATTATCACATCACTACAGTATAAATGGATGAGTGGATGAAGTGTGTGAGGTGCACTGAAGAAAAATTCCTACCAGTAAAATACATAGCCCTGTTGTGCTCGCATACCCTTAATGACAATAAAAGTGTAAAAATTTGAGAATTTCCTTGCTTTTGTACATTTAGTGTATATGAATTTTCATCTTAAACCTATTAAGGGCATATGATTTCAGTATACTCGCATTTATCATGGAATATCGTTAGTCTTGAGATGATTCATAAGTCCTTTCCAAAAAGCAACATTATCTTCTTGTCAACTAAATATATCCGGATTGAAGTTTGAAGATACATACCCATGGTGACAATTTCCCAGAGTAGAATTCCAAACGACCACACGTCGCTGTGCGTTGTAAATATTCGATCTCTTAGAGATTCGATGGCCATCCATTTGATGGGCAGTTTGCCATTGGTCAGCTTTTGGTATTGGTTGTCCTTATAAATATCTCTTGACAAACCAAAGTCGCAGACCTTGACCACCTTCCCACAGTCCAGTAAAACATTCCGGGCTGCCAAGTCTCGATGTACATATTTGTTTTCAGCCATGTATTCCTGAAAGAGTAAAAAAAAAACACTTAGCGTAAAGCAATATTCTTCTATAAAACGAATTGAGTTCTCTTAGGTTACCAGTAACATAGAATGTAAACAAAATAGTACATAAAAGCGTTTATAATTTATTCTACTACCAGCAGCCAGTTCGTTAGAGCAGATGAAAAACTCCCGACAACGATGATCACAATTAGAAGTATTATATAAGGCACTTGAAAGCACACCAGTGGATTAATATCTTATTTCTTTTAATAACAGAAACTTTGTCAGAGTGAACAGAGATGGTATATCTGATATCGTTTCTACAAGAGACGAATTATTATGAGGACGAGGAGATAGAAGAAAGAGGCGGCGTATATGACAGAGCAAAAGAAATGAAGAGGGTTGGATAGAATGTGGGAAAACAGTAGTTCGGTGGTGAACGACAAAGTTTCTGATTGAACTTGAGAATAGCTGTTTATCATTATACTAAAACTAGATGAACAAAGGTTTGTTTTCCAAAGGCATTTTTCATATATACATTAATGACAAAAATACATTCTAAATTAAATCCTTAGTTCTGGGAGTGAGTTGTTTCTCTATTATTTCACCAATTTCTTTCTTTATTGAATGTTTTATGTACACTATTGCTACCACTACTGCTACTACTAATACTACTTCGTTTTTTTTTTCTTTTCTACTACTACTACTACTACTACTACTACGTTATTCTTCTTTTTCTTTTTCTTCTAAGTTATTCCTCTTCGTTTATAATTATTTTTATTTACTTCTTCTACTACTACTACTACTATGTCGTTATTTTATTCCTTCAATTTTTTTTAAAAATTTCTTCTACCACGTTCTTTTTCTTCAAAACCGGCTACCCATAAAACGCATATTTAATCCGGTATTTGGTGCGAACGGGACCCAAATAAAAACAACCCGAATCACAGACCCCAGCAAAACAGCCGCGCATCCCCGACACGTAATTACACCACCATTTCCCTCCACCCCTTTTAACGTTTGTGGTTGTCGTCTGCGTTTTGTCTTACAATTTACGACTGCGCCACAAAGAAACGAGGAGGAACACTCTGAGAAGTTCCTCACGAAACGGCAAAAACCATTTCATCTACCGATGGCGAATCAAGCCTCTGAAATCAAGATCTATCGTAAATTATACGGTAATGCTGCGCTAGCTTGTCTAGCTCATTATTAGACCAGAATTTGATCCCCACCGGGTGCTCCTATGCGTATAGCTTCTTGCCACACTAAACTGAGCAACTGTATTAGTTGCTGTCGAGTTATATGTTTTATATGTATTGAATTCATAAGAAACCAAGCTAAACTATTAATAAAGAAAAACCACGTAAAACTTCGATGTGAAAAGTGCTCACTATTTAAACAGAGCTTTAGTTTATTCGGCATGTAATATTATTACCGTTAAGTTGTAGACATTGGCAGTCGAAAGCTTTTGACACGATCTGAATTTCTACCTTGCTGTGTCTTATCTCTATATTAACGAAATTGTTTGACCACTTCTCGCGTGTCTGTGTGCGTGTGTTTCTCGCCTCTACGTGATTTACACATTTTTATTATTTACTACTGATCAATTATTTATTAAAATAAAAAATGCATTAGCGTCAAGTACTAAAATAATATAAGTCCTATTGAAAAAATGAATTACGAAATTAAATCCACTAGAATACATTTCGGTTTCTTTATAAACAAGTCAGCCATTTTAATCTTTGGTTAATAGTTGAAAAGTAAAAAAGAATGCATTAATTCGTTACCCTTTAAAGTTATTTAGTTATTATATTTCATTATTATATTTAGTTATTATATTTAGTTATTTAGTTATCATATTTATTTATTATATTTAGTTATTTAGTTATTATATTTAGTTATTATATTTAGTTATTATATTTAGTTATTTAGTTAGTATATTTAGTTATTATATTTAGTTATTATATTTAGTTATTATATTTAGTTATTTAGTTAGTATATTTAATTATTATATTTAGTAATAAATTTAGTTATTAAATTTAGTTATTGTATTCAGTATAAAGCAGAATCGATAAAAACGCAGACTTACCATGGCCATGGCTACTTGTCGGGCGAATGATAAGATGTCGATAGCTGTAATAATTCCGTTTTCTATCTGTCCGTTTTTGTCCATAATGGAATAATTGATCTCCGAGACGCCATTCTTGGCTCGAACTTCACCTTCCATTCGACATTTTCTAAGAAAACAAAAACGAGAAAGAAAGTTTTAATTGTAAACAAGTAAAATAAAAAAAATGCTTTATATGCAAAATACACGAAAAGAAAAACAATTGTATTTAGGACACACAAATGAACCAAGAAATAACGAATGATACACACACATATATACGCATATATACATATATGTATATACATATATTGAGTGAAAATTATTGAGTGGAAATAATTATGATAACAAAATAATAAGAAAATCAAAAATAATAGGTAATTTAAAATTTAAAACAAAGAATCACTAAAGCAGGAAGTTGCTTGAATAAAAGTAAATATCGCAGTTTAACTGAAAAAAAATGGCGTAAATAAGACTTTGTGATGATCTTATGAAAAATAAAATGAAAATCGAAGGGCAATAAAACCAGGAAGTTGTTTGAATAAAGGTAAATACCGCAGTTAAACTGAAAGATAAATGGCGTAAATAAGACTTTGTGATGATCTTATGAAAATAATAAATAAAAATGAAAATCGAAAAGCAATGAGTAAGGGAAAAGATAAAAAATACGTTGGTTAAAACGTCTTTGTTTGTATGTTTATTTGTGTGAATATTCTCTAATAACTAATGTAAGACATCAAGAAAGAAAATAACATCATTTTTTCAAGTGTTTTTTTATTAGTTTTGTTTATTTACATAAGGATGTAACTAGGAGATTTTTCATTGAATTGCTTTTAATAAAAAGGGGTAACAAAATAAAATAAAGAGAACAATTTTAAGGTTCTGTTTTTTTTGAAGATGGAAGATAAAAATTCCCTGAAGACGTCCTTTGAAAGCATCTTGAATATCAAGAAAACACGCGTTTTTAAAATGGGCAGAAACAATTGTAAGAATAAAGATGTGTTTTAAAACAAATTCTGAACATTTATTAAATTATATATATTGCCTCCCCTCTCTCTCTATTTATATTGCTATCTTCCACCCTCTCTGTATTGCCTTCCGTTATAAATTGTGCAACCTTCCATCTCTAAAATGGTATATTAAATATGTTTCCAATCACCTCCTCCTCAATTTACGTCTTAAATAACTCATTTGTCCCTCTCTCAAGATATGTATTAGATATGCTGTCGCTCTTTCTATATGTATATTGAATTGGTGAGTGTGAATTTCTCTGTTCTCATTTTCAAAAATGTAGTCACCTCAATTGGATGCGTGACAATACCAGAAGGTTGAAATAAATTTTATTTTTGCTCTGTTTATTACATTGAGCTTTCATACCCGGATTTCTTTCTGGAATTTACTTCCCTATAACACACACACACATATATATATCTATATCTAGGCAGCATCCTCTCTTGCAGGCAAGTATTGTTGAATATAAAAGACAACTGGATCCATCTTCGGGGGAATGTACCTGATTAACCTCATCTCCAGATGAACCCAGATGGGCCCGAAAGTACTTGGGAGACAAATCCAAACTATGGCAAATTCATCAGCCAATTCCCCTCCGAAACTAAGATCCTGATTCGGATTATTGAAAGGATCTATTAAAGGATATCTAGACATGAGTTGTCTCTTATATTAAACATATATATATATATATATATATATATATATATATATATATATATATGCTTGACTAGATATGCCCCACTTCTTCGTAAGTCAAGCACTGAGGTTAATGAAATCGCCAGCTACCATTAGCGATGATATAAATCTCCTCGTAAAACAAATAGAGAAATCTCAGTGACTTAAAGACGAATGTTGCTTAAAACCAGAAGAGGTGCATTTTTCTGTCTTCTTTATCAGCCAAACGCAACGAAAGCAGGAAAGGAAAGCCCATTTTTCACCGGTAGAATTGTATATTTGTCTTTTATTAAATTAGTTCCCTGTGATTTGTGTCGAAGTATTAGGACTTACGACTGTGAGGGTAAAAGTTCTTCCAACTTCCTTTATTTATAACTAATAAACATTAAAATATTAATGAGGACTAAATATTAAAATCGATGAAATCGATCGAAAGTAAACATTTTATTTCTAACAAGACAGACCACTACTTGCTACAAATCATTAATGAAACAGATTTACGCCTGTGCTATTTGTTACGAAGGCTATCGATCACAAATATAGAGTGGATAATCTTTCTCGTTTATCTACGTTATTCAGCCTTCCTCTCATCATTTAAAAAATTGATGTGCACACAAACATTCACGGTACGAGTTTTGGTATTATACAGATACACAGCATGTTTTTCTCTCGTCGATACACAGACGTCAATCAGAGACGACCCTAAGAGATAGACGCACAATGTAGGGCTAACAAGGGTTAGACCCCGACCGTGAAGAATGAGTTCGTTTACACTTTAGGTTCTCTTTCTATTTGAGGGATTTTGGAAGCCTGTTTCTAATATCGGGGGTACTTTCACAAGTCTACTTTATAAGCTTAGATACATTTAAGAAACCTCGGTCATTATTTAATATCCAGTGTCTGTAGATAGATTATTTTGGGAGGGGGGGGGTAAAAATATTGATATGAAAATATACCTGAGAAAATTATTTAAGTTTCCATAGGGAACATATTCCATAACCAAAGCGATTGGTTCTCTTTGAGTACAGGCACCAACCATGGAAACTATGTTTGGATGACACCCAATGCGTTTCATTAGATTTAATTCTGCAAGCAGGTCCTCCTTATAAGACAATGGAGCACTGTCTGAAAGTAAAAAAAAACGAAAAAAACAAACATAAATACCACGAAAAACAAATAAATACGACAAACCAAAAGTGCTTCTTTACAATAACTCCGCCATAAAAAAGCATCTTAGTGCTTTTAAAACAGTCAAAAATTTGGCCGTCGGTACTGCAATAATCATAAATTATAAATTGGGAAATATTTTAAATTTTTATTTTGATTTAATAAATTACCTGCATCTAACACATGGTTTCTTTGAAGGCATTTTTCCTCTATCTTTATATTAAAATTCAAAATTTCCCAAATTTATAACTACCAGCGACCATGCGCAATCAAGTTCTATTTAAAACAGACATTTGCACCGGTAGTCCACATCATCAGACGAGACACTTCTACAAGACCAAGAAGGATATTACGAAAGAAAAAAGGTTTATACCTTTATTTATCTAAGCTCTGTCGAAGCTTGTTTTATCAAGCGAAATATTAGCTAAAAAAACATCAAGATGAAAAAAAAGGAAGGTATTTTGAAATATTTTGAGAAATGTTTTGAAATATTTTTATTTTGATTTTGATTTAATAAATTACCTGCATCTAACATGGTTTCTTTGAAGGCATTTTGCGTCTATCTTTATATTAAACTTATAAATTGTTACGTTATAAATGGCCTTGAGTCAAACTTTAATTTAGGAAATAGACATGATAGGCAGATAATGACTCCTTCAAAAGTGAGAAGTGTGAGAGATTAGATAATTAAGAGTTTTTTCGGGGATTGAAATATGCGTTTGATGATGATATCTATAGTTAGAGTTAGTTTAACAAGGCAAGTCAATCATACATAAAGTTCAGAGATGTGCAGGTAGGGCTGCAAAGTGTTAGCCATGGGACAGAAGGATGGCTCCGTTAGCGGTGCAAGTTCTCTCTCTATTTTTGCTAGACGTAGTGGGAACAATATATGAAACGCTTATGTAAAATTATATCGAGCGGATTTAAAAAGTTGAACCTAAATAGCATTTAAGCTGGCAAATAAAAATTTAATAATAAAATGTTTTTTTTACATATTAAAAGGGATTCTTTAAAATGAAATACAACTTTGTTTAAGACATCGATAAGATGCCAAGATTTATTATTATTATTATTTTGTATATACAAGAAATCAAATATTTCGGACGTCGATATCCGTCCATGCTCAATAAAAATAAGAATCCGACATTGTAATATATATATATATATATATATATATATATATATATATATTTATCTTTGCGTATTTCTTTACGCCAACCATTAAGAAGCGAGCTCCGCAACGGCGATACCCTCCTTTGATTCTGATTAGCCAAATTTCATTGGTTATTGTTGTTCTGTGTTATTGACAACAAACTAACGTACTTCGCTACATTTTATTTAAAATGAACTAAATCTGACTCGACCATAAAAGTTAAATCTGGAAGCAGACATTCAATGTTGGGAATGTCACACTTAATATCAAAAGGTCACACTTAATATCAAAAGGTCAAGCCTGAGAGAGATTGGAAATGAGATGATGAAGAGTTTTCATAGATTGAAACGTGTGTTGACTTGAATTATCTATATTATTAAGGGATTATTTTTTTTATATAAGCTCGGATGAATTCAAGAGTGGACAAAGAAATACTATGTAGGTTCTTATATGTGTAGACGCAGATTAAGAAAAGGATTAGGGTTAGGAAGAGGGTTAGGGTTAGGGTTAGATTTAGGGTTAGGCTAGTCTATGTTGTGGATCTCTATTTCTATTTTTGCGTTGCATAATTTGGAAATGACAACAGTAGAAACGATAACATTTTCAATAGGGTTTTAAATCAGCATAGTCGATTCCATAGGCTGAAACGTTATCCATTAAGACACACATGCATCCAAATACAGGATTGAAAGAATCATGACGAGTTTTTTCATAACATAACTGGATTCGGCATTAAGTAACAGAAAAAGTGTTGATATGCCGCAAAACAGAACAACCAACTTGACCCTTACCTTCTTTTAGATTTATTTTTTATTTCTGTGTCAAAACTTAAAAAAAATATACATTATATTTTTCCTTTTTTAATCCAAACTTCGGTTAGATTTTTTATGAAATATTTTGAGACCATCTTCTCTGTAAATACCAATGTTTTTCAGGTTGATTATAGATAAAAGCTTATTACTTATATATATTCTTAGTTACTTACATGCTTTTTATGTAGAGATAAAAAAAAGGTTTCATTTTATCACTAAGTTCTGATTAGGGTTAGGGTTAAGTAATTTTTTCACTAAGTTCTGATTAAATCTGATGATAATAAAACCAGTTTAAAAATCTCATGAGAGAATTTTCTTTTGTGCGTAATGCCAAACTCTTAGTAGCTTGGTTTGTGTGTATATACACCGTTTTGGATATTGTTTAATGTCGTAAAACAATGATTCGTTGTATACAATTAATTGAACAAAAGGTTGCTATTTTTACCAATAGGAAGAGAAATTCCCGATTCATGCAGTATTAGTGCTTAAAGAATGACAAAAACCCAGAAAAATCTGAAAAAGAGTCAACAAGACATGAAAACAAAAAAATAAAAATGAGACAAAATCCACCAAAATATAAAAAAAGAGAGAAAAAAAGAGAAAAAAGAGAAAGAATAGAAAAAAAACCCGGAAAAGAGACAAAAAAGAAAAAGAATAAAAAAACATAAAAGGAGACAAGAAATAAAACAGAACAAAAACAGAAAAAGAGACAAAAAAGAGAAAGAATAGACAAAAACAGAAAAAGAGACAAAAAGAGATAGAATAGAAAAAAACAGAAAAAGAGGCAAGAAAGGAAGAATAAAAAACAGAAAAAGAGACAAATAAGAAAGAATAGGAAAAAACAGAAAAAGAGGAGAGAAAAAAGAAAGAATAGAAAAAAAAACAGAAAAAGAAACAAAAAAGAAATAGAAAAAACAGAAAACAACAAAAAAGAAAGAATAGAATAAAACAGAAAAAGCGACAAAAATGAGAAAGAATAGAAAACAAAACAAAAAAAAGAGACAAAAAAGAGAAAGAATAGAAAAAAACAGAAAGCGAGAAAGAATAGAAAAAAAATTAAAAAAGAGACAAAAAAGAGAAAGAATAGAAAAAAAACAGAAAAAAAAACTTGATTAAGAAACAGGAAAACGATAGAAATAAAGAGACAAAAAAGAGAAAGCTGAAAATAACAGAAAAATAGAAAAAACAAGATATGCAACAAAAACAGAAGAAACATAAATACGACAAACAGGGATAAAAGACAAAACAATAACAAGACAGAAAAAGACAAAAAACAGAAAATGACGAAAAAAGACAACCTAAAAAAATAGACAAAGACAGAAAAGAGACAAAACCAAAAAAAACATTAAAAAGATAAAACGAGATAAAAACAAATAAAGAACAAGGAGGTGAAATCTAACATACCTTTGACTACTTTTATAGCAACTTTTCTTTGATCGTAATATCCAGTGACCACTTTCCCGAATGCACCTTGTCCGAGCGGGGTGCTAAACTTGAGCATCTCCGGATCCAATTCCCACTCATCAGTTACAACCGGCGCTTCCGGTGTGTAATCCATTTTACCTATTATTTAAAAATACAAGCGAAAATAATTCATTACAATGTAACATAATTTGATGCATGTCGAGAGGGTATTATATGTCTATATAGTCTACCACCTTGAACTTGGTATTTAGTCCCACAAACAGATAAATAGTCCAGTATTTGTATTATATATTGAGGTGGCATGAGGATGACAAAGACAGGGTGTAAGTTAA
The DNA here is from genome assembly GCA_963556195.1 of Sepiola atlantica. NCBI lineage: Eukaryota > Metazoa > Mollusca > Cephalopoda > Sepiida > Sepiolidae > Sepiola > Sepiola atlantica. The sequence goes on from OY744522.1 coordinate 188,358,947, forward strand.
AAGTTCAAAATTGAATCATGGGAATGAAAGTGACAGAACGGAAGTGGCAGAACGGAAGTGGCAGAACGGAAGTGGGGATTAGCATACTGGGAGATGGAAAGAATTTGTTTAGTGGCAAGACTACGTACTTTTTAAAATATAGCTCTTCAAATAGGCACTTAACAAGCTGTATTTGCTGTTTAAATTTAAATGCCGAATATTAATGAAAATATATTTGACAAAAAGCATCAACGACCAGATTCACGAATATATAAACTATATTTGATGAAAAAACGCTGAAAATTCAAATTGGTTATTTGTATCCGTGTGTACGAGTCTCTTTATAATGTTATGACTTTTGAGTTTTCTAATCATTCAAATGTATAATCGTGTGTAATACGTTTCTGAGGTTCGGGTCTACCATGAAACTGCAGTGAAGTGTTAATTATTTATTACTGTTATATATTTAGGGTTGGCTAACATAATAAAAACGCCTTAAAATTTATAACTAATTTGAATTCTAGGAGCTATGGACGCGTACAAAGTTTTAATTGTTTTTTATAGAAATGTGTGTATATTCTTCAGCTAAAAAGTATCCAGTTCTTGTAGTGATGTTGGTGAAGGATAGCGACTCTTCTTTTTCTAAAATTCATCATAGATGGTCCATAATACTGGGACCTAGAGACTGCTTTGGTCAGATAAGATGTTCAACTTCACTTAAATGTTACTCGTACCATTTATTTATTAATTTTTAAATTTGTTATCATAGTTCACCCTCAAACAAGGCAGGCCGCCACTGTAGACGTAAGGGGCTACTGAGAAAAAAGGGTGAAGGTTGGGGGAGGGGGGGTCAACCTAAATTAGGAGCTGCGCAGCTAGATGTCTGTTTACATTAGTTTTACATTTCTGCATGCCAGTACCGTCAGGAAAGCAGGGAGCAGGGAGGGAGTTTCATAGTCCAGCAGCACGAGGAAAGAGGCTTTTGGAGTAGAAAGCTCTTCGGCATCTGGGGAGCTCCACAGTGTATGGATGGGATTTGGCAGATTGTCGGAGTTGCGTGAATTGATTCATTAATCACCCCGAAAGACTGCATTTCGTTCTGAACACAGTTCTGTTCAACAAAAAATAAGATAAAAAGCTGTCTTGACTATTAATTCTGCCATGAAGTGAAACCATCGAAACCAATGCAGCTCTCCCGCGAAATCCGGCTTTGTGCAACTTCAGGAAAACAATTTTTGTAGAAACCGAATTCCCGAAGTAGTCATTAAGCTTTGTAGTTCTTTTTGAGAACTGTACTTTTGTGATATTTTCTAACAATTCGATTCGACAGTTCCTATCTGAGAATTTTTATTTATTTCCGGAGATTTTTTCAACATGGAGGCTATTCTTTCTTTCTTCAACGCTGATCTGACACATTTGGAGACTTAATGAAGCATAAAATATGAACTAATGTAAGTAAAATTTCCATTTTCTGAATGTACATATAATGGCATTTTATTTTCTGAATGTACATATAATGCCATTTTATTTTCTGAATGTACATATAATGCCATTTTATTTTCTGAATGTACATATAATGGCATTTTATTTTCTGAATGTACATATAATAGCATTTTATTTTCTGAATGTACATATAATGGCATTTTATTTTCTGAATGTACATATAATGGCATTTTATTTTCTGAATGTACATATAATGCCATTTTATTTTCTGAATGTACATATAATGGCATTTTATTTTCTGAATGTACATATAATGACATTTTATTTTCTGAATGTACATATAATGGCATTTTAGTTTCTGAATGTACATATAATGGCATTTTAGTTTCTGAATGTACATATAATGGCATTTTATTTTCTGAATGTACATATAATGGCATTTTATTTTCTGAATGTACATATAATGGCATTTTATTTTCTGAATGTACATATAATGCCATTTTATTTTCTGAATGTACATATAATGCCATTTTATTTTCTGAATGTACATATAATGCCATTTTGTTTTTCTGAATGTCGGATACGTTCATGAAGAAAGGGTAGGGACAATCAAATTGCAGATACGTTTCTGCAGCTTATCCAGCACCCTCAAATAGGACAGAGATTCTGCAGCCTAAATAGTACTCCATTCCCCTTAAGAAATCTTCTGCCCATTTCACGGTTGTTTTTAACCCTTATCCTCAAGTGGCCTCTGGGCCTTGATAAGCGGTGATCCATCAGTAAAAAAGGTCTGCATTAGTATTAGTAGTAGTACTATTATAACATGGATCCTTTATTATTAGTAGTAGTACTATTATAATATGGATCCTTTATGATTAGTAGTAGTACTATTATAATATGGATCCTTAATTATTATTAGTAGTACTATTATAATATAGATCCATTATTATTATTAGTAGTAATATTATAATATGGATCCTTTATGATTAGTAGTAGTACTATTATAATATAGATCCATTATTATTATTAGTAGTAATATTATAATATGGATCCTTTATTATTAGTAGTAGTAATATTATAATATGGATCCTTTATTATTATTAGTAGTAATATTATAATATGGATCCTTTATTATTAGTAGTATTAATATTATAATATGGATCCTTTATTATTAGTATTAATACTATTATAATATGGATCCTTTATGATTAGTAGTAGTACTATTATAATATAGATCCATTATTATTAGTAGTAATATTATAATATGGATCCTTTATTATTAGTAGTATTAATATTATAATATGGATCCTTTATGATTAGTAGTAGTACTATTATAATATGGATCCTTTATGATTAGTAGTAGTACTATTATAATATAGATCCATTATTATTATTAGTAGTAATATTATAATATGGATCCTTTATTATTAGTAGTAGTAATATTATAATATGGATCCTTTATTATTAGTAGTATTAATATTATAATATGGATCCTTTATTATTAGTAGAAGTACTATTATAATATGGATCCTTTATGATTAGTAGTAGTACTATTATAATATGGATCCTTTATGATTAGTAGTAGTACTATTATAATATGGATCCTTTATGATTAGTAGTAGTACTATTATAATATGGATCCTTTATTATTAGTAGTAGTAATATTATAATATGGATCCTTTATTATTAGTATTAGTACTATTATAATATGGATCCTTTATTATTAGTAGTAGTACTATTATAATATGGATCCTTTATTATTATTAGTAGTACTATTATAATATGGATCCTTTATGATTAGTAGTAGTACTATTATGATATGGATCCTTTATGATTAGTATTAGTACTATTATGATATTGATCCTTTATTATTATTAGTAGTACTATTATGATATGGATCCTTTATTATTATTATTAGTACTATTATGATATGGATCCTTTATTATTATTAGTAGTACTATTATAATATGGATCCTTTATGATACACCCGACTTGTCATGAATGCTTCATGTCAAATTTAGTTCATTTCTAACGATTGATTTTGAGCTTCTAAGTCTACAATGTTATTAATAGCTACGCACCTTAGAATCCCGAAAGTTCTTCATGCAAAAATTATGTCTAGCACTTTTGGAACCAAAAGGTTATCAAAAGCACACTTAATTATTTGTTGCTATGTTTATTATATTATTTGATTTGGATTTAAGTCTGAGCATATGAATTATTCGAGTTAGATAGGGACATGCATACGTCGGTAGATAGATATATGCTGTTTTGAATATTGGTTAAATCATATATATTCGATCTATCTAAATCAGCTCATATCTATTATCTTGGCGTTTCCTGGTAAAGAATTAGGACTTTTGTGTACTTCTTCTCCCATCCCTGAACACTGTCATTATCAATACACTGTTGGGGAGATTCATGAACGTTATCGATAACTCTATGTTTCACCTCTAGTGGAATAGTTGCTATTTCTACACAAATTGCACGTTTTAATTCATCAATAGATCGAAGGAGATGATTGAATACTCTTGATTTTATATATCTCCACAAATAGAAATCACACCGGTTCAAATCAGGAGATCTTGTGGACAGAGCAAAATCACCGGGCAAAGAAATCAAATAATCAGGGAACTTCCAGACGTTCATATTGAATTTTAAGAGAGTTGTTCCCTGATCATGTGATTTATTTTTGTGCTGTTTATTAAGTCTCCAAATGTGTCAGATCATTTTGTTCCACTCTGTATTAAGCAACAGCTTAATTAATTTGACAATTTATAGATATTTCAAAATGATAATACTATGATGGAATGGCTAAAATGTATATATATATATATATATATATATATATATATATATATATATATATATATATATATAGGGGTCAAAATCATTAAAACATCTAGAGCCATTCCATCATATATATATATATATATATATATATATATATATATGGGAAGATGAAAAAGGAAAACCAAAAAATGGATGTTTTTTATGTGAACATCAACGTTTCGTCTTTATTTATAAGACTTCATCAGGATGATAAAATAGAGAAAAAAATGTCATGCAAGTACAGATACATGTAGCGTGGACATATTGAGAAAAAAAAAATATGTCCACCCTACATGTATCTGTACTTGCATGACATTTTTTCTCTATTTTATCATCCTGATGAAGTCTTATAAATAAAGACGAAACGTTGATGTTCACATAAAAAACATCCATTTTTTGGTTTTCCTTTTTCATCTTCCCATCACGTCGGATTACTTCCATCCTTCTCTTCCCATATATATATATATGTATTAAATATGTGTATATATATTTTTAAGAGAATTTACCAAAACTGTTGAATGTAAAAGTTCGATGAATGTTAACATTTAACAACAGAGCATATATAAGAAAACAATGGTATTTTAAATTGTGGGTCAGTGTTATAAATACAAAATGGCTGGTTGTCTATGAATAGAATCCTTGGTTTATTTTAAGGAACTGATTTCTATGAGAAATGCACGTAAAAGTTTTCTTTTGAGCATTTTTTTTGGCTTGAGGATTTTATTCCGGAAGTGATCTTATTGTTTTCTGATAAGCTGCATGAATGAAAGATCACGGTAATTATATGTTTATTCCGGGTTGTTTGTTTGTGCGCGAAACAATTGTAAAGTTACATTGAATTATTTTGAAATTCGGCAAAAGAACACGAATAAAGACTTTGTCATTGGAATTTAACATACTATTGTTTAAAAAAGAAATTCAATAAAAATGAGCCCAAAACAAGGGAGATAACTCACATCCGGTGACGTTGGATTTGTAGGTATTATTTTTAGCGGCCATTGTTTTAATAATGACTACTTCTTTTAAGCTCTTTCGCTTTTTATAAATGAGCAGGACGAGGATTCCAACGACCACCACCAGGGTCGCCACTGCGGCCACAATGGCGGCGCTTTGAACCCGCTTGGCACCGGCTCGGATATCTGCAGATTGAAAAATAAAAATTAAATACAATAAAAATATACGATAAAACATATTACTGAAAAAGTACATATTGTAGATGACTTTGTGGCGAGTCCTCAGTTATGTGTTGTGTTCATCGTTCATTTCAGACCAGACAATATCAACCGATCAATCTTAAATGTTATTGCTCTCTCTCTCTCTCTCTCTCTCTCTCTCTCTCTCTCTCTCTCTCTCTCTCTCATTGTTATTCATAAGTGTTAATGCAACACACGCATACAGAATTAGCTAAAAAGAGAATGAATTAGAACTGCAGAAATGAGAAATATCTAAAAAAAAGTGCTCAATAGATATATTTACACAGATCCATTATGAATTCACATAAATATGTACATGTTTACTATTTGCGTTGGATGACACCTTGATAGTAAACCTGCTCCTTTATATATATATATATATATATATATATATATATATATATATATATATATATATATATATAAATAAAATATTTTTTATTGTTTATTATATATGTACGTACACGTTTCGTCCCGACTCATCAGCATAGAGATATGACTATTTACTACCTGTCGTACGATTCGAAACCCTGGATTACAAGTATTTTTCAACTTAAATTCAACGTCGCTAACCGCGAGGTCAATATTTGAATAGCCGATAAACAATGATAATTTAACACATTTAAAAGCGGCTTGATGTCCAGGCATTCTACTTTTATTAAAGAAGGAATGATGCATTATAAAGCAAGTGACGTCATGCTGTGTTTGTACTACCATTAGAGTGCTCTACTTATTTTACGAGGGGCGACAAATATATATATATATATATATATATATATATATATATATATATATATATATATATATATATATATATATATATATATATATATATATATAATTAACTTGTTACAAATATCCAGGGGGTATAAATCCGAAGGAAGTTGAAACAGGGTTTATGAGAGTGCTCAATGAAAATTCAGAGCAAAATATATTTTTGTTGTTGATGATTTTATTCCATTAATTGCGACAAAACATATTCTGTTTCATTAACACTCGCAAAGAGCGTCAACTTTTCAAGCTATAATGGAATCAAATAGCAGAGACTTTAAATTCACCTCAACCGGAAATTGAAGATGCATTAGGGGGAGGGGGACAGAGATCGAGCTCTGCTTATAACGGGGACATATATATATATATATATATATATATATATATATATATATATATATATATGATTATTTTTTATTTACACAGACATGTACAAAATTTGTAACACTGGCATGTCGATGTTATCAATCAACAACTGTTATAAACTGAGACCTCATCAGGCAGAATTAAACCCCGATCTTAACCTTAGATCATATTTGAAAAAAAAAAAAAATGAGAAGAAAAGAAGAGAAATTTAAAATTAAAATGTGGAAAGTCAAGTAATTAGAATTAGGACCGGTAAAAGTTAAAAATATAATATAATATAAAGTCAACAAATATATAAAATATAAAATGGAATAAAAAGGAAGAAAGAAATAGAAATAGATACAAAAAATAGATAGATAGAAATAAAATAAGATAATGTGATATGAGATGAAATAAGAAATTTTATTTCTTATTTTATCTCATATCACATTATTATCTCTCTCGCTGTTAATCGATAACATCGACATGCCAGTGTCGCAGAATTTGTACATGTCTGTGTAAATAAAAATAATAAAAGCTCTATTTGATATTGAACACTTTTTATAAGCCCGGTTGTAATTCTTTGGATTCCTATCCTGTGGATGTTTACCTTGCCTGGATTATATATATATATATATATATATATATATATATTACGCTGTTTTTTGTTGTCGATGCTAATGTTTTCGTTGATATTATCCCCAGCCCCGCGGACTAAATAAATCCTTTTTAGTGATATTATCATCGATAAAATTAACATCGAAAGAAAAAAAGCAGCGTAAGGCATAACATGTTATCAGAATAATTTATATATATATATATATATTTTTTTTTTTTTGAGGATTATTGTCATCCTCAACACTGATGATTCCCGGAAAAGAATGAAACATGTGTATATGGATAAGAATCAAAAAAATATTTATCATTATATATTTTTTCTTTCAAAGAATTATAATTAGACTGTCAACATTTAATGCGTAATGTTAAGTTCAGTCCCAACGGGTCGTTGAACACTGTTTATAACATCCTTCTAGAAATGTTCGCTTGCATAGACATAAATAGCACTTAATTCTCTTTGTTTTTACTGTGGTTATTGTGTTTGCCGCATGGTTCTAGGCATTCAGCGAACAGTTAAAATATTGACTTGGGTCTGAGGGTTTCGAATCGTGTAACCGGCAGAAACAACATTCTCCACACTTGAAACACATGTGTATGTGGATAAGAATTAAAAAATATTTATCATAATATTGTATATATATATATATATATATATATATATATATATATATATATATATATATATATATATATAAGGCAGAGAGATTGCGTACTGCTGTCATATCTGGGGAAATGCCGCTTAGAGCACACTTTCCTATCTGTTAGATAGTGGGGGAAGGGAGAGTAGGAGAACTCCCTCAAGGGAAGTAGGAGTAGCAGCGGAAGTCGGAAGTGACGTCATGTCGGTGGGAGAATTTTTCGATCCCTTTTGTTCCAGATTCTCGGCCGACACAGATGTGAAAAATAACCGCTGCCGGAGAGGGGGGGGGGGGTGAAGCAGTAGCCTAGAATGAGTAAATATGTCTCAGTAATTCCTATATCCTCTTAGTCTCTCTGCTTCTGTCTGTCTGTCTGTCTGTCTGTCTGTCTGTCTCTCTCTCTCTATCTCTCTCTCTCTATCTGTCTCAAATTAGTCAAAGCGAAATTTTCTAAGGTTTGAATTGCTGCTACACGACTGCTTTAGTCGCGTTGTTCTTCCAACACGGTTAAGTTGTTTGTTTCTCGTCAGAATGATAAGTTCTCGTCAAAAGACGTTCTGCGTTCTTCGAGTTCGCGAAAACAATTCGGTTGTCATGGTACGGCGTTATTTTCCAAGTCTTGCCTCTGCCAAGATCATTCGATGGATGCTTTAAAGTTTCAAGGATTATGTGTAAACAAATTTCAAGCAGGATTAGGAGTTTCGAAAAAAACCCCAAAGGACGAGAATCAGTGTTACGTTTGTGGGGATTCTAATCAAGCTAGCAATGAGGTTTCGATCCCCCAATCGATTATCTAGATTGTGCTAAGAAGACTTCTACATCTGAAACTTTATAGACTACGAACTGTTCAGGCACTTACCAATAACAACAAGAGGAAGCGGATAGAATTTTGAAATTCGATGCCCTTCGTGTTTGATCGGCGGGATATTCAGAATTATTTCCTTGTGGGGATACGTAAAAGATCGCATTTATGTACCACTGCTATGCAGTAACCTCGGTAAGCTTACACATCGAATAACAACAGCGATCAATTTAGTAGATCATGATATGCTGATAGGAATCTGGGAGGCATTCTTGTATCGCATTGATGTTACCCGTACTGCAGATGGTAGCCACATTGAACACGTGTAAAACGGGAAAGAACTGTTGATTCGGAGTAGAATGATTGCAATCTGGATGCTGTTTTCTATTACCTTTTCCTTATTAAAATATTGCGTAATGAAATCGGATCATTCTGTTTGAATAACTGTGGAGACTTTTATACTCTGGAATATATATATATATATATATATATATATATATATATATATATATATATATATATATATATATATATATATATAGTGATAGCTAGCTTGTTATATAGATATTTATGCACTCGTTACGTATACATTAATATAAAAACAACTCTTGCTGATTAGATAGATAAAGAGACATTATATATATATATATATATATATATATATATATATATATATATATATATATATATGTGTATATATATGTGTATATATATATATGTATATATATACATGAGAAAGAGAGAGAGAGAGAGAGAGAGAGAGATTGATAGAGACAGGGAGATTGATAGAGACAGAAAGATTGATAGGGAGAGAGAAGAGATAAATCGAGAGAGAGAGAGAGAGAAAGAGATAGATAGATATATAGATAGATAGATTGATAGATAGAGTGAGAGATAGAGAGAGACAGAGAGAAAAAGATAGAGAGACATAGAGAAAAGGAGCTAAATTGAGAGAGAGAGACAGAGAGAAAAGAAGCTAAATTGAGAGAGAGAGAAAGAGAGAGAGAGAGCTAAATTGAGAGAAAGAGAGAGAGAGAGAGAGAGAGAGAGAGAGAGAGAGAGAGAGAGAGAGAGAGAGAGAGAGAGAGATATGTAAGCACGATCTAGATTAGGTAGACTTGACATGATTTTCATGTGAGCGTGTTACCCACCCGACAGCCAATCCTACCCGTTTCTTTTTATCCGCCCAGGTGCTTCCCACCCGATTTCTTTGAGTGATCGACCCCCGACCGTCTCTTTCTGCACTGACTGATCGAATATCATCATACTACTTCGCAATCGGCTTTTACGAGTTGATAGCAAGAATTTAATCCATCAGCGGAATGTTGATAACGCCTCATAACCTCAGACCGCCATCTTTATTTACGACTTTTCTTTCGTTCTTCCGTTTTTTCGTTTTTTTCTCTTCTCTCCATTCACTTTTTCTTCCTCTTCTCTTTCTTTATTTTTTGTTCTACTTTTCTTTTTTCTTTCACTCTCTTTCTCTTTTCCCTTCCATTCTGTCCTCCTGTCTCTTTCTTTCTTTTTTTTACGTTGTTTCTGTTTTTAAAAAAAACATTTTTATTAATCTTTTTCTTTCGTTTTTCTATTCTTTCATTCTTTGCTTTTTTTGCACTTTTCATTCTTTCTTATTTTTTGTCGTTGTCTCTTCCAACTTATATTTTCTTTCTTTTTATCTACTTTAATTTCTTTTCTTTCTTTATTTCCCCTTTCTTTCTTTCTTTCTTTCTTCTCATATTCATTTTCTCTCTTTTCACTTTTAATATGTTCTTTCTGTCTTTTTTATATTTTATTAACGTTCTTTTTCTTTATTTTTTCTTTTCTTCTTTTTTTCATTCTTTCCACTTTTTATTCTTTCTTATTTTCTGTCTTTGTCTCTTCCGACTTATATTACTGTTCTTTCTTTTTTTTCTACTTCGATTTCATTTATTGCTTTTTTCTTTATTTCCTCCTCTTTTTCCTTATTCTTTCTTATATTCCTTTTCTTTCTGTCTGTCTTTCTTTCATTTCTCTTTTAATATGTACTTCCTTCTTTTTGTGTTATTTGGATTATCCGAACTACTTTTCTCATGCTGGATCTTATTTCCACAACGTTTCGGCCGATGTAAACTCCACCTTCTTCAGGTGCATCTGTACACAATTTTGAATGAAGCTCTTTATTTAACCGACGAGGATAGTTTGCTTTTGGTTCGTCAATCATGACTGGGTAGAAGTCTCAAGTAATTCGTAATTTTATTCTTAGTATCGCCCGTACTGAGGATTGAACCTTCAACCTCCAGAAGACTGTCACTTTGAACTGATTATTACTTAGCACTTTTATCCGTTGCGTCACAGGTCCTCGTGATAAAACAAATTGTCAATTCTCATTAAAGAAAATCAGAAGCATAATTCCTTCTTTCTTTTTACTTATTTCTGTCCCGTTTCTTTCTTTCTTTCGTTCTTTCTCTCTTTCTTTTTTTCTATCTTCGCATTTTATTTCTTTTGTTTTCTTCTTTCTTTACCTTCCTTCTCTTTATTTTTTCTTTTGTCCTTGCCCATCTTTCCTTTTTCTATGTCTATCTATTATTACATTTCTTCTTCTACATTTCCTTCTTTGTTTGTTTTCATTCTTCCTACTTCTATTTCTTTTTCTTTCTTTCTATCTTTCTCTCTTTTTACTTAATTTACGTTCCTGTCTTTCGTTCTAATTTTATTTGCTTTGTACTTTCTTTTTTTCTTTCTTTCTAATAAATTCTATTCTTTTCTTTCTTTTTCATACCTCTTTAATTATTTTTTCTTTTTCCCTCGTACTTTCTTTCTTTCTTTAATCGTTCATTTCTTTTCTTCCTTCTTTCTTTCTAATTAATTCTATTTGTTTCTTTCTTTCTTCCAACTTTTCTGTCTTCTTTTTCTTCCCTTTTATTTCTTTTCTTCATTATTTTCTACCTTTCGTTCTTCTACTTTATTCTATTCCTTTCTTTTAAAAATATCTTTTTCTTCCATTTCCTTTTCTTTCTTTCATTCTTTCTTTCCACTTCCCCTTTTTTCTTTCTTTATTTCAACTTCGATTTATTTTCTTCCCTTTCCTTCTCATTTCTACTTAATTCCATTCCATTCTTTCTTTCTTCACACTTTTCTTTATTCCTTCTTTCTTTCTTTTTTTGCCCATTTATTCCTGTTATCCTTTCTTTTATTTTTATCTTCCTTCTTTTGTACTTCACACTATTCTTTCTTTCCTTTCTTTTTATTCTTTGTTTATTTCTATCTTCTTTCCTTTCCTTCCTCTTTCTATCTAATTTAATTCATTCCTTTCTTCTCTTCTTCCTTACTTTTTGTCCTTCTTACTTTCTTCTCCCTTCTATTTCTTTTCTCTCTCCCCCTCTCCTCTCTTCCTTTCCTTCCTATTTCTATCAAATTCCATTCTTCCTTTCTTTCCTTTCCCTCCTCCCTTTTCTGCCCTACTTTCTTTCTTTTTCCTACTTCCCGTAGACTGAGCCAAGTATTTCCCATTTCCCTTCTCAAATGCACCTTTTCCTGTCTTCGTGTTAGATCAAAACCCAAATATCTTTGCCCAATTTCCAGTAAACGAAACCAAGAGATCACCTGTTCGTGTGTGGTCCGGTACCTCAGCAGCACTGAATTTAATCCGAACTTACTTTGCCGGTTTAAACACTTCTCAAAATCATCATTAACAGTTCTTTCTCTCAGATATGCAAAATGAATCTAAATTTAATAACATTAACAGCAAAAATAAATACGTACATTTCTCATCTCAACTGGGTTCGAATTAAATGGAGAAGTTTGCAAGTTTGGACAATTGCCAATAATGATTCAATGAGATTGTTTCAGAATCAAGCGTTCCACTTTTATTTATGCATTTGAATAAATTAATATTAACCCTGTGTGGCTAAAATTTGTCATCAAGTTTTTTTTAATGATAAATAGAATTATAGACCTTACGGGCCCAAATTCTAGTATATATTAAATATTAAATTGTGTTTAACGCCAATACGTAGTTAAAGTAAAAAAATTATTTTGGACTATTAAAATAATTCCCAATGCTATTGATAATGTTTACCCATTCATTTTTTTTTATTATCGCTTATGTGTGAATTCATGTTTTGAAGCATGACTTACTTTATAAATCTATGACGTCACGCTAAAGCTATTCTTATTTTGTTATGGTAATGTTTTAAGCTCTATTTATAAGAAAGTCCAAATAGGTCAGTTGGTAGAACATAAGACGGTTTCGATTTCCGATAATGTTATTCGCTTTATTTGTTGTGAATTTATTATTTACTATTAATGCCATATTTTCCATTTCTAAAAGTGGTTAAGATCTCTGATATTTCGAAATGAGACAGATTATGTATTTATTACGTTTTAAAAAATTTGACGGGCAGAAAAATTGTGACTGAAAGACGGACAAAATCTCTATTTCTATAAGATAGTTTACGACTGACCAAGACAAAAAGCCACTTGAGGACAACGGTTAGTGTGATTTTTAGTTGGATAATGGAACAGTACTATTAAAAGAATTGAGAACTATGATTAGTCCACAAGACAATTCAATAGATATTTGTTGACATTGGATTTGAAAACGACCACGTTGTACTCTGTAGGGAAACATTCCTGCGGTAACGTGTTCCACTGGTGAAAAGTTCTTGGGAGGAAACACTGTTCATTGAAGTTCCGTTTGATTTCAGGTAACGAAAGGAAAAAAGATATATTTTTTGCAGTGTTGGAAGGAAGACGAGAGTTTATAACTAAAATATAATTGAATCAGAAATGCTAACTAGTTTCATGAAATGAATACAGTTCACATTCACAGTTTTCAATTCCAACTAAGTCATGATACTTTTACTGTAGTATGCAGTCTACTACGATGCATTATGGTTCTATTGCAGCATTCGTTCTATCACTGTGTTTCTATAGTATTACACTTTCTACAAAACTGTTGTTATCGTAGTATCCTTTATATAACAATATTGACGTCATACTAAACGTTCTACCAGAATGTTGCTTTTGTAGTATGCCTTCTACCAAAAATATTACTATTATAATATACTTTGTACCAAAATGTTAGTACTGTGGTATACTTTCTACCAAAATGTAGGTATTGTAGTATAATTTCTACCACACTGTCGCTATTGTAGTATACGTTCAATCAAAGTGTTGGTATTGCAGTATACGTTCAATCAAAGTGTTGGTATTTTAGTATACTTTCTATCAAAATGTTGGTATTGCAGTATACGTTCAATCAAAGTGTTGGTATTTTAGTATACTTTCTATCAAAATGTTGGTATTGCAGTATACGTTCAATCAAAGTGTTGGTATTTTAGTATACTTTCTATCAAAATGTTGGTATTGCAGTATACGTTCAATCAAAGTGTTGGTATTTTAGTATACTTTCTATCAAAATGTTGGTATTGCAGTATACGTTCAATCAAAGTATTGGTATTTTAGTATACTTTCTATCAAAATGTTGGTATTGCAGTATACGTTCAATCAAAGTGTTGGTATTGTAGTATACGTTCAATCAAAGTGTTGGTATTGCAGTATACGTTCAATCAAAGTGTTGGTATTGTAGTATACGTTCAATCAAAGTGTTGGTATTGTAGTATACTTTCTATCAAAATGTTGGTATTTTAGTATACTTTCTATCAAAATGTTGATATTGCAGTATACGTTCAATCAAAGTGTTGGTATTGTAGTATACGTTCAATCAAAGTGTTGGTATTGTAGTATACTTTCTATCAAAATGTTGGTATTTTAGTATACTTTCTACTAAGATGTTGCTATTGTAGTATACTTTCTACCACACTGTCGCTATTGTAGTATACTTTCTACCAAAATGTTTGTATTGTAGTATACTTGCTACAAAAATGTTACTATTTTAGTATACATTCGACTACAATGGGGTATTGTAGTATAATTTATACAACACTGTTGCTATTATAGTATACATTGTACCAGAATTTTGGTATTATTGTATACTTTCTACCAAAATGTTTGTACTGTGGTATACATTCTAACAAAATGTAGGTATTGTAATATACTTTCTACCACATTGTTGCTATTATAGTATACTTTCTACCCACATGTTAGTATTGTTGTATACTTTCTGCTACACTGCTTCTATTGTATATAAGTATACTACAATACTAACATTTTGGTAGAAAATATTTCTACTAAAATGTTTGTTGTATACTTTCTACTACACTGTTTCGATTGTAGTATACTTTATACCATAATGTTTGTATTGTGGTATATATTCTACCAAAATGTTTGTATTGTGGTATATATTCTACCAAAATGCAGGTATTGTAGTATAATTCCTACGAAACTGTTGTTATTGCATTTTTGAGTATGGTTTACCAAAATGTTTCTAGTGTAGTATGCTGTTTACCATAATGTTTCTACTGTAGTATGCTGTTTACCATAATGTTTCTACTGTAGTATGCTGTTTACCATAATGTTTCTACTGTAGTATGCTGTTTACCATAATGTTTCTACTGTAGTATGCTGCTTACCAAAATGTTACTACTGTAGTATGCTGTTTACCATAATGTTTCTACTGTAGTATGCTGTTTACCATAATGTTTCTACTGTAGTATGCTGTTTACCAAAATGTTACTACTGTAGTATGCTGTTTACCATAATGTTACTACTGTAGTATGCGGTCTACAACAATGTTTTTATTTTGGTGTGCGGTCTACTAATTTGTTACTATTACAAAATACCTTTTACCATAATGTATCCATTGTAACATGTGATCAACCACATGTGATATTAGTGTTATATTGTAGTATGCGGCATACCAGCGTCTGTCTGTTTTAGTATACTGTACATTCCTCCACATATTTCGATTATAGCATTTGGCCTACCATAACGTTTATATTATAGTAAGCGGTCTACGATATTGCTTATAATACAATATATTTTATATCATACTATTTCTGTTGTAGTATGCGTTCTACAACACTAATTTCTATATTTTTGTCATGGAAATCGCTCCAGACAAGGCATGAAGCCACTTGATGTAAAGAGCTAAAATAAATTAACCACTTCAAGGTAAAAAAAACTAGCCAACAATCAGGTTTAGATGGATTGATTCCGCCCCACAAAACAGCAATTCTTCTTCCTTTTTCAGAAACATCGCTAATGAAATGTGAGGACTAAAGGACAAAATTAGAGAAACGAATGTTACGAGACTGCCAAAAAGAAACACATGGTTCACTTTCTACTCTCATAAAAATACTGAAATATTTTTAGATCCGTCCTCATCTATTATTATACTAAATATGAGTTAATCAACGTTTGGTTACCGAAAGCTTTTTTTTTCGTATATACTTTAATAACATAAAATACTTTCTACTCTCCTATTCTACTGCAATGTTTCACTTGTAATATACGTTCTACCACAATATATCTATTCTTTAGAACGAGAACACTGTCTTTCATTTGGCGGGAAAATAGATTTAGTTTTGAATAAGCCTCTTTTGACGGTATCGTTATGTTGATGGTAAGATTACGACTGAGCTCTAACCCTGGTTCTCCTTGTGAGACATTCACAGCAAGAACTCGTCTAGCTACAACCACAGAAAAGAACTTTCCTTTCTCTCCCTTTTTACCAAAAACCAAACGAAACTTCCATGAAAATTCCATCTGTGGAACAATATACCACGAGACTGCTTCACAACAAACTACAGCGTTATCGTCTTCAAGTCTAATGTAAACAAATACTTTATAAGCCGCCATCTTGGATAATCAATTATTCTTAAGTATTGATTTACTCCTCTCCAGGAGTTAGGCACAAGGCCAGTTTTTATCTTACTCCCGGTAGGGGCGTCTCAGGCAGTAAGCAATAAACTTACTCCTCCCCAAAGAGGGGAGGCAAAGCCTGGGAAGGTAGACCTCCCAGAACTGCACAGGACAGACCCATAGACCGGCGTAAATCAAGCCCCGAAGGCCAAGACAATACCAGTCCATGGGGTGCAGTATCCATCGGAACAGATACTACACTTTGATCTTAGCCAAATAAGTAATCTTCTGCATATCATGCCTATTGTTTCCTGTCATCTCTTGGTGGCGATCTTCGTCGAACTGACGATCTCTTTAACCATTTATCCTCGAGTGGCCCGGGGGCCTTGATAAGTGGTAACCCATTAGTAAAATAAACAGAAAATAAATAATTACTTACTCTGTTTAGCATCGGCGGGAGGTTCAAAAGAGTTGAACTCTGCTTCAACATCGTACGAATTTCTGGTGACATTCAGGTATGAAAATTCACTCTGCAACGTTTCGTTGACCCCTTGTTCAGTCTTGTAGAAAGCTGTGACCTTCAAAACGAAAAGTGTGAAGGTTATTAATGTTTTTGTTCGACTGAAAATGAATCAAATCCTTTTTGTTGGTCTTCGTTTAAACAATAAAACGAGTAAAAGTTAAGGTCAGTTGGCAGAGGGAAGACCAAAGAAAACATGGAAGAAAGTGACAAATATGGATTTGAGAGAAAGAGGGATTAATAAATACCTGGTCAGAGATAGGTTAGTTTGGAAGTCAATTTCTTAAAGCTGTCCAACACATGCCAACATGTAAAACAGACGTTAAACCAAATATTAGGTGCTTCTGTATTATTGAGGACAGATGAAATTTTCAAAGAGTCAGTTGAAAGGGGAGATAATTAAAACTCTTTTTTTTGTTGTAACCATAACCCATAAGAAAAATCCAGAGAATTAGGATGAAGATAAATTTAAAAAAAGAAGGTACTTATGCAGCTAAAAAAAAGGTGAGGAAATATAAGTAGCGTGAAAGGAGCTAGCAGGAGTCCTTGATTCGGGATTAAGGGTATCTAGAAAGTTCTTTTACATTAAAAATTTTTTTTTTTATCTCGAATCCTTTCTTAATTTTTTGGGTGCTATTTTACTTATAGGCCGATCAAGTTAATTGTGTTCATGTAAAAGCATTATTTTGTACTTACTCAGTCATATTTTATCTCTCACGCCCCGAAAAAGAATTTTAAAATATCAAGCAGAACTTTAATTAGAACGATTTTTCCATTTCCATAAAGGTTATATGAAATGGCGAGTCTGCGATTTTCGGTGTGGCCGATAAGGGCAGATAAGTGTCGCGAAAAGTTACCATGTAAATATGAAAAAAGAAAAAAAACCAAGAAAATTATATCGTGGAAAGTATCCCGGTGAACAAAGTAAAAATAATTATTTAATTTTCTATTTTTTAATTTAATAAATATATATTTTATTATTATTGCTTATGTGTTTCTTTCTTTTTATAATCCTAACAATAAAAACGGAGTTAATGCCCTTGTCTATTCTACCGACCGCTCACAGCCCAAAATGTCGGCTCGGGCACAAATACAGGTTGAACATCGAAATGGAAAAATCGTTCTAATTAAAGTTCTGCTTGATATTTTAAAATTCTTTTTCGGGGCGTGAGAGATAAAATATGACTGAGTAAGTACAAAATAATGCTTTTACATGAACACAATTAACTTGATCGGCCTATAAGTAAAATAGCACCATTTTTTGTTTTGTTTACTTTATTTCACCCCAAACAAGACGTGATTAGGGGTCAAATTTATAAGGAGCATCTTAAGTATGGGGTTGTGTAGCCAGATGTTGGTTTGCATTACATTTAGTTTTCCTCATGTTGGTAGTCAGGAAAACAGGGAGCAGGTGGAGAATTACAAAGGCAAGCGGTCCAAGGAACGAAGCTTTTAGAATAGAAAGATTTCCGACATCTTGGACCAATATTGTGAAGGGGTGGGATTTTTCTGATAGTCGGATTGGTCGAGAGTATTTTGTTTTGAGGGTGTACAAGGGCAGTAAGTTCATCGGAGCACATTCCGTGGAAGTACCAAAATGATGTAAGTCAGTTTGTATTTTTACGCATGTGAAGACTGAAGATTAATCTTATCCTTATTGTAAGGTGTATGTATAAGATGGTTATAATATAGTTTATCACAGTATACACGTGACTTATTTAGAGGATAATAACTCAGCCAATATTGGTGATATTATTCTGTAAGTTTCAGAGTTTATAGAAAATAGAATAACATTTCAAAGCCATTCAAAGAGATAACATGAAACGACAGATTTTCTCTTTTTTATTTTTATTTTCATCCATTTGCTGGGGACAGGGGCATTCTTCCAAATGTCATACGATCGCCTGTTATTTACAGACTTCAACCGAGAGCTCTTTTCAGGATTCTGGCTGTTCCCTTGAGTGAAGTTGTTTGGATTTTTCTTGCACTTGGTTCACCACGTATACTTGCTAAATACTTTTTCAAGTTCTTCTTCATGAGTCCAGTGGCTCCTATGATAACTGGAATGATGGAGATCTCTTTGAGGTTCCAGTTTCTTTTCATATCATGCATTAGACCTTCATATTTTGTTATTTTCTCCCTTTCAGCTCTGTTTAGGCCCCCATCATTAGGGACACTGACCTCAACCAAAGTTGCCACTCTCTCTCTCTCTCTCTCTCTCTCTCTTTCTCTCTCTCTCTCTCTCTCTCTCTCTTATTTCATATGACAATGTCAGGTTTGACAGCTGCGTTTTCCAGATAGGTAGCTGTGGGGATTTTAGAATGCGTGGTTCAGTATTGAATCCCAATTTCTCTTATCAAACCACATTAGCAGCAAGGACTCTGTATTCTAGTGATCGCAAGCGCCATATGAAGTCTTTCGGGGCCACGCCACTCTGTAATGTGTGTCATCTCGCCATCTCGAAATATAAAATAATCGCACCGTTTTGGTTTCAGAATGATGTTGGCGAGACAGTGACGGTCAATCAAGAGTGTTACATTGTGGTGCTTAAAATAATTCTGGAGGGTATTTGCTGCGAGAGGAATAATAGCCCCCCCCCACACAGCTAACATTGCTATAAAGTGGCTTGGTCTTTGCTTTCTAGGTCGACTGGTCAGCAGAAACCGCATTACAGAATGGTCACCGCATTCATCGGATTTAAACCCCCCGGATTTCGGCGAACCAGAAGAATAGATGACCTGAAACAGGAAGTCTTACGGAGCCAGGCGGTGATAACGGAAAAATAGTCACCTGTGTATTTTAGGTCAAGAAATAAAGAAAATTAAGAAATGTTTTGTACTAAGTAATCAAATATAAATATAATAAATATAATACAAATATTATAAAAATATAATAAATATGATAAAAAATAATAAATATAATAAAAATATAATAAATATAGTAAAAATATAATAAATATAATAAAAATAATAAATGTAATAAAAATATAATAAATATAATAAAAATATAATAAGTATTATAAAAATATAATAAATATAATAAATGTAATAAATAAAATAAAAACATAATAAATATAATAAATATAATAAATATAATAAAAATATAATAAATATAATAGAATATGATACATATAATAAAAATATAATAAATATAATAAATATAATAAAATATTATAAATATATAATAAATATAATAAAAATATAATAAATATAATAAAAATATAATAAATATAATAAACTATAATAAATATATAAAAAATATAATAAAAATATAATAAATATAATAAAAATATAATCAAATATGATAAATATATAATAATATAATAAAAATATAATAAATATAATAAAATATAATAAATATATAAAAAAATATAATAAATATATCATAATATAATAAAAATATAATAAATATAATAAATATAATAAAAATATAATAAAAATATAATAAAAAATATAATAAAATGTCTATGCTTTTTTAATTTAAATAACATCTTTTACAAAAATAAGTAATAAAATATGTAGTTTGATTGTTTTTGGAAAATATAATAGAATACCTATGTTTTTGGTTCTGTAGTTTAAAATATTTGTTTAAACAAGAAGTGATTTTACAATAATTAATTTTGGTATTTTATGAAAAAATAGTTTTTTTTTCTAAATATATTGAAACATAGATTTTTTTCTCAAAAGCTTTTGGCAATCATAATACTGACGTATCGTATAGCTTATATCGCCGAAGAAGTTTAATAATGGGGACTACATCTGGCCTAACACCGTTTGCTGCTGAAATACTTCCAAACTGGGTCGCCTACTTGTCGGAATGTTTTACTATTATTTTTTGTGAATTGATACCTGAATTACAACAAAAAATGCAAAGACCATGAATAAATAGCTGAATATATGAAGAAAATTAGCGATGGAAAACCTTTTATTAAAACGACTGGATTCGACATTAAATAACCCGAAAAGGGTTGATATGCCGTAAAACAAAGACACTTGATATCAGAGTTAAAATAACTGCACAAATAATATATATTAAAATGGGGTATGATAATAAACAAATAATATCATCACGTACGCCATCAGCGCCGCGACGCAAATTTAAAACGTGTCTTGTAAAATATTAGTTTTATAACAAGAGACACTTAATAAACACTCGGTTTGTTGTTTTCGTTTCAGCTTTTCGAAAATCCAAAGTTTTCTTGTCTTTCTTGTCTGGTTCATCAAGTATAGGCGATCATGTAGATGGGTCATGTTTATACTGAGATATCCTGTATGTATTGTGCATCACTACGTAAAAGTATGACTGCGGCCATCTGCTCCGCAAAATTGGTGCACATACAGGGATTCGGAAAGTCACTGTGCACTTTTCTATATATTTTTTTCAAGCCAGTATTGATGCTTAGGGGGGTCATTTTCAACACTGTGCACTTTTTAAAATAATTTTTTTTCAAGCCAGTATTGATGCTAAGGGGGGACACTTTCAACACTTTGCACTTTTCTATAATTTTTCTTTCAAGCCAGTATTGATTCTAAGGGGGGTCACTTTCAACACTTTGCACTTTTCTAATAGTTTTTATTTTCAAGCTAGTATTGATTCTAAGGGGGGTCACTTTCAACACTTTGCACTTTTCTAATAGTTTTTATTTTCAAGCTAGTATTGATTCTAAGGGGGGTCACTTTCAACACTTTGCACTTTTCTAATAGTTTTTATTTTCAAGCTAGTATTGATTCTAAGGGGGGTCACTTTCAACACTTTGCACTTTTCTAATAGTTTTTATTTTCAAGCCAGTATTGATTCTAAGGGGGGTCACTTTCAACACTTTGCACTTTTCTAATAATTTTTTTTCAAGCCATTATTGATGCTAAGAGGGGTAATTTTCAACAC
Source organism: Sepiola atlantica (assembly GCA_963556195.1). Taxonomy (NCBI): domain Eukaryota; kingdom Metazoa; phylum Mollusca; class Cephalopoda; order Sepiida; family Sepiolidae; genus Sepiola; species Sepiola atlantica. Next base: position 188,380,715 of record OY744522.1, read on the forward strand.
TGCACTTTTCTAATAATGTTTATTTTCAAGCCAGTATTGATGCTAAGGGGTCACTTTCAACACTGTGCACTTTTCTAATAATTTTTATTTTCAAGCCAGTATTGATGCTAACTTTCAACATAATTTATAATTGTCATTCATATTTACCTCCTGTATTTTATATTGAAACATGTATGTTAATAAATATGTAAGTGCACAGTGACTTTCCGAACACCCTGTATAAAAACAAACAAACAAACAAACAAACAAACAAACAAACGAACAATGATTTCGACGCCGTTAAACAAATAATTAATGATGTCTTACCCGTATCTTGTAGACAAATCCTATGTCAAGTTTGAGTTCGGCATGCGTCAGGGAAGTTATCAGTTTTCCTGCGTAGATCATGTCGAGTGATTCCCTGTCTTCCGGTCCTTGCCACGAGATACTGTATCTGACGTTCGGCTTATTAAACGGCGGTACCCACGAGATATTGGCACTGACTTTGCTGCTGGTGTAATTATAGGTAAGGCTGGCGTTGTTGAGGTACCACGTCATGTCATCGACTATAACGAATGAAAACAAGAGAAACACGATTACGAGAGAGTATTAAGTAAGTAAATACATTTATGCTTCCATCGATATTCCGGGTATAATAATACTGATTATATTATAAGGATAAGTTTAGTTTAAAGATGACGTTTAATAGATAGGTGGGTTGTTCATTGGCAAGAATCAGGTAAAAAACTAAATCTTCCACACAATTATATATATATTTTTCTAATTAACTAATTCACCTTTGGAACACTTTTTCTCATTAGTTACAAATAGATCTATATAGTATTAATAAGTTATTATGTTTTTGGAGTTTACCTGCTCGTATGCAAATGGAGACAGGTGATTGGTTGACAACAAATGAATAGGCAGAGTACGCATTACTAAGGCAGTAGGTTTTAGGATTTCGATACCTGAGATGAATCTCACGTAAGTTTAAAGGATTTTTTAAAAAATGGATACGTGTTTTATAAATGCAAAGAAATTAATATAATAACATAAAATATTACATTTAACTGATTTACAAGAAGGAAGAATACGATGTGACTTACTTGAGATCTTAAAAAAAGAAATTAAAATCTATATTTATATAAAGTTAAGTAAGTGGATATATTTATATATTTGTATGTACAGGATACATTCCTTAACCAATCAAATAATTGTTAGTAATTCTGAACACAATTGCGAGGAATAAACGTGGGTATTGTGAGCTTACACGCAAATGTGGAAAACAGGAACACTTACTCATAATTTAAATACTCGGATATTTGTGAAATTTAATCAACATAATTATTCCCAAAAATTTCAGAATCTTTGATGAAGTTTCAGAGGTTTTAGGGAGCATGGTCAAGGGTACAACCTCCTATTACAACATTCAAATAGTTTACGTCTGTATTAAATTAGATCCAAAGTTATTAGACAACAATTAAAAAGATTTCTAAAGGAAACCCATTCTTTTAATACCCTCTTTTCGGAATAGTAATTTATTGGTAATAAATATATAAAAAAAACTAAGTCTACCATACGATTATATATATATTTTCTAATAAATTAAATTACTTTTCGAACAATTATCTTAATTAGGTGAGTGTAGATCTAATCTAAATTATTTTAAGAATAAACTAGATGAATTCAGAAAAAATGGTAAAAGGTTAATTTATAGAGACATTCCTGTTAAATGAATACATTAATAATATCCTTTGTAAAATCTGATAATATATTATGTCTTTATAAAATTAATTTAGCACTCTGTGTCTATTTCTCAGGAACCCTCTCTCTTACTACATATAATATATATATATATATATATATATATATATATATGTGTGTGTGTGTGTGTGTGTGTGTGTGTGTGAAAAAAGACAAACGGAAAACAGGTTAAAATGCAGGAGAAAAACAAAAACAAGAGATTTGACCGGTTTCGTTCGTATTAACGAATGTCTTCAGGAGGTTAAAATTTGTCTTTTTTCACACATTTTGTCTACCATGGCATTTCATTTTCATTACTTATCGTACACTATATATACTGGATAAGGTAAGCTATATATATATATATATATATATATATATATATATATATATATATATATATATGATTTCTCAATGATTAAACATTTACGTCTGTAGATAATTAAATATTTATTATTACATAATTATTTGTAGCTCCTTTCTACCGGGCTCTCTAATGAGAAGTAATACTAGCCGTCAAATCTAAGCGATGTTTCTTTCTGTTAAGCACTGTTATGACGGCTGACTATCATTGTCCGCCTGCTCGGAATCATAGGAGTTATTTCTCATCACTTCGTATCGCTATTCAGATTAGCTTCGCTGGTTAAGGCGTCGGTATTTGGAGTTAAATGGCACTCTTGTACCGGGGTTAGAATTGTGCGACAATTTGAATAGTTTTTTCTTCTTCAAATATTTGTACTTGTGTGTTATTTCTTCACACCAATGATCTTGAAATACATAAATAATATTTTTGGTTTTTCCTTTTTTCATTTTCCATTACGTTAGAATATTATTTACATATTTGATATATATATATGTAAAAGAGTAAGGCTATCAACATTTGTAAAATGTTTTTGTCAACATTTATTTATTATTTTGTTATTTCATCATTTTATAATTTTAAAAAATTATAAAATTATAAGATAATAAAATGACAAAATAATAAATAAATGTTGAAAAAAACTTTTTACAAATGTCCGTAGCCTTACTCCTTTACATATATACTTTTCTCTCGTTGGAACTGCACTGATACTGCACTACCCTCTTTTCTCTCTCTCTCTCTCTCTCTCATATATATATATATATATATATATATATATATATATATATATATATATATATATATATATATATATATATATATATATATAATAATAATCCAGGTAAAACATCCACAGGGTAGTAATCCAAAGAATTTCAACCGGGTTTATAAAAAGTGCTCAATATCAAATAGAGCTTTCCAAATATGATCTAAGGTTAAGATCGGATTCTAAGTCTGCCTGATGAGATCTCAGTTTATAATAGCTGTTGATCGATAACATCGACATGCCAGTGTCGCAGATTTTGTACATGTCTGTGTAAATAAAAATAATCATATATATATATATATATATATATATATATATATATAAGTGTGCGTGTGTGTTTTATTTGCATAAGAGCACGCTTGTAAGTATATAGAATACTATTATTTACCTAAGCTTATCCGTAAATACATCTGAGAATCACCCATCGCGAAGTTGCAAGCTGAGACTTGGCTTCGTTTCCCAATTCGTTTAACTCGTATTTGTTATGGTAAGAATTCCATGCGAGTTAAAAATAGTTTCACTTATCCGAAGACTCAACCAAAAAATAACAATTACAAAGATTACATACCATTTTTTTGTCTATTTTATTAGTTAATCCAACTGGCAGGGCGTTGGACGAATTACTGATGGATTTTCTTTAAAGTTTGGCGTTTTCAGCCAACTATTTCTTTTCAGGTAATCTACTCATCCTTGACCCCCTCCCCCAATCTATGGGAAGAAATAAACTTTCAATAAATCGTATAGAATCGATTGTTTAAGTAGGTGTTTGCTTTATTAACATAACATAGTTTTTTTTTAACATAGTTAACCCCAAACAAGGCCAGACGCCACTGTAGACGTAAGGGGCTACTGAGAAAAAAAAGGGGAGAGAAGGTGGGGGGGGGGTCAACCTAAATTGGGATCTGCGCAGCGAGATGTCTGTTTACATTAGTTTTAAACTTCTGCATGTCTGTACTGTCGGGGAAACAAGGGGCAGGGAGGGAGTTCCAGAGGCCAACAGCACGAGGAAAGAAGCTATTTGCGTAGAAGGCTCTCCGACATCTGGGAACCTCCACAGTGAATGAATGAGATTTAGTTGATTGTCGAGTTTGTCTAGTGAATTTACGTCGAGGGGGCACCAGAGTAGCCAATTCATCGGAGCATAATCCATTGAAGTATTTGTAAAACAAGCACGAGGATGCTACATTGCGGCGATGGGACAGGGACTGGAGCATGGTTGACAGTGAGGGACCTATTAGGTTGCCGATTCTTTTTCGGATTAGGTGAATATAGATGTGCGAACATTGGTGAAGCATAATTTTTTCTATTATTTTTGACGCAGGGTGTAGACTAGTGAAAGAAATAAAGAAAGAAACGGAGCAGAGAAGAAGAAAAAAAAAAGTGAGATATATTTAGAGAGAATAATTAATAACACCAAAAGATCCATGAAACAGAGAATCAATATCCAATGTCACATCTTCCTTCGAGTGCGCATCCAAATATAAAAATTCTCACGGCGATTAACATCTGATAATTTAAACATATCCTCAGAGCAGGTGCGGAGATAGACACTCTTTTAACTGTAAATCTACACCGCGGTCTCATCCTTGAAGAAGGCCGAATCTTCACCGAGCCATGCCTTATCAGTCAAGTCTGAGATTCGTTTTGGATTTCAACAGTTTGACACGACAGATGCAACAAATCAAGCCTCAATTGAATTCGCTACAGAAATAGTGAGATTGGCGGGAAATTCAGCTCTGAATTTTTGAAAGTGTCGATTTTAAAACTGTCCAAATTATGACACACACACACATTATATATATATATGTGTTAGAGTGAAATAAATTCCTGAAAGAAATCCGGGTATGAGAGCTCAATGTAATAAACAGAGCAAGAATAAAATAAAATAAAGTAACACGGAATCATATAATCACCGGTGCAATAATTTATTTCGATCCTATGGTCTTTTCAAGCATCCAAGCGAGGTGATATATATATATATATATATATATATATATATATATATATATATATATATATATATATATATATATATATATATATATATAAACTCTAAGCTATAATACAAGTTCCTTCCCATTGAACACTCTTATGATGGCCGACTATGTCTGTCTTCTTCCTTGACACATAAATAGAGCTTATTTCTCATCTCGTGCGTAGCTCTTAGTGGTTAGCGCTCTCGGAATTGGAGTTAAATGTGACTCTTGTTCCGGGGTTCGAATTTTGCGACTGGTTTGAATATTTATTTATACACTGATGATTCTGCAAGGATGAAACGTATACATATGTAGATAATATTTAATTTATTATTAAAATAATTATATACATTATATATATATATATATATATATATATATATATATATATATATATATATATATATATATATATATATTTATATATATATATAATTTAACCCGAGGATTCTCTACGGGGATGAAACGCAGGCACCTCTGTGTTGCTTGATTTCCATAAATACATTTTCATAACTTACTATATATATATATATATATATATATATATATATATATATATATATAGTAAGTTATGAATATATATATATATATATATATAGTAAGTTATGAAAATATATATATATATACATATAGTAAGTTATGAATACATATATATATAGTATGTTATGAAAATCTCTCTCTCTCTATATATATATAGTAAGTTATGAATATATATATATATAGAGAGTAAGTTATGAATATATATATATATAGTAAGTTATGAATATATATATATATATAGTAAGTTATGAATATATATATATATAGTAAGTTATGTATATATATATATGTAGTAAGTTATGAATATATATATATATAGTAAGTTATGAATATATATATATATAGTAAGTTATGAATATATATATATATATATATATATATATATATAGTAAGTTATGAATATAAATATATATATATATATATATATATATATATATAGTAAGTTATGAAAAAAATATATATAGTAAGTTACGAAAAATATATATATATATATATATATATATATATACATATAGTAAGTTACGAAAATATATATATATATATAATAAGTTACGAATATATATATATATATATATATATATATATAATAAGTTACGAATATATATATATATATATAATAAGTTACGAATATATATATATATATATATATATATATATATATATATATATATATAGAGAGAGAGAGAGAGAGAGAGAGAGAGAAAGAAAGAGGAGATAATTAGCGAGCAAAAAAAAAGAAGACTTTTAATTTTGCCTTTTTATTCTTTATATATTAACTGGTTTTGAAAACTCACTTTTCTCTCATTCAAACAATCTAGCCGGAGCTATATTTATAATAAAAAATACGCCTCTGAAACCAATCATATATTTAAGAATATTGTCACGCCGTACTAATGAAACGTTGACGTTGAGCACAGACGTCATGCCAAACAAATTTGAAATATACCGTTAGAATTCTATTCGTAGCACAAAGCTACCAGGATAGCGACTTGTATGATCTGATCGCGAGTCGGGCTAGCTTGAGCAGGTATGACATGAGATCATTCAAAATCGACAATAATGGCAGTGCATCCCTTAAGATCGCCCTAGGTGCATTAAAAGATCGCATTTTAAAACGGTGATCAAACTAATGTTTTTGATTCTGGATCGATTAATTACAGAACAAATTGGCACGATAAAAACGTGTAATATCATTCTAATATCTTCAATAAGTCGTTTTTATTTGAGGTTAAAGTATTTTTTATCCCAGATTCATTAGTTGTACGAATAATTGAGGCCATCACAAAGTCTGGTCCAATTCATTTAAGTAGAATAAGTGTAATGGTTTTGATCTTAGATTAATTAGTTGCATGGTTAATTAACACCATCATAAAGTCTGGTCGTATTCTTCTATGTAGAATAAACCGTTGATACTTAGATGTGTAATGGTTTTGATCCTAGATTCATTAGTTGCATGAAAATATGACACCATCATAAAGTTTGGTTCAATTCTTCTATGTAGTTCATTCTACATTTGATTCTACAGTTGATACTTAAGGTTAAGTTAATGCATTTGATCCTAGATTCATTAGTTACAATAATACTGAACATTATATGTATGTAGAATAAGTCGTTGTTACTTACTTGATGACAGTTTATTTTTCTTCTCTTCGCACCGGGTGAAAGACAAAGCAGGAGAGAAACACTTGTCTGTTGTGATGACGAGTTTCTTCTTCCAGGATTGAGCGGCGTTCACCGCCTCGACTAGCACCATGTACTTGGAATTGAACCTGATTTTGGGCAGGATCAAAATCGCCTTGAACAAAAAAAAGCAAGAGCATTGGTTAAATCTAAAATATATTGATAATTCAAAGACAAGATCATTTGAAATAAGTGAGACGCGCAGGGGAAAACATAATTATTATTTTATTATGCTTCTTTGAGTATATTTTATTGTAAACAATGACCTAATTTGAACATTTAATAAATAAATAAAAATTCATAGAATATATAATATGAATATACGGATCAAATAATCTTAAGTATTTGTACATTTAATAAATAAATAAAAATTCATAGAATATATAATATGAATATACGGATCAAATAATCTTAAGTATTTGTACATTTAATAAATAAATAAAAATTCATAGAATATATAATATGAATATACGGATCAAATAATCTTAAGTATTTGTACATTTAATAAATAAATAAAAATTCATAGAATATATAATATGAATATACGGATCAAATAATCTTAAGTATGTGAATATTTAATAAATAAATAAAAAATCATAGAATATATTATATGAATATACAGATCAAATAATCTTAAGTATTTGTACATTTAATAAATAAATAAAAATTCATAGAATATATAATATGAATATACGGATCAAATAGTCTTAAGTATTTCATCAGATAGACTCCAAAAATGTTCTTGTTTATTATTTTTTTAATCATAATTTCTGGATTAATTCTGTTAATTCTGAAAATAATATACATTAAAGCTGTTTTTGTACATTATAGACATTTTGTTCCCAAATATCTTTATTTATATTAATTTAGGTATTGGTATATTTTTATATACTTGTATCTAGAAGATTACCTCCCAAACTAATTAACCTATCATTATGTATTTTGGAATACAGCTGCTACGCGTAAGAGGTGATAATGTGGGCTATATTTAGTTTAATTTAGTTTTATACAAAGGATGTAAAAGGTGGGTGGAAACCTTTCGTGAAAATTCAGATATCTCCGATTTCGTGAAATTTAAAAAATAGGTATTAGACATCAATTAATAAATATTCATTAAATTTCAGTTTCTTTGGAGTATTTTAAGGTTATTTTTTTGGGGGAAAATATAGGAACAACCTCCACTTAAAAGAATCCAATGTTTCAGATTTGCGTTGCATTTGATACATAGTTATATTAGACACCATTTAAGTGATATTCCATGAATTTCAAATTTTTTTTAATACTCTTTCTTTAAGATAAAGCTTTAATTTTTGACATTTGCTAGAATCAAAATGATGTAATGGATTTTGATCAAAATTGAAATAAGGATTCTCAACATAAGATTCAGTGGCATTAAAGCTTGATTCTTATCTGTGTAAAGAGACATACAAGTGATGCAAAACTGTTCTGTGCGGAAAATTGATTTTAACTGTCCTGGGACGGGTATTATTCCCATTGAACACTGTTATGACTGCCGACTATTGCTGTCCTCTTCATTGACACTTAAATAGAGTTTATTTCTATTAATCAATGAAACGAGCGGGTGGAAAAAAATTGCTAAAAGGAAACGTCAGAATGATAAATTAAAAACTAAGAAAATCGAATTAGAAATTAGGGGAAATTGTTTCAGTTGGAGAAAACAATTGAGAAATATATATATATATATATATATATATATATATATATATATATATATATATATATATATCGTACATGTATTGTATTAGTTTCTGTAAATGTAAATTCGTAGAAACTCAAGTGTTTATAAAAAGTGCTCAATAACAAGTAGAGCTGTTTATAAGTATACATTTGTATTTATACAAACATTATTGGTTACATATGTGCATACATGTTTCAGTTGCACTTTTCCCAGAAAGTCAACCTCATCAGACCAAGAATTTCAGAGAAATCTGAAATTCTTGGTCTGATGAGGTTGACTTTCTGGGAAAAGTGCAACCGAAACATGTATGCACATATGTAACCAATAATGTTTGTATAAATAAAAATTTATACTTATATATATATATATATATATATATATATATATATATATATATATATATATGTGTGTGTGTGTGTGTATGGGGTGTTGTGCGTGTGTGTTTATTTAATATTAATAGTCAGCCTTTCAAGGTTAACGTTTAATGGCTGTTAATTTTTTAAATTTTGAATCACTAGAGCATGTATAAAAAAACAATATGAAGTTAGATTCCAGTAACCATGTCCGTATTCACCTTTTCAAACTTCACATCATTGACGGACCGTTTCGTCGACACGCGAGCAACTACAACATAGAGCTAAATATCCTGGATTTTCCATAAGCGTGACTCTTCAGAACAAAAGTAAAAAAAAAAAATCGTGTCCAGAAATAGCAGGAAAAAAAAATAACACAATTACTGGAATCTAAATTAAAACGCCGGCGTATATAGGTAAAAAGAATTTAATATTTATTTATAAATATTGTTATGAAGACTCTTTAAGAAATAAAAGTTAGGCACAGTTCGGAGATATTAAAACAGACTGTCAGCTATAAGCAAGGTTCCGATAACGTTCGGTGAACCCTCTAGATTGTCTGCTGTTTACTACCCGCTGTATTTAAGCACAAATAGAACTTAATTTCTCCGGTATCTCGTTATATTTCCTGATGGCCTTGGGGACAGAGCGAAAGCGTGCGGAGTCGGGGTTAAGTCAGTGAACTAGGTTCGCACCTTGTGACCGTCTGAAATTGTCAGTCCCTACACTGATGAGATGGAAAGCTTTAAACGCCGGCGTATGTAGGTAAAAATAATTTAATGTTATATATATATATATATATATATAAAGAGAGAGAGAGAGAGAACTACATTTAGTAAAATAAGAACAATCTATTCCTGTAAACCAGAAAAAAGTTTAGTGTAAGCATTACACATTAAATAATATGTTAATTACGGAATAGTTTTTTTAAATTTTTATTTCGAGTCAATATTACGTTTCCAATTAAACATTTTAATTACTTTTTTTTCAAATTAAACCACTGATGCTTGTGATTTCAAATTCACATCAGTGAGCAAAAATGTTTGGGTGTGTCAGGTATTTCCTCTATAAGAACTTTTTCAGACACATACATGTACGTGATATATATATATATATATATATATATATATATATATATATATATATATATATATATAAAACATAGTTATTTCCAAACAAGGCAGGTCGCCACTGTAGACGTAAGGCGCTACTGAGAAAAAGCTGAGAGTTTTTTTGGGTGGGGGTGGGAGGGTGTCAACCTAAATTGGGAGCTGTGAAGCGAGATGTCTGTTTACATTAGTTTTAAATTTCTGCATATCAGTACCGTCAGGAAAACAGGGAGCAGGGAGGGAGTTACAGAGTTCAGCAGCACGAGGAAAGAAGCTTTTGGAGTAGAAAGCTCTTCGGCATCTGGGGACCTCCACAGTGTATGGATGGGATTTGGCAGATTGTCGGGTTGGTCTAGTGAATTTACGTCGTTGGGGCACCAGAGCAGCAAGTTTATCAGAGCACAGTCCATTGAAGTACTTGTAAAACAGGCACAAAGAAACAACATTGCGGCGATGGGATAGGGGCTGGAGCTTGGTGGATAGTGAAGAACCTATTAAGTTGGCGACTCTTTTTTGGACCTTGTCTAAGAGGGAGAGACTAGTGGATGATGCCCCAGCCCAGATGTGGCAACAATACTCCATGCATGGGCAGATGGTGGCTTTGTAGAGATATAGGATAATGTCAGGTGTGAGAAGTTTACTAGCACGATAGATGGAGCTCACCTTCTTTGCAGCAGCTCTGGAAATGTCTTCAATGTATTTGTTCCAATTCATGTTACCTGTGAAAGTTAGGCCGAGGAGTTTGAATGATGAACTCTCAGGTAGGGTGTTATTTGCCATGACAATCAGTGGTTGAAGAGGTTTCTTGTAGTTATTGAAAGAAAGGAGCTTTGTATTTGCGGCATTAAAAGTTACCATCCATTTTTGTCCCCAATCCACTATAGACTGGAGGTCATTTTCTAAGGATTCAGCCATTGCCTCAGATATGTGCGCGTCGGTTTTACCCACATGACGAGAGTAGAGCGTGGTGTTGTCAGCAAATATTCCTATCTCAGTCTCAATTACATCAGGGAAGTCATTTATGAAAATCAGGAACAGTAGAGGTCCTAGGATGGATCCTTGGGGTACACCAGCATGTATGTCATGTTGCTTAGATGAACGGCCATCGAGGACAACCTGGATCATACTTTTTGTTCGGAAGGATTTAATTATATTAAATATTTGTCGAGTAATACCATATGAGTGCAGTTTTAGGAGCAGCCCTTCATGCCAGACCTTGTCAAAAGCATTTGATCTAGCAAGCGCTACCGCTCTAGCTTCACCTGCCTTGTCCAGTGTATGATATATGCGTGCAGCGATGACCGTTAGGATATCTGCGGTATATCGTGCTTGTCTAAATCCGTATTGATGATCAGAAAGAAGTTTAGCATTAGCTAGGTGCCGGACTATAGCAAGATTGATTAATAATTCAAAGAGTTTAGCAAAGATCGGGAGTAGACTGATTGGACGGTAGTTTAGAGGATCAGTTCTATCTCCAGAATTCTTGAATACTGGTAGCACCGAGGCAATTTTCCAACTATCAGGAAAACAAATTCAGCAAGGCATTAGTTATATAGTTTGGAGAGGACAGGAGCCAGCGCAGCAGAGCATATCTTTATTACTATTACTGGTATAAGATCAGCCTCACATGCTTTGGAGGTGCCATGGTTTTTTATGATGACTTTGACCTGAGATGGGGTGATGACCAGGTTCTGAAGTGTGGCTTCAGTCCGCAAGGGGAATTTAGGGAGGGGGTGGTTTGCTGAGTCCAAAGTGGAGTTTAAGGCGAAACGCTTGGCCAGTAGTTCAGCCTTATCAGTTGCCGTGCAAACAACATCGTTGTGATTTAATAGTGGGGGAATTGTCGATTGTCCATCACACTATTGTAGATTTTCCAGAAATTACGAGTACCTAGTTTCTGTGACTGAATGCGTTTTCTGGTTATCTCTGTATACCTTCTCTTTGCTTCATATATATATATATATAGACTATATATATAGTCTAAAGAAGCTTTGAGTCATTTTAAACAAAGAAAGAAAATGCAGTTTAAATTCCCGGGGTACTAACTAAATCCAAGATATTGCAGACTTAGCACTTGCATAAGCTGACTTACCGCTGGAAAAGTCACAAATAAAAAGGGGATTCAAGTATCTAAAAGTGAAACAAAAACAGAGGACCTTAACTTGAGCGTGAAATATTAAAACAGGGATCCTCAGCTGTTTATCATGTAACTGTTTCGGAGATTTAAAAACAGGACAGTTATAAAATTCATGGCTCTCCAGTGGTACTAAGCAAATGACTAGTTCCCCAATAATCAAATGTAGAAATAATTCAGCTTTAATTGCACTAATATATACATAAATAATAATAATAATAATACATTACTGTTAATACTACAGTGTGATATGGTAATTTTCATATCAGATAATATTAATTACAACAATAATAATAATAATAATAATAATAATAATAATAATAATAATAATAATAATACTATCTAAACACAACACCCAGGAACCATTCTGCGATATCGTAACTAGCAATAAAATTATATTGGAATAAAAGTTGCATTAAGAAAAAAAAGGCTTAAGTACCTTTGGTACCAGATAGGCAAGTAGATAAGAGAAAGGAAACCTAGCCATACAGATCTAAAGACCCAATATATAGTCTCTCTCTCTCTCTCTCTCTCTCTCTCTCTCTCTCTCATATATATATATATATATATATATATATATATATATATATATGCTCATGCAATGCACACTTTCAATTTAGATAAATTAGAAGCAAACTCGCAATAGTTCACTCACCAGCTTGCAATCGCCAGTAATCCAATATTCCGTGGAATAGAGCGATTTATATATATATATATATATATATATATATATATATATATATATATATATATATATATATATATGTGTGTGTGTGTGTGTGTGTGTGTGTGTGTGTAGATAGATAGATAGATAGATAGATAGATAGATAGAGAGAGAGATAGATAGATAGATAGAGAGAGAGAGAGAGAGATTTCGTGCTTACCTGATTATTGTTACTGTACACAACTTTCGGTCCGAAGTGCTGGGCTGGTTCTTCGCAGGGCTCTACATCCGGGTAAATGTTGCAGTTCTCCAGAAACCAGTCGACAGTATATTCCGTACGACCGCTGAGGGTGGTGTCAGCGTGTCGAAACTTCAGCTTGACAAACATCGTCTGGTTTACTCGAACCTTTTCGATTCCGACGATCAGACCTTCCTCTAAATTCTCCATTTGGCCGCCTCCCTCTGCCCGCCCGCCACCATCGAAGAGACCATCTTCGTCGACACTTCCTGTATTCGACTGTCGCTTGATCGGGCTCATCTGGAGTTCGCCTGCGGTGCAAAATGGATAGCATTTAGTGTCGGGGTTCTTCCCGGGGTCATTTAGGCCGAGTATCATTTGCAACCAACGCGTGTCGTTACTATCGGCGTTAAATAGAGCGTTGATATCGGGAAGCGCTCGCCATTTTTTTTGAGCGCGCGTAAAAAAAAACATGGCCGACATAACGGCGATTAACATCTTCGATGAAGGCATTGTTACTTCAGTTCTCGTGTAAATGTCTACCAAAAATTACTGTTTGAGTATAGTGCATATAAAATAGTGCGTGAACGGCCAAGTCGATACCGTTGCGGATTATGGAATTGGCTGTGCCGAGTCATTAACTCTTATACTCAAGTGGCTCTTAGCCTTCATAAGTAATGGCCCATCAGTAATCTCTCTCTCTCTCTCTCTCTCTCTCTATATATATATATATATATATATATATGTAAGTCAATATTTGTTTGCGTGTTATAGAAATCGATATATTCAAATGAGTTTAATAAGGGTTACATTTTTCACAGAATCTAAAGAAGCAATTGAAATTTTCCTTCGATTTCATCTTTGATTACTAGGTTGGTTAGGTTCATAAAATAACTGAAGTATATTAGAATGCATTTAAAAGAGGTTTAAGAATTAAATATTTCTTATTTATATTTTTAAGATTTAAAATAATAAAATTCGTTTGGATTCGTTTATAGCTGTCGGTAAGAAACGTAGCGTCAACAAGTATTGTTTTTTTAAAAGAAAACACCACCGCGCTAACAGTATTTTTATTCTTTACCTCATATTGCAAGTGTTGTTTTTAACTTTTTTTTCAAAGCAAAAATTGTATAGATTACTATATTTGAATGTATTTCCAATCAGCAATATATCTAACCAGTGGCAAGACAGGGTGAATACCGCTAACATATATATATATATATATATATATATATATATATATATATATATATATATATATAAATATATATATATATATATATATATATTTTAGTCTGAAGAGGTTGACTCTCTCTGTAAAGAGTATAACCGAAACATGTATGCAGATATGTAACCAATAATGTTTGTATAAATAAAAAGTTATACTAAACAACAGCTCTACCGATTATTGAGCACACTGGAATTTCAACGAATTTAAACGGATTAACATCTACAGAAATTAATATAACACATGTACTATATATATATATATATATATATATATATATATATATATATATATATATATATATGTGTGTGTGTGTGTGTGTGTGTGTGTGTAGGTAAGTAGACGAATTCAGTAAGACTTTCTGTAACTTTATACACTAATGAAATGCACTCGCTTTAGTGATAGGAAACTTCTAAACAAAATCAATGATAGTTATAATCATGTATTTCTTTATAAATTTATATTATTTCCGTAACACTCAAATAAGTAATATATATATATATATATATACTATTTTTAAATAAATATTTATATATATATATATATATAATATTTTTTAAATAAATATTTATTTATATATATATAATATTTTTATATAAATATTTATTTATATATATATAATATTTTTATATAAATATTTATTTATATATATATAATATTTTATATAAATATTTATTTATATATATATAATATTTTCATATACATATTTATATATATATATATATATATATTTTATATAAATATTTATTTATATATATAATATTTTTTATATAAATATTTATTTATATATATAATATTTTTATATAAATATTTATTTATATATATGATATTTTTTATATAAACATTTATTTACATATATATAATATTTTTTATATAAATATTTATTTATATATATCTAATATTTTTAATATAAATATTTATATATATATAATATTTTTAATATAAATATTTATTTATATATATATATAATATTTTTAATATAAATATTTATTTATATATATAATATTTTTAATATAAATATTTATTTATATATATATAATATTTTTTGTATAAATATTTATTTATATATATATAATATTTTTTATATAAATATTTATATATATATATATATAATATTTTTATATAAATATTTATTTATATATATATATATAATATTTTTATATAAACATTTATTTATATATATATAATATTTTTTATATAAATATTTATTTATATATATATTATTTTCTTAATTCTTCTGAGCTATGATTCTAAAAAGCCAGTAACTTAATTTTATCGCTTGAATTCGACATAAAAACAAAATAAAATAAAACTAATGTAATTATTTAAAATGCTGACAGGGTTACCCGGCGTTGCCAAGGTATAGTAGAATATATTACCAGTGAAGAATCAGAGTAATCTAATGGCGAACACCAGAAACTTTAGCTGAAAAATATAAGCAATTCCCATCATCCCATTTGCAACTTCCGGATAAATTCTTACAATCTTTTTTTCTTCTTCTAGATGATATTATTTCTTTTAATAAACAAAAAAAAATTCTATTTTAATCTTCAGTAATATTCACGCTCTTCCCCCTACGCTCGCAGATAAGGCTGATATTACGTTGCAAGTTTCCCCTCCATTACATTCGTCACACAATCAGCACCCTTCTCTCTATCTGCTAGTTCTTAGCGTCTTATATCTAATATATAAAATAAAGTCATTCTCATTAGTGTTTTTCTGTCACCGATAGCTTTCTTTATACAAAGTAGATATTAAAATCTGTTTTGCTATAAACATATGCTTTTTATCCTACTATGTTCTTAAATATGAAAAAAAAAAGAAAGTTATTTTCATTTGCTTTTATTGGAACTAATACTTAATCCGATGGCTGATTCGTTTCGGATTGCTATGATTCTTCCTATGCACTTCCGGTTTCCTGCAGAACGGCGCTTCCGGTCGCCATCTTTACTTTTTGATTCCACCCACGAACCAAAAAAGTAATTCGAAAGCAAATTTATAAAGCAAAATTTAAGTATTACTACTTAATATTCGTTTACTCTTGGCTGATATTTAACGTTCACGTTTTTTTCTATTTGAATATACTGTCGATTATAAGAAAGTATTTGCCTTCACGCGTCCACATAACCTTTAAAATTATATTAAACAATAATGTTCACAGAAAGTTGTTAATAAAAAACGGCACTTATACTCTGGCTCTTAGCCTCTTATTACTTATACATTTAAGAATGAAAAAGAACAACTTCGAACGTACGTATGCGATTAATAACCATATTCTGTATGTATAATATATATCAAGCCATGTGTAAAACAAAACGCGATTCAAAAATGAAATTAAAAATACCCCCGGGCAATCCCGGGTAGAAACGGTTAGTTATCTATCAATTTAAATCACTGATCTGATATATTGATACTTAAACAATTATCGAAAAACGGCATTCTTCAGATGTAACCATTTAATTTCAAACTTAGGCGTGACACATTAAAGAAAATCGGATTAAAATATAACTTCGAAACTCAACCCAACCTAAAATGTTAATTAAGCACACGTTACAGGCGAACCCCACGATCGAAACAGCGATTTTTATAAAGCTTGACCTATTAGTTTTTAAATATTAATATTTATAACAAAATTAAAAACAACAAAAAAAACAACAACTTAAGCATGCCAGACTAAGGAAAATTGCATATCTTCGTATTAATAATTCTGGTAGACAAGATCTTGTGAATAGCTGCCCGTGTTTCTCGCCTATACGTAACTTTGATAACTACAGATTGAATGATTTTTTTATTTACTATTAATGAAATATTTATTGAACTAATAAAATAAAACAACGTCGAACTAAAGCGACTCTTTAAAAAATCCTATTTAAAATACATTGTAGATATGACTATACTTTTGATTATTTTTCTCTAAGCCCTCCACCCAGACAAAATGTATCCACCCGGACAAGGACGATTAAATACAGCTAGTTTTAAATAACTTCAAGAATTTCGGGTCAATCTAACCGAAATTTTATGCACGCATTTAGTGATATTGCCAGGCTCGACATGCCAATTCTCATGAAGTATTTGTACGTGCGTGTGTGTGTTTAATATTAAGATTTATAAAAAAAAAACTAGCAGAATTCGCCCGCTCGCTACCGCTTCGCAATTTAATCCCTATTCATTACTTGAAATCATTGAAACGAAACTAATCGACAAGAAAAGAAGGCACAACTTTCTCTCTCCCTATATATCTCTCTCTTTATCGATAAGAAAAGATAAAACTAATCGCTAAGAAGACAAAACAAATCGATAAGAAAAGGTAGAACCACTCTCTCTCTTTTCGTTCTGTTTTAATAATAAGGGATTTTTTTTGTGGTTATATAAAAAGGGAAAGAAATACTTTTCTTTCAATTTTATTATTATCAGCTATCATTGAGATTAAGTCTCTCCTTCTTTGCTCATATAATTTAAATTGTAACACGTGATTATTGAAGCGAGTCGGACACACGTACGTTTACTTTTATTATATAGAAAAAAGCGTGATAGAAAAAAAACTTACGCGTGAAAGACTAAGACGGAGAAAAATAAAACTCTCGTAGAGATACGATAATGCATCTAGGAACACGATCTAATTTTGATAAAAGGATTTTAATTTTAAAGTTTGGTTATTTTTCAGTCAAAATGTACAGAGAAACGTATTTTTTGACTATTTTTCTTTTTAACTAATATAGACGGTGCGTTAATATAGGTAAATAATATCGAATGAACCCCCTCTTCTAAAAAAACAAAAAACAAAAAAAAAAAAACAGAAAACAAAAAGAAACTTTACAAATATAAAGGTCGAATGGAAAAAAAAAATGTGGCAGGTATGAACCTGACCCCACTGTGATCAAGTAAGAGATGCTAAAAACGCACCCCCAAAAAAACAAAAACAAAAAACAAACAACAAACAGAACGCTAGCAGCATCCGATTACAAGGAATACAGAAGATTATCCTACTTGGTACCGTTTCGTACTCTGTCAGAGGATAAAAAAATCCTTCTAGACTGAGGCAATGTTTTTTTTTTTTTTAAATTTTTGTCCCCTAAACAAAATACTACATTTTAGGGAGCTGGATTTTCCTCACAACTGAGCTTCTGTCTAACTTTATCCTAAAATAAATTTGGATTCTATCCAACAAATGAATATATCACATTATCAATGGAAGCTTCAAGTCCAAAGAATGAACGATCTACGTGTAAACGGACCAATACATTAATAATAGGATACTACTACTACTACTACTACTACTGATAATTGTCACTAAAATTCCAGGGTAAACCATTGGTAAACGGCTGATGCGAGAGCACCGAGTCAGTTACGATAATAATAAACATGGATCGAGGAGTACTGGGAAATGGGGGAGACTTGCTGTCATTCAGATTCCACGGAAACACACCGGTTTTTGTGAGGAGGGAATCACTAATAACGACTGATGTTAGAACTCCAAGAGAGTAAGAAATCTAAGGAGGCTTATTGTCAGTCGAATTCCAGAAAAAAAAAGCCAACGGCTGTTATCAACGAGAAATCATTAGTAAACGGCTGTTGCGAGAAAACGATTTGCAACGGTGATCCCCCAAAAAGCGTAAAGTACTGGAAATCTTGGAAGACTTGTTGTTATTCAGAATTCAGGGAACATCTCCCTGTTTTTGCTAGTGAGCGATCACTGGTAATGACTCGTGCGAAAACTAATAATAACGATTTTTTTTCCCCAGCAAAAGATTCATTGTATCTAGAAACAAGAAAGAAACCTATTATAATGATGTGTTATGCGTTGTGTATTTCTTTATATGTTTATATGGTGTCTGTAACACAGCAATGAGGGAAAAATAAATTAATAAAAATAAAATAAAATAAAAAAGATTACGTAAGTTTAAGTATTTTTTTTTACTCACGTAAGTAATTATTTTAACTGTTTTCTTAGATAAAACAAAATAATTAAAAATGTTAATTTATAAACCAGTTAATTTTTTTTGCTTTAATCAATGGTGGGTGAAATTCGTACTTGGTAAAGGGTGCGTGGTTGGAATATACGATACCGTTACGTACTAAGTAATCAACACTGCCAAATTTAAATCCTTAATATATGCACTAGTACTTCTGTGTTTGGTATAAGGCCGCGATTTCCCCCAACTAGCAACTTGTGTTCAATTGATTATATACGATAATTCATGGGTACAATTGTGCTTTAGCATTAAACAACTTTAAAATAGATTAATATGCCGTAAAAAAATCAGATTTGGTAAAGCGGTATAAATAAATAATTAAAAAACGTTAATTAATTATATAAAAGTATAGAAATAAGTTGGAAAAAAAATATTAATCAATTAATTAATTTCCACGTGGTCGACTGGTTTTCTTTTTTGAGTTTAAACGTAAACAGAATCCATTCTTGGTAGACGCGATTTTGAATAATCCGGTTTCAGAAGCGGTGGTAAAAAAAAAAAAATCCCAAGCGCATTTATATCGCGGTCTTGTTTAGCAGTCCTTTCTTGTCAAATGTACTCCATTCTCCGCAAGAAGGAGAAAAAAAAATGTCGACCCGTCAAGCCCTGCCCGTGACAGACGGGTTCTACAGAAGTTAGGGTGTGTTTATCTTAGATGGGTCGCGCCTCAGGATTTTAGCGAAAAAAAAAAAAAGCCGGAAGAAGAAACATGACTTTCTTGATTTTATTTTCGGCTTTACATTTTCTGTAACGAAGTATTTTGCTTCTTTTTTTTCAAAAAAATTATGTTGGTTCTAATGTTCCCCCTTGCCCCCAACCAGAACCTGATCATTGCGGAGGATCAGCAAGGTGTGGCCGGCGCCCGGTCTGTCGTGCCAAGAAAAAAGACTGATATAAGTCAAATATATAGATAAAATACGAGAAAGAGGATACTGGAGTTGGATATAGTGGAAATCGTGCGATAAAATAGTCAGATAGTAACAATTATTTAATTTTTGGAGAGGCATATGAAACTAAAAGTATACTTTTAGAGGATAGAACCTATAGTGAAATAGTTTAAGCTCAATATACGAGATAGAGCAATTATAAAGATAAATGAAAGAAGAGAGATAAATATGTACGAATGACAAATCTATTTCAACTTCGATTGTTCAATGCAAGGTGTACTCGGTAAAAACATGTTTATTTTTCTTTCCTTAAGCCAAGGCTTTTCAAAGATTAAAATCTTATCATCAGAGGAATTACATAGATAGATAAGTTGGCAGTGGAAAAGCCAAAATTCAAAATTTGAAAAAATATAAAGTAATGGAGAGTAAGAGTGTGCGTGTAAAAATATGAAGTCTGTCCAGTTGGTAAATGTCCTTAGATAAAGTGTCCGGTGAAAGGAGATTTAAAGATGGAAAAAAAGGTTTCGTGAAGGCAGCGTTGGAAATGTTCAAAAATGAAGTAAATCCAATAGAAGGATGTTTAGTTCAATCGTAAATGGAACGCACTTATTCGGATTATATATTTATATATGTATGTATATTTAGGCAGCAAGTCATTATTCAAGCAAGCGTTGTTGAACGTCACGGAACTTTCTCGTTTGTAAATCTTCTTCGTGAGGTTCTAAAACCGTCGAGCTATCCTTCTGGTTCCAGGTGGCAATCCGTAGAGTATCTCCCCGATTGTTCTTAATTCGGCCATTATTTTTTTCGAGCGCTTCTGACTTTCTAAGTCGGCTTCAGGATTAGATGTTTTAAAATAAGAAGACTTGAGTTAATGTTTTTGAGTTAATGTTATATATATATATATATATATATATATATATATATATATATATATATATATATATATATATATATATATATGTACTAACAAAAGCTACCCGCCCTCCGGGCAGCAATTACTAACGCTGTAGTCTTTTTACAGAAACCAAAGAAATAATTTTCATTTTACATTTTGGTAATTTAGAGAAGTTAAGAAAAAATGATGATTGTCGTAGTGTTATTTGATATATTCCAATATGGGGGAAATATACTGTGCATGAACATCGTCAAATTTTATTTTTTAGGAAAAAACAACAAAAAGGTCATTTGATATGGCCTTCAATATAGTTAGGATAGATGGAAAAAACTTTCGCATTTATTCATTTATTCATTTATATATATATATATATATATATATATATATATATATATATATATATATATATATACAAGAAGAATAGTCGTCAAAGGACGGATGAAATTAATTCCCCGAACAGAACAGTTTTGCACCACTTTTATCTTCTCTTATGAAGATTAAAATCAAGATATAATGCTGCTAACCATTATGTCTAGAATCCTTACTCCAATTTGGATCAAAGTCTATTACATGATTTTGATTCAAGAAAATGCCTGACATTTAAGGTGTAAGCTTAAAGAGTCTTAAGAAGAAATTCAGGGAATCTTGCTTTATTACAATCTAATGACTATGGTTAAAATTTTATGCAAATCTGAAATATTTTAATGATCAAATAAGAGATTCTACCCATATTATGCTCCCTAAAACCCTTTAAAATACTCCAAATACACTGACAATTTAGGAATATTGATTGATTGATGTCTATAATACTTAGTGTTAGAATTTCACAAAAACCGGAGATATCTGAATTCTCACGAAGGGAATTCACTTCCTCTTTTCACAGTTTGCGTGAAACTAAATTAAACTAAATATAGCCCATGTTACCCATCCTTACGCTTAGCAACTGTATTCCAAAATTCATAATTATCGGTTAATTGGTTTATGAGTGAACACTGTACTTACAGATATGTAAGCATATAGACATACTTAACTATATAAAGTTAATAATTATGAATTTTGGAATACAGTTGCTAAGCGTAAGGATGAATAATATGGGCTATATTTAGTTTAATTTAGTTAATAGAGATATCACAGTTTAATTATATAATCAAATTTCAAACATGGTAAACTCTCATACGCTAAATAGATTTTCCGAATTTAATTCCTAAAATATAAGTAAAATGTTTTTATTCCTCGAGAAATAAGGTGTTTCTCGAGAGAAGACAAATTATTCATAATTCCGACAATATCAAACGCTTCCAAATATTTGTTTATTCGTTAATTGTTTAATAGTTTAGAAAAAAACAGCTGTACAAACAAATGTGACTCTGGATTTTACAGTTAACCAATATTCATCAGATATTCAAATAATACATTCAAACAACTTCTAAGGTCACACCGATAAAAAAAGGATTACGTACATGAATTTTGACAAGCCGACGGCCATCTTTGTTGTTTACCAAGCCAGAGTTTCATTTTCAAAATTTGCTGAATCATATCTCATTTTATTTACCAATAGATTATTCCTACTTGTGAATAATAGTTTCGTATTTTATTTAAGGATGCCTTTTAAATAGTCGACGGGGAAGCAACTCTGACTATTTTATGACATGTACTTATCTCTCTCAGAATATTCAAAATGTTTTATATTTTTCATTTGAAATAAAGATTAAATTAATTCAATTTATCTATTTTCTTTATACTCGAGATAAGAGTCTACTGCTCGTTCCCATGAATTTGAAATTGGTTGATTTTGTATTGGCTACTCCAAATAATTCCTTTTACATTCTCGCTTGTCGGAATAACATATTAGTAGATTTATATTTATCGAACATTAAGCATCCTTAAAAGCCATTAAGACAATCATTCTTATTTTCCATAAAGATCGGCTAACAAAAGTAAACATGGCATACTGCTTTGTATTCCGTAATTAATGTTGCCCGCATGCGTACGTATCTAACCCCAACGGAACAAACACTACGAGTTACAATGGTCGCTATGGTTACGTTAAATTTTGTCGTACACGTACTGTTTGTTCTGTTGAGGTTCCTTTATAGAAGTTAACGATATAGACGTTTTATTCATATATATATATATATATATATATATATATATATATATATATATATATATATATATATATATATATATATATGTGTGTGTGTGTGTGTGTGCGTGTGTATTACATACGATCAGGACAACATCGGTACCGTCGGTTTCAAATCCAAAAAAAGTGACCTATAGTTGGTCTCTTATGCCAGACTCTCTTCAGCCTCTGTTAATGTCTGACTTTCCGAGCGGACAAAACATAAACAGAGGCTGAAGAGAGTCTGGCATAGGCGGCCAACTATAAGTCATCTTTGTTTGGATTTGAAACCGACGGTTCCTACGTTGTTCTGATCTTCTGTAATACACATTTAAATAAATATTACGCTCTTATTTTGAATTTTCTTAATAATCGAACACTCTGCTGGGCTTCTCACCCACTAACCTTATACACACACAAACACACACACACGCAGACACACACACACACGCGCATATATATATATATATATATATATATATATATATATATAAATATATTTATATGAACTTAAAACCAATGTCTTCAAAAGTGCTCAATACAAATTAGAGCTTTTATAAATAAATATTTATTTAATTATATATATAAATGTTTATTTAATTATATATATATATTTATGTATGAATAATATTTTCAAATTAACCCATATACACATGCGTCTCATGCCAAACCTAAAGTAACTTGAGATAGAAAGAAAATGGAACATATCTGTTAAAAGAATTCAAACACAACGATTATTTGACGTACGATCGTTTCCAAGACAATTTGGAAAAGTTTATTTTGTATTACATATAATTTCTTTCTTTCTTTCTTTACTTTCACTTGATCAGTGCTTCCATTTTCTTTTTCTGATAGTCTAAATTTGTACACGCCTTTTTATTAATTCCTTTTCTCTATCTCCACCTCCTTTCCTCTTTTTAGCCCTTTCTTTCTTTCTTTCTTTCTTTCTCCCAACCCCGCTCTTTATTCTACGCCTTTCGTATCTCTGCGATTTCACTCCGGTGTCTCCCAAATTACGTTGACACTGTCATCTAAAACCATTAGCGATTCCTCCTAATCGGTAACATATGTTCAAAGGACCTCATTGCTTTTCAGATAAACGAAGCGGGTCACTTACACCCACGTGGTCATATATCAGGCTATATCAGCGATAAAGAGACAACGTTTCATCATTTTAGACACGCCGTTAATATGTCGGCATCTTTATATATATATATATATATATATATATATATATATATATATTGGTACAGGAAAATTAGTACAACATTCGTACCGTCGGTTTCAAGTACGTCTTTGCCTTCGGGCCTTGATTCCGCCGGTTTGTGGGTTTGTCCTGTGCAGTTCTAGGAGGTCCATCCTTCCAGGCTTTGTCTCCCCTCTTTGAGGAGGAGTAAGTTTATTGCTTACTGCCTGAGACGCCCCTACCGGGGAATGCCGACGGGGCTGCCCAGGCATTTTTTGTAGGCCAGAGTGCTCACCTTCTCGGGCGCTGGCTTTTCAAACCCCACTTTCTCGACGTTGTGTCACATCTTACCTTGTGGGAGGAAGATAAATAATATATATATATATATATATATATATATATATATATATATATGTGTGTGTGTGTGTATTTGTGTGTGTGTTTCTATTCCTATAAAGTTAGGTATGTACATATGTTTATATATTTGTATGTAAGGGATTCACTCCTAAACTAATTTACCGATCATTATGAATTTTGAGACATGGCTGACAGGCGTAAAGGGTCAGAATGTGGGTTATTTTACTTAATTTAGTTTTATGTAAAAGAGGCAAAAGAGGGTGGCAGCTCTTTGTGAAAATTCAGATACTTCCGGTTTTGTGAAATTTTAACAATAGCTATTAAACATTAGTTAGTTAATACATATTCTCCAATTTTCAGTTTCTTTCGAGTATTTAAAAGGGATTGAGGTGGCATAATATGTGCACAACCTCCCATTTGGAAATTAAAATATTTCAGATTTGCATTAAACTTGATTCATAGTCATTAGACATCAGTTAAGCAAGATTGCCTGAATTTCAAATGCGTCTTAAGACCCCTTAT
Organism: Sepiola atlantica; assembly: GCA_963556195.1. Lineage (NCBI taxonomy): Eukaryota > Metazoa > Mollusca > Cephalopoda > Sepiida > Sepiolidae > Sepiola > Sepiola atlantica. The sequence continues at coordinate 188,406,133 of OY744522.1, forward strand.
GATTAAGCTCTAAATCTTTGAGATTTTCTAGAATCAAACTGCGGATTTTTATCAATATTGGAATAAAGATTCTCGATATAAGTTTTACTATCATTACATCTTGATTTTAATTTTCGGAAGCGGCCATTAATGTGAGAAA
>OY744522.1:188413771-188458771 GCA_963556195.1 Sepiola atlantica
TGGGCCAAAATAAGGGTCCTATCTTTAAATTTGAATAACTTGAATTTGAATAACTTCCACAAAATAAAAGTTAAACTCACCAAACTTTATGTGTGTGTAGACTGACTCTTCCGAGATTTTTTGAAATAAACAAAACAAATTTTAGCCGAAAAACACTTCTTAAAACTTACAAAAACTAAAGTATTGTTTTTTTACACTGTTTTGAGTTTTTTAAGCAAAAATAATGTTTTCTAAATGAGGGTACGTTCCTTAGGGCTAATACGGCTCATGCTTGCTTCGGAAGGGGTCCTTTACTTATTCTAAAAAAAAAAAATTAAAAAAATCAATAAATAAAAAAGTTATGAATTTTTAAAATAGGACCCTTATTTTTGCCCACCCTGTATATATATATATATATATATATATATATATATATATATATATATATATATATTCCATGAAAAATGCCAGTATACTGAAATCATATGCCCTAAATAGGGTTAAGATGAAAATTCATATTTCATATACACTAAATGTACAAAAGCAAGGAAATTCCCAAATTTTTACACTTTATTGTCATTAAGGGTATGCGAGCACAACAGGGCTATGTATTTTACTGGTAGGAATTTTCTTCAGCGCACCTCACACACTTCATCCACTCATGCATAGAAATTTATACTGTAGTGATGTGATAATGAAATGGTTTGGTTGATATGTAGTCATACCCTTAATGACAATAAAAGTGTAAACATTTGGGAATTTCCTTGCTTTCGTACATTTAGTGTATATGAATTTTCATCTTAACCCTATTAAGGGCATATGATTTCAGTATACTCGCATTTTTCATGGAATGGCACTACTTTTGTAAAGGCTATGCCTCAATACAATGCTTTCTCATAAGGTTTTTTGGAATTTTCTGGAAAACTAAGGTATATGGTAAACTGAAATTAAAATGCCATTAACTAGACCGTAGAACCTCTATCTCTGCCAAAAATCAGCTGAATCTATCTAATAGTTGATGAGATACAGGGTGGCACATACATACGTACACACAGATAACATGATTTTATGATTAAGCCTTTTGGATCTCTGGGTTGCCTTGACTAATGATGCTGAAATTCTACACACTTATAGAACATATCAAATAAAAATTGTGTGCAAAATTTTAACTAATTTGGTTTATTGGTCTTTGAGTTATGATTGATCAAAGAAATGAGATTTCCAGCATAACCCAATCGTAAAGTCTATTAAGGGATAGAGCGCTCTCGCGCTTCCCTTGATATATATATATATATATATATATATATATATATATATATAATATTTATAAATAAATATTAAATTATTTATAACTTATAGACACTAGCGTTTCAAGCTTATTGCTATCTATCTATCTATCTATCTATCTATTTATCTCTCTCTCTCTCTCTCTCTCTCTCTCTCTCTATATATATATATATATATATATATATATATATATATATATATATATATATATAACTTCTTTGTAAAATGGTAGGAAAAATCCCAGCAGAGTGCTCGATTAATTAAGAATTAAAGATAAAAATTTACAGCATAATATTTATTTATTCTGGTACAGAAAAATTAGTACAACATTCGTACCGTCGGTTTCAAGCACGGAAGGTCTTACCCATCCGGCTCTCTTCAGCTTCTCTTGAAGACAACAGAAGCTGAAGAGAGCCGGATGGGTAAGACCTTCCGTGCTTGAAACCGACGGTACGAATGTTGTACTAATTTTTCTGTACCAGAATAAATAAATATATATATATATATATATATATATATATATATATATATATATATATATATATATATATATGAAATTTGTGTGCAATGCGTAGGCTCCGCATACCAGTGACTCAGATTTCGAATTATGGCCCCGGATGTATCCCACTGAAGAACCATACGGATGGAGACACGCGAGTGTAAGACTTAATGTCTATCACTGGTGTGTGTGTGTGTGTGAGCTGCGGTGTTATGTATGATTGTGTGTATACCTATGTATGCATATGCGTTTCGTTTGTGTATATTGTTACATTGCATGTAGGTTTTACTCACCGACATGTGGTTTAGAGTTGGGTTTAAATTTTGTCTCAGCCACCAAACCATCTTGATCGACTGCCAGAAGCCAAAAATATGGCGGGGATTGAAATTGGTCACCGTCGACCGACTGCGACAACAAGGGAGTCTAAGATAAAAAAGAAAAAATTAAAAAGTTAATAGAGAACTTAGATACGTTAGAAAAACAAAGTCTATTGTACAATAGAAATAAAATGGTTATGGTGTTACATAGCGGCGTGTATAAAATTATTATACACACCATTCGATAACCAAGGTCGTCTTTCCTATCTCACCAATTTCACAAGAACGCTGAGGATTATTTCAATGGGATATTTATTAGTAAAAACAGAGTGGATAATTACAGGAAGCCAGGTATATACTTTAAAACATGGGTTACTGTAACAGAGAGAGAGAGAGAGAGAGAGAGAGAGAGAGAGAGATTTCGTGCTTACCAGATAGACATATATATATATATATATAGAGAGAGAGAGAGGGGGAGAGATAGATCGAGATAGATAGATAGATAGATAGAGAGAGAGATAGAGATAGATAGATAGATAGATAGAGAGTTAGAGAGAGAGAGAGAGATAGATCGAGAGAGAGAGAGATAGATTGAGATAGATAGATAGATAGATAGAGAGAGAGAGAGAGAGAGAGAGAGAGAGAGATAGATAGATAGATAGAGAGTTAGAGAGAGAGAGATATAGATCGAGAGAGAGAGAGAGAGAGAGAGAAATGACTTTGGCCGTGCACTATGTAATTTACATTGTGCGGCCACCTAAAGCCTACTTTTGGGGGAGGGGGAGGGGGTCGGGGCAATTTTTTCGTGTGTGCCTCGCTCGAAGTTCTGGCAGATAAAAACGAATTCTCTGTCTCCGGAAATCACCTGATTTCATCAACTTCCGTTTACTCGCTAAGGTAAATTGGTTGACCGTTAATCCGTCAATCATTGTTGCCATTCAAGCTAACGGCTTTCGTTTAGTAAGAATTGCCAAAAGAAATAATTTCGATAAATTATTTGTTACCAGTTGGAATACACGACTAATTAATAATGATGTAACATAGCTGTAACATAGCTGGGGTGTCCTTCAATCACTACGGTGCTTTCAATTCGTCGGCATAATCAGTTGGTTGAATTTACTTAGTCACAGTGGTAAGGTTCCCATTGTCTTGTTCTTGACTTGTTGTTCTTATTCTTGTACTTGTTCTTGTTGTTGTTGTTCTTCTTCTTCTTCTTCTTCTTCTTCTTCTTCTTAGTAATTGCTTAGATAAACATTGTTAATAAATGTTATACATATGATTTAAATTTCATCAAAATTAGATATATTTGCAGTTTTAAGAGATATGCTATCCCAATAGCTTCCTTAAGTCGACACTTAGAGATTCGAGATAACGTCCATTGTCTTCCCCGGAAAACTTTATATATAAATATACTTTTTGTTTTATGTAGATTCTCTAACCTTTCTTTCTATAGGAAACCCGCACAATGACATTGACATTTATATATAGAAATAATATAAATGTTCCAACTGAAGTAAAACGCACATCGTGTCACATAATAGATAACAGGTATACGTAATAGACAAAAGTTATAGGTTAGGAGTACGTGTCAGGAATGACGCCATGGACACGAACGTCGCTAAGAAGAGTGAAATACCTGCCTCTTTGGCCCGTGGACTTATGGTTAAGACGTTGTTTGAAGCTTTGCTTCTATTTGCCCCCCCCCCCGCGAAAGCGGGTGAGGAGAAGTTTACGTGATGCTTTAATAGAATAAAACAACAAAGAACATAAAAAACAATAGTTTCTGCTTCATCACCACTACGACTACCTTTACAACTAAACGTCACTATCCAATGAGCGATCTACTACGCATCAACGAGAGAGGGAGAGAGAAAGAGGAGAGGGGAGAGGGGCGAACAGCTGTTTCTCTTGAGGAAGAAGACGACGGATGATCCATGGGGCTCAAACAACCTCTACCACGCTATTCTTTATCTCTTCATCTCATCAGGTAAGTTTTCACATCGACCCTCAAAAAATCAAGACGAGTATATAAAATTATGAACTCCCCTCCCGAGATATTGTGTCCTGTTAGATTGAGTTAGTTAAGTTAGATATGCTGTTTTATGGCATATCAACCCTTTTAAGTTTATTTAATGCTGAAAAAAAAAACCAATACGATTCGTTTTATACAATTAATTGAATTCAAGTTGCTATTTTAATCTGGCTGAGGAGTAATTGTGTGTTCATATACTTTCCAACATTATTAGTTGTGTGGGTAACATGCATTGGAACACATTAGCAGAATGCTTACAACGTAAAGGAGAATAATCATGTGATCGGATAGCATGCCGGGAGAATTGGAACGGGATTGCGAGGAGACTTAATTTGAGAACGGAACGAGACAAACGTATGAAAATGTAGTCATAAAAAACACCAGTCGTCTCTTGCTCTTTTTCTGCCTTAAGCATGCACCTAAGTAAAATAAAGATACATACAGATGAAATCTGAACACGGAATAACCGATCCCATAGGCCGTATCGGTATCCATTATGTCGAACACTCACTCTCAGAGTGAAATGAAAGACGGATGTCATGTTTCCAAGGACGGCTAGTTCCCAGCCAACGAATGAATGACTTTCAACCCTCCCAGGCCAACGCCCTAATTCGCTTCACCTAGATCATTTGTTTATAGCCCTATTCTCCCTTTCTCCGGTATTACTTCATATTTCTAATAACTTTTCAATACGAAAAAGAAAATAAACACTTTCGCCTGGGTACACCCAATTCACACGCAAAAGAGTAATAGGTTCAAGTTGTCTAATCCGTCTGGTTGATTAGGGACCACGTTGGCTTGCACGTTGAATTGTTTATTTATTATTTTTTTTGCTAGAGTATTACTACCCCCCCCTCCCCAACACCCAGAAAAAATTGAAGGTAATTCATAGGAAGACGGTATCATGACAAAAGAACAGATACGACACTACTCATCAGGCGAATAGATAATGCCTGGGAGGATGGTCTCATGACAACTGAACAGACACTACACTGCCATCCATGAGCTGAGCATTAAAATATAGTACATGAGTAAGAAATAGTATAGTAAATTGAATTGAGCATTAAAATATAGTACATGAGTAAGAAATAGTATAGTAAATTGAATTGAGCATTAAAATATAGTACATGAGTAAGAAATAGTATAGTAAATTGAATTGAGCATTAAAATATAGTACATGAGTAAGAAATAGTATAGTAAATTGAATTGAGCATTAAAATATAGTACATGAGTAAGAAATAGTAAAATTGAATTGAGCATTAAAATATAGTACATGAGTAAGAAATAGTATAGTAAATTAAATTGAGCATTAAAATATAGTACATGAGTAAGAAATAGTATAGTAAATTGAATTGAGCATTAAAATATAGTACATGAGTAAGAAATAGTATAGTAAATTGAATTGAGCATTAAAATATAGTGCATGAGCAAGAAATAGTATAGTAAATTGAATTGAGCATTAAAATATAGTACATGAGTAAGAAATAGTATAGTAAATTGAATTGAGCATTAAAATATAGTGCATGAGTAAGAAATAGTATAGTAAATTGAATTGAGCATTAAAATATAGTACATGAGTAAGAAATAGTATAGTAAATTGAATTGAGCATTAAAATATAGTGCATGAGTAAGAAATAGTATAGTAAATTGAATTGAGCATTAAAATATAGTACATGAGTAAGAAATAGTATAGTAAATTGAATTGAGCATTAAAATATAGTGCATGAGTAAGAAATAGTATAGTAAATTGAATTGAGCATTAAAATATAGTACATGAGTAAGAAATAGTATAGTAAATTGAATTGAGCATTAAAATATAGTGCATGAGTAAGAAATAGTATAGTAAATTGAATTGAGCATTAAAATATAGTGCATGAGTAAGAAATAGTATAGTAAATTGAATTGAGCATTAAAATATAGTACATGAGTAAGAAATAGTATAGTAAATTGAATTGAGCATTAAAATATAGTGCATGAGTAAGAAATAGTATAGTAAATTGAATTGAGCATTAAAATATAGTACATGAGTAAGAAATAGTATAGTAAATTGAATTGAGCATTAAAATATAGTGCATGAGTAAGAAATAGTATAGTAAATTGAATTGAGCATTAAAATATAGTACATGAGTAAGAAATAGTATAGTAAATTGAATTGAGCATTAAAATATAGTACATGAGTAAGAAATAGTATAGTAAATTGAATTGAGCATTAAAATATAGTGCATGAGTAAGAAATAGTATAGTAAATTGAATTGAGCATTAAAATATAGTACATGAGTAAGAAATAGTATAGTAAATTGAATTGAGCATTAAAATATAGTGCATGAGTAAGAAATAGTATAGTAAATTGAATTGAGCATTAAAATATAGTACATGAGTAAGAAATAGTATAGTAAATTGAATTGAGCATTAAAATATAGTGCATGAGTAAGAAATAGTATAGTAAATTGAATTGAGCATTAAAATATAGTACATGAGTAAGAAATAGTATAGTAAATTGAATTGAGCATTAAAATATAGTGCATGAGTAAGAAATAGTATAGTAAATTGAATTGAGCATTAAAATATAGTACATGAGTAAGAAATAGTATAGTAAATTGAATTGAGCATTAAAATATAGTACATGAGTAAGAAATAGTATAGTAAATTGAATTGAGCATTAAAATATAGTACATGAGTAAGAAATAGTATAGTAAATTGAATTGAGCATTAAAATATAGTGCATGAGTAAGAAATAGTATAGTAAATTGAATTGAGCATTAAAATATAGTACATGAGTAAGAAATAGTATAGTAAATTGAATTGAGCATTAAAATATAGTACATGAGTAAGAAATAGTATAGTAAATTGAATTGAGCATTAAAATATAGTGCATGAGTAAGAAATAGTATAGTAAATTGAATTGAGCATTAAAATATAGTACATGAGTAAGAAATAGTATAGTAAATTGAATTGAGCATTAAAATATAGTACATGAGTAAGAAATAGTATAGTAAATTGAATTGAGCATTAAAATATAGTGCATGAGTAAGAAATAGTATAGTAAATTGAATTGAGCATTAAAATATAGTACATGAGTAAGAAATAGTATAGTAAATTGAATTGAGCATTAAAATATAGTACATGAGTAAGAAATAGTATAGTAAATTGAATTGAGCATTAAAATATAGTACATGAGTAAGAAATAGTATAGTAAATTGAATTGAGCATTAAATATAGTACATGAGTAAGAAATAGTATAGTAAATTGAATTGAGCATTAAAATATAGTACATGAGTAAGAAATAGTATAGTAAATTGAATTGAGCATTAAAATATAGTACATGAGTAAGAAATAGTATAGTAAATTGAATTGAGCATTAAATATAGTACATGAGTAAGAAATAGTATAGTAAATTGAATTGAGCATTAAAATATAGTACATGAGTAAGAAATAGTATAGTAAATTGAATTGAGCATTAAAATATAGTACATGAGTAAGAAATAGTATAGTAAATTGAATTGAGCATTAAATATAGTACATGAGTAAGAAATAGTATAGTAAATTGAATTGAGCATTAAAATATAGTACATGAGTAAGAAATAGTATAGTAAATTGAATTGAGCATTAAAATATAGTACATGAGTAAGAAATAGTATAGTAAATTGAATTGAGCATTAAAATATAGTACATGAGTAAGAAATAGTATAGTAAATTGAATTGAGCATTAAAATATAGTACATGAGTAAGAAATAGTATAGTAAATTGAATTGAGCATTAAAATATAGTGCATGAGCAAGAAATAGTATAGTAAATTGAATTGAGCATTAAAATATAGTACATGAGTAAGAAATAGTATAGTAAATTGAATTGAGCATTAAAATATAGTGCATGAGTAAGAAATAGTATAGTAAATTGAATTGAGCATTAAAATATAGTACATGAGTAAGAAATAGTATAGTAAATTGAATTGAGCATTAAAATATAGTGCATGAGTAAGAAATAGTATAGTAAATTGAATTGAGCATTAAAATATAGTACATGAGTAAGAAATAGTATAGTAAATTGAATTGAGCATTAAAATATAGTGCATGAGTAAGAAATAGTATAGTAAATTGAATTGAGCATTAAAATATAGTACATGAGTAAGAAATAGTATAGTAAATTGAATTGAGCATTAAAATATAGTGCATGAGTAAGAAATAGTATAGTAAATTGAATTGAGCATTAAAATATAGTGCATGAGTAAGAAATAGTATAGTAAATTGAATTGAGCATTAAAATATAGTACATGAGTAAGAAATAGTATAGTAAATTGAATTGAGCATTAAAATATAGTGCATGAGTAAGAAATAGTATAGTAAATTGAATTGAGCATTAAAATATAGTACATGAGTAAGAAATAGTATAGTAAATTGAATTGAGCATTAAAATATAGTGCATGAGTAAGAAATAGTATAGTAAATTGAATTGAGCATTAAAATATAGTACATGAGTAAGAAATAGTATAGTAAATTGAATTGAGCATTAAAATATAGTACATGAGTAAGAAATAGTATAGTAAATTGAATTGAGCATTAAAATATAGTGCATGAGTAAGAAATAGTATAGTAAATTGAATTGAGCATTAAAATATAGTACATGAGTAAGAAATAGTATAGTAAATTGAATTGAGCATTAAAATATAGTGCATGAGTAAGAAATAGTATAGTAAATTGAATTGAGCATTAAAATATAGTACATGAGTAAGAAATAGTATAGTAAATTGAATTGAGCATTAAAATATAGTGCATGAGTAAGAAATAGTATAGTAAATTGAATTGAGCATTAAAATATAGTACATGAGTAAGAAATAGTATAGTAAATTAAATTGAGCATTAAAATATAGTGCATGAGTAAGAAATAGTATAGTAAATTGAATTGAGCATTAAAATATAGTACATGAGTAAGAAATAGTATAGTAAATTGAATTGAGCATTAAAATATAGTACATGAGTAAGAAATAGTATAGTAAATTGAATTGAGCATTAAAATATAGTACATGAGTAAGAAATAGTATAGTAAATTGAATTGAGCATTAAAATATAGTGCATGAGTAAGAAATAGTATAGTAAATTGAATTGAGCATTAAAATATAGTACATGAGTAAGAAATAGTATAGTAAATTGAATTGAGCATTAAAATATAGTACATGAGTAAGAAATAGTATAGTAAATTGAATTGAGCATTAAAATATAGTGCATGAGTAAGAAATAGTATAGTAAATTGAATTGAGCATTAAAATATAGTACATGAGTAAGAAATAGTATAGTAAATTGAATTGAGCATTAAAATATAGTACATGAGTAAGAAATAGTATAGTAATTTGAATTGAGCATTAAAATATAGTGCATGAGTAAGAAATAGTATAGTAAATTGAATTGAGCATTAAAATATAGTACATGAGTAAGAAATAGTATAGTAAATTGAATTGAGCATTAAAATATAGTACATGAGTAAGAAATAGTATAGTAAATTGAATTGAGCATTAAAATATAGTACATGAGTAAGAAATAGTATAGTAAATTGAATTGAGCATTAAATATAGTACATGAGTAAGAAATAGTATAGTAAATTGAATTGAGCATTAAAATATAGTACATGAGTAAGAAATAGTATAGTAAATTGAATTGAGCATTAAAATATAGTACATGAGTAAGAAATAGTATAGTAAATTGAATTGAGCATTAAATATAGTACATGAGTAAGAAATAGTATAGTAAATTGAATTGAGCATTAAAATATAGTACATGAGTAAGAAATAGTATAGTAAATTGAATTGAGCATTAAAATATAGTACATGAGTAAGAAATAGTATAGTAAATTGAATTGAGCATTAAATATAGTACATGAGTAAGAAATAGTATAGTAAATTGAATTGAGCATTAAAATATAGTACATGAGTAAGAAATAGTATAGTAAATTGAATTGAGCATTAAAATATAGTACATGAGTAAGAAATAGTATAGTAAATTGAATTGAGCATTAAAATATAGTACATGAGTAAGAAATAGTATAGTAAATTGAATTGAGCATTAAAATATAGTACATGAGTAAGAAATAGTATAGTAAATTGAATTGAGCATTAAAATATAGTACATGAGTAAGAAATAGTATAGTAAATTGAATTGAGCATTAAAATATAGTACATGAGTAAGAAATAGTATAGTAAATTGAATTGAGCATTAAAATATAGTACATGAGTAAGAAATAGTATAGTAAATTGAGCATTAAAATATAGTACATGAGTAAGAAATAGTATAGTAAATTGAATTGAGCATTAAAATATAGTACATGAGTAAGAAATAGTATAGTAAATTGAATTGAGGATTAAAATATAGTACATGAGTAAGAAATAGTATAGTAAATTGAATTGAGCATTAAAATATAATACATGAGTAAGAAATAGTATAGTAAATTGAATTGAGCATTAAAATATAGTACATGAGTAAGAAATAGTATAGTAAATTGAATTGAGCATTAAAATATAGAACATGAGTAAGAAATAGTATAGTAAATTGAATTGAGCATTAAAATATAGTACATGAGTAAGAAATAGTATAGTAAATTGAATTGAGCATTAAAATATAGAACATGAGTAAGAAATAGTATAGTAAATTGAATTGAGCATTAAAATATAGTACATGAGTAAGAAATAGTATAGTAAATTGAATTGAGCATTAAAATATAGTACATGAGTAAGAAATAGTATAGTAAATTGAATTGAGCATTAAAATATAGTACATGAGTAAGAAATAGTATAGTAAATTGAATTGAGCATTAAAATATAGTACATGAGTAAGAAATAGTATAGTAAATTGAATTGAGCATTAAAATATAGTAAATGAGTAAGAAATAGTATAGTAAATTGAATTGAGCATTAAAATATAGTACATGAGTAAGAAATAGTATAGTAAATTGAATTGAGCATTAAAATATAGTACATGAGTAAGAAATAGTATAGTAAATTGAATTGAGCATTAAAATATAGTACATGAGTAAGAAATAGTATAGTAAATTGAATTGAGCATTAAAATATAGTACATGAGTAAGAAATAGTATAGTAAATTGAATTGAGCATTAAAATATAGTCCAATAGTAGAATTAATAGAAGTACTATTATATTTACGGCTACAGGCAAATATAAAACAAGTCCTGATTCGTAATAGATTTACACACTAGGAGTTCTTATAGGAGTCATTACCAGTGATTGCTCACTGGCAACAGCAGGCCATCTTCCCAGGATTATAAGTTACAATAAGTCTCTAGATTACCAGTACTCTACGTTTCTTTCAATTATTGTTGCAAATCAATTTTAAAATGGGTAAAGTCGAATTTCTTTCACCTTAGTGACATCAGGTGTATCACCAAACACTTTCCCGTTTTTAAATGTGTGTGAAAGGTGATAACATACGTACGGAAATGAACTTCTTTAGCGTATTATTATGATATAGATAAGATTTGAACTGGCCATACTCGATTCCATATCTCGCGGCGATATCGATTACCCGAATCACGTACCCCACTGGTTCATAATTCGGAGTTGCTGGTTTTCTATGACACCCGAGAGGATTGAGGTATCGATTTTAAAGTCTCCACTGTGTTGTTGTTTTTTCACAATAGAGGAAAAAAAAAAAGATAACGTTTTTTTTTGGTTTGTGTTCTTCTAAAGAAACGGAAGAGTTCGGATGGAATAACAGAAACAGGATATTTGAGAACAGATTTCAAGAGATGTGTCCGCTTCCAGACAGAAGAAGCGACCAAAATAAAGCTTAAACAAAGAATATTGAAAAATAAAAAGGGTAACAAAGAACGACCCTTCTTAATATGCGTCCATTCAATGTACGCGTTTAGCGATGAAAATGCTTTCAAACTTAAGCATGACAGAGCGATCGATGGAGCGACGGACAGAGCCTCTAAAAAAACTGCGTAGACGTATCCAATAATGAATACTGCCAAGTATGTTGCAAAGAAGATTGGCTCTCTCTATCAGGTTAGGAAACTTTTCACATCTACCAGTGTCTTATATCTCTATAAAACCACCATTCACCCATGCATGGAATATTGTTGACACGTCTTTCATTTACTTATTTTAAATCTTAAAAATACCAATAAAAATAATTATTTAAACGTTTAAATCTTTTTAAATACATTTTTCACTGAAATATTATTTGTTCCATTCAATATTTGTTTTATGAAACGAAGAAAATCCATTTTAAAAAGTGAATTTTGTTTCTTTACGCTCGAATATATTTCATTTATTTTATGGACCTAACCGATAACTGCATCTAGTGACATCAGATGAAATCGAAGGAATATTTCAATGGTGACTTTTGATTCTGTGAAAAATGAAACCCTTATTGAAACTTATTTGAATTTTCTTTCAACGGATGGATTTCTATTACAAACAAACATATACATTGAGATTTCGATACGTCTCAGCGAGTGCCGAAAGATAGCTAAGCAGTTAAGAGCCAAGCTGTCGTCTAGAGGGTCGAGTTTCGATCCCAGCTTGAGGTGCTTACTTATCTAGTCACTTGACAGTATCTTATATCTCTACAAAGCCACTATCCGCCGATGCATGGAATATTGTTAGTACATCTAGGCTGGTGCACCAACCATTAGTGTCTCCCTCTTGGATAAAGTGTCTCTAACCTAATAGGTCCCGAATTATCTACCAAGCTCCAACCCTTGTTCCATCGCCACAATGTTGCGTCCATATTCTTGTTTTACAAGTACGCCCACGGAATATGCTTCGACGAACCTACTTCAAGGTAAATACCTTCGACCCAACGAACTAGAACCAAAATCCCACCCCTTCACTGTAGGGATCCTCAGATTTTCTACTCTAATAGCTAATTTCCTCGTACCGCTTGCTTTTGGAATTCCATTTCTGCTCCTTGTTTCCCCGACAATTCAAACATGCAGAAATTTAAATGTAATATGAACAAATATCTTGTTGAATAACTCCCCATTTGGGATGCCCCTTATAAATATGACCGCTAATCACAGTAGCCCCTTACGTCTCAGTGGCAGTATGCATTGTTTGGGGTGAATAAAAGTAACATAAAAAATACGGTAAATTTACAGATTAGGACCCATGCAAACTTTGACCCTAATCCTAATCCTAAACCCTAATCCTAACTCTAATGCTAACCCTAAACCTAACCCCAACCCTAACCCTTAACCTAACCCTAAGGACAAGGTCAAAGTTAGCGTGGGTCCTAATCTGTGAAAGCACCAAAACAAAATAATGACAAACCAATTTAGATACTATTTAAAATTTAAACATGACAAACAGACGGACCAATAGAGCTTTGTATAGAAATGCCTGGACTTACTTGATTCATGTACATACTCCAGAGAGCTTCTTCACATGCTTGAAAACAAAATTGTGCTACTTATAACAGTCTTTGATCAGTTTTTCATCTATCAGAAGCAGCATGCCAGTCTCAACCCTTATCTAGTCGTCCTCATGATATAATTTCTTTACATAGCTGAATTTCTTAGTCTATCTCGCAAAGTTACTCCAATGATAGTTTTTAAAGATTTAATTTCAAACACATTGAGTTTTCTCTCATGCTCTGCCAATCTTTGTTATGACTCGACCAAGTATTGAACCCTAACCTCTTAACCCATTAGCGAATACTCTACCTATTATGCCAAGCGGACCGGGAATACATACACACACAGATAACATCTAGTTTCTTATTCCGTAAAGATAATTGTCATTGGCAGATACTAATTCTTTAAATAAATAAAACGAATATTTCTCTTACCGTAAAAATGATTATCAGCTAAATATTCTGGTGCTTGTTTACCGTAGGGCCGAAAAAATAAATCATCTTTAATTTTAGGAGAGTCAAATAAGGGGGAGATAACTCTAGTTGGATGGATTTTACTATTGTAATTATTCTAAAATAAATTTGAAACAATGTACACGTAAACGGATAATTTAGGATTAAAACAATCACAACGCATTCGGCACCGATGAAAAATAAAATGATCTATTAAAATAAATTAATTATCACAGAAAGAAGAAAAAATAAAAAATTACATAAATGGAAGGGGAAAACACGAAAGAAGGGAAATAAAGTTTTTGAAATAAATGACAGTTTTACACTGGATAAAATTCAGCAATTTGTTTGAAAATAGTTCCCAGTGTCCTTTCGGAATTTTTGTTTCCACATGAACTCAGCTAGGTACGATTCCACCATTTGCGTGTGGGTGCCACATTCAACTTTGTTCCTTTTATTCGCCTCATTCCACAGTCGTTCAACTTGAAACTAGAGTAATCTCCCCCTTATTTGACTCTCCTAAAATTAAAGATAACATTTTTTTTCTTCGGCCCTACGGTAAACAAGCACGAATATTCTTTAAATTCATTCATTCATTTCATATGAATCAGAAGATTCTATTGTTGGCATTGGTTTCCCCGATATATTTCTAGTCAGAATTCCTTCTAGAAAGACATCGGATACTTACAAGAGGGACCACGTGAAGGTTTCTAACATCCTACGTGAAAGTGTTTCTGTGAAACAAACTGGATTCGCACTTGGCATACCCAGGTTGTCAGTCCATGTCGCTAACCACTTAGCCACCGTCAGCTCAAATCAATTAAACAAAAATGTTACTTATTTATTTGAAATTGTATAGTTTTAGTCGACGGGACGACATAATTTGATTTTTGAACAATTCATTAATAGCAATAGATGAGCTCGCATTTAAGTGTTTACAGACGTTTAAATGCCTAGACGCATCCAACCGTTTCAAAGTTAAATCTAACAGATTACAGAAAATGCTATGCAAAAATTACGCGCGGCAACACGGCTGACAGACAAAGCCACTTATAGTAATTCATGGACGCATCTAAAAATGGCATTTATGACAGACGAAGCCTTCTTATAAAATGTGTGGGCGCATCTGAAATGCTATTTCAAACATAAGCGTAACATCCCGACGAAAATGCTATTTAAACTTTAACACGTCACTCCGACCGATCGACAGAGCGTCACATAGAAGTATCAAGACGCTTAAAAAAAAAAAAAAAAAAAAAAATAATAAAAAATAATAATAATAATAATAATAATAATAATAATAATAATAATAATAATAATAATAACCATAATAATTATAATCATAATAATAACAAATAAAAACATGGTAGAACAACAAAAAGAAGAACTGGTCGCAAATATGTCGGCCGCAATTCACTTGGGGTAAATAAGACGTTCGTTTGATGTTGGGAAATAGATTACATGAAGACGAAGCCAAGGAAATATATTTAAAAAAAGATTGTAAGATGAGGAGCAGAAAGAGAAAGGGAGGGGAGGAGAAAGGGGGAGAAGAAGAAAGAAGATGAGAATAATAACCACTGTAATACTACTACTACTACTACTACTACTACTACTACTACTAATATTAATATTAATATTAATATTAATATTAATAATTATTATCTATCTTACTAATGCATGATGGCCATATCTTTATATCACACCCACTTATATGTGTATTACAAACAATGACTGGAGAGTTTTTAAAACGAAGAAGAAGAAGAAAGAAGAAGAAGAAGAAGAAGAAGAAAAAGCGGAAGAAGAAGAAGAGGAAGAAGAAGAAGAAGAAGAAGAAGAGAAAGAAGAAGAGAAAGAAGAAGAAGAAGAAAAAAAGAGGAAGAAGAAGAAGAAGAAGAAGAGAAAGAAGAAGAGAAAGAAGAAGAAGAAGAAAAAAAGAGGAAGAAGAAGAAGAAAAAGAGGAAGAAGAAGAAGAAGAAGAGGAAGAAGAGAAAGAAAGAAGAAGAAGAATAGGAAGAGAAAGGAGAAGAAGAAAGAGGAAGATGAGGAGGAGAAGGAGAAGAAGAAGAAGAAAAAAAGAGGAAGAAAATGTGCATAGAAATAAAACCAACAATAATAATCAAAATGAACATAAACTGAAAAGGTTTTTAAAACGAAACAGAAGAAGAAGAAAAAAAGAGGAAGAAAAAAAAGAGGAAGAAGAAAAAAATACGAAGGAAAGAAAAGAAAAAGAAGAAGAAGAAGAATTAGAAAAGATAATAACCCAAAAGAACTAAAACTGCAAGAAATCCCATAATCTGACCACCGCCTTCAATGGTGGTACCAGTCTCGGTTGATAGCACACATAATGGTCGCCAAGGGTCAAGAAGGATGAACATACAGAGGAGAGAGAGAGAGAGAGAAAGAGAGAGAAAGAGAGAGAGAAAGAGAGAGGGAGAGTGAGAGAGAGTGAGAGAGAGAGCACCACCCAGACCTCCACTGGAAGGATGCGGAAAGTACTGGAATCTGTGACAGTCTTTTTGCCATTAAAATTCCAGAAAACCAACGGTAGTTATCAGCGATAAATCAATGGTAAACGGATGTTGCGATGATGTAAATTTATTTGCAATGGTTATCGAACAAAGCGGAGGGTACTGTCAATCTGGAGTTACTTGTTGTCGTCCAAACTCAAGTGAGCATCACTTGTTATTAAAAAAAAAACTATTGAATAAATAAAACAAGACTTAAGCAATATCCATAGTATGTTACTCTGGACACTTAATAAACTGGATAAAAGAAGAACCAGAAAATCAAGGACCATACACAGCATACATCACCCGAAGGATGATACTGTTCGACTATGTTAAAAGGAAAGATTAAGTAATAAGACTCTTAAGTAGTGAAGATTGCATAGAAATGCGATACAGAGGCTGATTACTGTCGCCAAAAGCATCGCCAAGTTAAATAATACGAACGGCAGCGAAACGGGAAGCAAAAGTGCGAGAAAAAGAAAAATGAGAAGAGGAAATGTTTGCGAAAAGGACACCTGAAAAGAGAAACAGAATCGCTACTGATAGCTGCACAAAACAACGCGATGCGGACACACTACATAAAAGCGAGGATGGAAAACAGTGAACGTAGATTCTGCTGACAAGGAGACAAAACAGTAAACTACATCATAAGTGAATCCAGCAACCTGGCCCCTAAAATGAGTATACAAACAGACAGGACTGGGCTTGGAAAATATTCAACTAGGAACTGTGCAAATAATTTGAACACACAGACAAATGGTAAAAACACAAACCGAGGCCAGTATTGGAAAAATAAAAGCATAACATTCTCTGGACCATTGAAATACAAATAGATGAACTCATCCAAGCTAGAAGGACAGACCTACGAAATTGTACATGTCAGCGTCTCAGCTAATCACAGATTGAATTGCCGTTCTTGGCCTTTTGGCTAAGATCAAAGTGTAGTATCTGTTCCGATGGATACTGCACCCCTTGGACTGGTATTGTCTTGGCCTTCGGGGCTTGATTTGTCTATGGGTCTGTCCTGTGCAGTTCTAGGAGGTCCACCCTCCCAGGCTTCGCCTCCCCTCTTTGAGGAGGAGTAAGTTTATTGCTTACTGCCTGAGGCGCCCCTACTGGGGAATGCCGACGGGGCTGCCCAGGCAATTTTTAAACCCCACTTTCCCGATCCGACCTTGGGTCACATCTTACTTGTGGGAGTAAGATAAAAACTGGCCTTGTGCCTAACACCTGGAGAGGAGTAAATCAATAATCACAGATTGAAGCTGAATGAAACAGAAAAACAAAAATACATGGAATTTACCAGAAAGCTGAAGGAAATATAGAACACGAAAAAAAAAAAACTACGACAATACTAATAGTTGTAGATGCACTAGGAACAGTTCCGAAAACCCCGGAAAAAGACTAGGATACATTGAAACTTAAGGAAAGATTGAAACCGTACAAACCAAAGTACAGACGAAAACATATTAAAACAAATCTCCGAGCTCGGAAACCAGCACAGGTAACCAGCTGACATTGACCAGCTTTATTATTTATTTCTCTCAGTTTTCTTACTTTTTCTCTTTTATTCTGTCCTTGATCTTTCATTTTTCTCCCTCTTCCCCTTCATTTCTTTTTATCTGCTTCACTCTGTCTGTTAGAATATACGTTATTTTTTTTCACAGCTCATGTATTAAACATGTGTTCTAAACATATCCATCATTAGAATGAAAAGCGAAGACCAAAAGTACGGTTAACACATTTATTATAGTTGACAATTATGAAAGACAAGCGACGTACATCATATAAAGCAGTAAAAGCTATTTTGTCCTTACGATACCTTTAAGATAAGAACACGGATTACCAAGATTGTTCATTTTGTGGCATCCCTACGACAGCGGTGGTGGTTTTAATTCCATCTGGTCCCTTTCGAATTTCTATACCTGTAGCTTAATTAACCCTTCTTCCTTTTCTGCTCGTCAATTCCGTTTTCTTTCTTCTTTCCTTTTCTTATTTCATTCTTCCACTCCCCTTTTCTCCCTTCTTTCTCTCTTTTCCTTCTTACATATCTTCTCTATTTTCTTTCCGTCTCCTTCGGCTTCATTTCTGCTTTCTCTCTGTCGTCTTATATCTTCCTTATTTCTCTCTTCCGTTCTCTTTTCATTCTTTTATTCTTTCTTACTTTCTTTTTACCAGTTCACCATTTCTCTCCATTTTTTTGGCTCCCTCTCCCAGTCTCTTTTCCTTTTTCCTTTCCTCTCATACGACTTCGTCTGTCTTATTCATTTTCAAACAATTTCATATCTTATTTGGCGGGGAACAAGATAAACGAATTGATAATGTTAAAAATAGTGGAATAGGCAAAAATACATATAAGAGGTGCGGAAACGTACAGATAAGCCAAAACCCGCCTCGTAAATAAAGAATCTACAACGATATATATATATATATATATATATATATATATATATATATATATATATATATATATATATATATATATATTTATATTTATTCTGGTACAGAAAAATTAGTACAACATTCGTACCGTCGGTTTCAAGCACAGAAGGTCTTACCCATCCGGCTCTCTTCAGCTTCTGTTGTCATCTGTTTTGGAAATGTGAGGTCACATGACACTCTCGTTGGGACGCGTTATTTGCTCAGTGTGTTGTGTGTGTTTGTTTAAATTTAAATTTAGTGTAATAAGACCGTTGAGATTTAAAACACGAGGGAATTCAAGATTAAAGGGAATAAAAAATAAAAAATATATGAAAATATATATAAAAAAATATATATATAAAAAATATATATAAAAACATTTCAAAACTAAGAATAAAAAAAGAGAGAGAGAATAAAAAAGAAGAATAAAAAAATATAGAGAATAAAAAAATATAGAGAATAAAAAAATATAGAGAATAAAAAAATATAGAGAATAAAAAAATATAGAGAATAAAAAATAGAGAAAGAAAGAATGAAAACATAATGAATAAAAATAAATTAAAAAATAAAAAAAATAATAAAATAATAATAATAAAAAAATAAAATTAAAAACTAAAAATTAAAAATTAAAAATTAAAAACAAAAATAAAAATAAAAATAAAAATAATGAAAGGGTTTCTCTCTCTCTCTCTCTCTCTCTCTCTCTATATATATATATATATATATATACATATATATATATATATATATATATATATATATATTGTAATTTTGCTCTGTTTTCGGTGGAATTTGAGATGTTTTTGGACATATATATTGAAGGTGTTCTTTTTTGTAAGTCACTTATGAAAATTATTATTTTAAAAGTTATGTTCTAAAGAGAATCAGCGTTTATAATTTCCATGATTCATTGTATGACTTAAAATAAACACTGCCTTGAAACAGTTGTAAACAACCATACTACATTTGTGTAGGCCTTTTATTAGGAACTTGATTTAAAAAATGTTTTGAATCGTTAAAATCTATCTATTAATCTAATATATATATATATATATATATATATATATATATATATATATATATATATATATATATATATATACTAACTGACTGTACCGGCCCGGCGCTGCCCAGGATGCAGTTAAGCAATTTTAGTTTTTAATATTTCTTTGTTTGCAAATTAAAAAGATATACACACAGAAAAAGAAATACAATCTGTTTTTAAGGAAGATCACTCATTTTAGATTCTTCAGTTAAAAATACGAGTTATTCCTCTTGCTGATTTAGATTTTCCGGTCATAATCAAAAAATCATTTCACTTTACCAATTGTACGAGCGTGACTATATAATCTAAATTTCCTTTTCAGAATCACGGTTTTATATGTCAGCTTAACTGCTATTAAGGTCAAACTTTTAAAATTTGACAAGATAATTTTATATGTTAGATATATGCACACACTTATGTGAAAAAAACCATCGTTTCAGTTATAGTTAATAATTTATTTCATTTGCTAGAGGAATTTTCGGGCACAACTGAAAATTTGATTTAATTCCGTAAGAAAAGGATAACTTTTCACATCTTGGTTTTAGAAAAACCCGGGTGTCCTTCAAGCTTATACAACTCATATTTACAGAGCTGCTGTCGGTTGGAGCGATAAGCGGCCTAATCTTCTTTCTGGCTTAAATTCCGGATGCATTTTTTCATGTAGATATTTAACTAGTTTGTATGTTTTTTCTTTCTTTTTTGGTCTCTTATCCAGTGAAATCCAACTTGTAGCTGGTCATAAACCACATAGATTCCTGATGACATAACCTCAGCAAGCCAAGTGAGCGTTGATTGATTGTAGCCTCCATACGAACGCATATATAGACACGCTTCAAGTCGCATTATTTAATATATATATATATATATATATATATATATATATATATATATAAATATATATATATATATATATATATATATAAATATATATATATATATATATATATATATATATATATATATATATTAAAGAACTCAAGGGAGATAACTAAGTATATTTGCATAGTATTATCTGTTTAGGTGTTGTGAAGTTGTCCCACAGAAAATAATAAATAAAGGAAGTCAAGTCGAGGGTTGGTTTAACAAGTGTATTAACAAAGTAAGAAAGTGACTAGCTCTTGGCTAGACAGTTACAAGACTGTGCTTTGTCTTCAGTGTCTCTGGTGACTCGCACTATTTATAGTGACAACTGGTGTTGTTTCTCCTGTGTAAGAACTGCCGGTGTAACACCCCCCTTTGGGGATTAATAACGTTTTTGTTTGGGAATCACCATCATCAACTCAGTCGATTTCCGTTTTCTATTTGATCTCCTAATCTCAGGAGCAGTCTCTGGTATAGGCACCTGAAAAGTATCAAACACTGCATCCATGATGTCCTCCTCGGGCGATCTGGTCACCTCACTGTTCGAATATCTTTTCCGGATTTGGTTAGTGTGACGTTTGTGCACGAAATGTGGTCCCTTAATCATATAGACCATGTTGCCTATTTGTTTATCCACAGCGCCGGACTCCCAGAAAGTCCTATTGTTTCTGTAGATCTTATAAAAAACTTTTTCGCCAACTTTATACCGTTTTTTTGTTATCGTTCTTTTTATATTTGCCCTATCCTGATTTGGTAACAACTTGTGGAAAATCGATCTAACCTTGCGTCTGAACATGACCTCAGCAGGTGTCTTCGACGTTTCGATGTTTGAATTCGGAGTGACTCTGTAAACCTGCAGAAACTGTTGGATTGACTTATCCGTCGGTGATCCACTAGCTTTTTTCAGAGCTCTCTTGAATGTGTCAACGAATCTCTCCGCCAGTCCATTGCTTCTTGGATGGTATGGAGGGATTGTTATATGCTTGATGAGATGATCCTCGCAAAGGTGTTTAAATTCAATAGACGTGAATTGAGTACAATTGTCGGTGACAATGCAGTCTACTACTCCAAACCTAGCGAATAGTTCGTATAGGAAGTTGATAGCTGCCTCGGATGTGGGGTTCTTGCATTTTAGTACTTCCGGCCACTTAGCTAGGCTGTCTACAACAATGAGATAGTAGAACCCATCCAGTGGTCCCGCAAAATCTAAGTGAACTCTAGACCAAAGTCGGTCCGGTTTAGTCCACGATCCGAATTGAGTTGGAGGAGCTTTCGTAGCTTAGGCGCATCCTCTACACTCCCTGACTTTTTCTTCGATATGCTTATCCATGTTTGGCCAGTAAACGAAAGAGCGCATAAGACTTTTCATTCTCGATATGCCTGGATGTCCTACATGGAATTCCTTGAGCATTCTTTTCTGTAATGTCATAGAAATTACAACCCTGTCGCTATATAACAGGACGTTGTCGCAAATTGAATAAATTCCATCATCTAGTTGGCTATTGTTGATTTTTTCTTTCGTGCTTATGATAAATTCATCCACCTCTGCCTTACTCTTAATCTCATCAAGCGTTACTGGAAGTTCTCTTATTGTGTCACATAACGTATTTTTTTTACTTCAGCTTCTGCTTAAATGGCTGCTATCACCATATCCTCCAATGGTTCTGTCTGCTTAGGTATCAACCTTGATAACCCGTCTGCATGACCAAATTTATTAGATGGTACATACTCCATTTGAAAATTGTAGTTAAGAAGAATGGTACCCCATCTTTGGAGTCTATTCGCAGTGTGTTGTGGTAGTCCCTTTTTCGATCCGAAAATCGTTAATAAGGGTTTGTGGTCTGTTTGTAACAGAAATTGTCTACCGTGCAGGAAACGATGAAATTTCTTTACCGCGAATATAATGCTTAGAGCCTCTTTCTCAATTTGAGAGTAGTTTTTTTCGGCTGGTAGAAGTGTTCGGGATGCATGGGCTATGGGTTTTAATTTTCCATCATCCATTTTGGGCAATATGCATGTTCCTATACCATAGTTGCTGGCATCGCTTGCAACTACAATATCGCGCTTGGGATTATAATGTGCCAGAAACAAGTCAGACGTTAAGATATCTTTAATTTTCTTAAACGCTTCTTCGCACTCTTGCGTCCAGAACCATTTTTGGTCCTTCTTTAACAGTTCATTTAAGGGTGATCTTAGTTTATGCATGTTTGGTAGGAACACATTGTAGTAATTCGCCAACCCTAAAAAAACTTTGTAGAGACGCAATATTTTCTGGAGCAGGCATGTTCCGTATCGCCATTGCCCTATCTGGGTCTGGCCTTCTTCCTTGCTCATCGATGATTTGTCCTAAGTATTTTATTTTTTCCATGAAAAAAGTACATTTCTCATCTTTGATTTTAAACCCATAATCCTGGATTTTTTTGAATACTTGGTTTACATGAGTCTTGTGTTGTTCTTTGCTAACGCTGTTTATTAACACATCGTCCAGGTACCCTACTGTGAAATCCATCCCATTTAACATCATGTCCATAATTTGTTGAAAAATCGCAGGGGCGACCTTTACTCAAAAAGGAAGTCGGTTAAATTTGTATAATCCCTTATGGGTATTGATACATAGCAGTTTTGAACACTCTTCATCGACAGGGATTTGAAGATAAGCGTCGCTGAGGTCGATTTTAGAAAAATATTTTCCTCCACTCAGTTTCGCAAATATTTCTTCAGGGCTTGGAAGAGGGTAATGGTGGTCTTTTAATGTCTTGTTCAAGCCTGTGGAAAAATCGGCACAAACCCGAATCTCCTTGTTCTTTTTCTTAACATAAACTGTAGGTGCAGCCCACTCACTGTGATCAATTTTTGAAATGACAGCCATGTTCTCGAGTCTTTCTAATTCACCGTGTATTTGCTCTATAGCGGCGTATGGAACATTTCTTTTCTTTCTGAACACAGGTAGTTCATTTGTTTTAACTTCAAACTTTGCTACCGCTTTTGTACACCTTCCAAGACCGCCTGAAAATACGTCTGGAAAATTTTCTTTTAATTCCCTCTTGAGTTTTTCTGCCTCCACATTCGAATCCTCAACCTTTTGGCAAAAGGAGCTTAAAGGCAGATCCCATAGGCTAAATTTTCAATCAGATCAGTTCCAAAAAGGTTATTCGATTTTTGCATAACAAAAATTTTGGCTTTTACGGTCTTATTCTGGAAAGAAATATTCGTCAATAATTCCCCTTCGAAGGTTATTTTTTCACCACTGACGCTTCTCGCCGTTTTTTGTGATTTGATCATAGTGGGTCTCCCAAGCTTCTCCCATGTCTGTACATTAATGATGGAAATGTCATACCCACTATCAAGCTGTAGTCTTACTTTTTTTTTTAAGCATTTTGACCTGTACATATTTCCGGATATTTTGTTCTTCAGGTTCAATTTTTGTCAGTTTAATGACTGTCTTTCTACCAGATTTTTTTCTACAACGTGATGCCTTATGTCCTTTCTGGTGGCAGTTGTCACATTGTTTGAATATGTAGGGACACGCATTGTACCAATGGTTATCTCCACACCTCCAACACGGTCCAGGTGGATCTTTTCCATGTTTTTTTCTTTGGTTATTCATTGAAGTCAATTTTTTCTTCTGATGGATTTTATTAATGTGCGACACTCCGTTTTCCTCTATGTCACGACTGTCCTGTTTCAACGCAACAAAACGTTCACAGTCTTCCGCTAAGTTTTGTATTGTTAGACATGGCTCATTTTCGAGTTTATTTAAAACACGACGTCTGATTTCAGAGTCTTTATTTAAGACCAGACCTTGCAAGAATATTAAACATTTAAAATTATCCGATGATAATTCCTCTAATTTAAAATCGTTGCAAAATTTATTTACTATACTTGCATACGTAATGTAGTCGTCTTCCTCTCCTCTAGTGACATTCATACACTTATATCGGCTGTGGAAAAGAGAAGTTTTTGTAGAAAACAGTTCTGTTAGTAAAGTAACTGCCTCCTGGAAGTTCAACTCACTGGTCTTTTTTGGAAGGATAAAATTCACGAACTTTGTATGCTCGGCAGCTCCTAATTTTCTTAGCAAAAATCTAACTTTTTTAGAGTCTGTCTATGTACTGCAGTCCGATACAAAAATATCCTCATATCTTCTATAGAAGTGAGCAAAAGTGACATCGTCTTCTGGATTATAATTGAAAATGTCGATAGCGCTCCACACAGCCGTCTGGGAGAATGCATTATGATTCTCGTTTGCTTTCGTTAACTGTGTTGCCTCCAGAAATTTTCTCTGTTCTTCCTGTGTTTTTATCAAGAGTTCTTCGAAGTGTTTCTGCTGTTGTAGCAGTTTTTCTTGGAATCTTTCTTCTCGTGTTGTCGCCAGCTCTTTTTGTTCAGCATGCATTTTTCTTTGGGCTTTTTGCTGTTCCAACAACTCTCTTTTAAATTTCTCCTCAATTTCAACTTGTTTTCTTTGAAGTTCCATTTGTTGTTCAACTTGCTGTCTTTGTAACGCAACATTTTGTTCCGTTTGGAATTTAAGTAATTGAAAAAGAGAATCTTTGAATTCAGTGTCCATCATTCACGAATTCAAGTTATGCACCACACAATTTACACTTGTAAAAATAAATCAGTTTTCCCCACAACGTGCTTAATATAATTAATTTGCTCAACTAATACACAAAACAAGAAATATATTATTTCTTAGTAAAAAAAATTCAATCCCAGTTCTTTTGTTTGAAAAACAAAACTAAGAAAAAATTTATTTTTTTATTTTTTAATTTTTTAATTTTTTATATATATATATGTGTACGTAGTTTTACAAAACCAAGTCCGTCGCTATAAGCCTAATAAGACTAGTTTTATGGAAATCTTTTTAACCCCTTTTCATTTTGCAAAAATGCGACTTGCTTATTTAACAGTTCTTTGTTAGAAACACAAATGACTTACGCGAATATTTTTTTTTACTGTCCGTCCTTTGCTCTCGATGATTCTGTGGTAGACCGTTTTAATAAATAGTCAATCCGGATTTTGCTCAAATATCAGATGTTGTCCTAATAATAACGACAAACTTACACAATATCTGTAATAGTTGACGCGGATAACATTTATCTTAACGAGTCAGTGAAACTTGAAGAGAAAAAAATAAAGGTATCAGTGTATTCAATTATTTCAATAATTGAAAATGTCTTTCGCGTTTTTTAGTTTTCGACTTTTGGTAGCAAGTTTTGAGTTTGTGTGTTTTTTTTTGTTTTTTTGTTTTCGCTTAACTACTCAGTAGTTAATTTGCTGTTAATCCTTGCGAATCCAAATATCTGACTAAGATGGGTTTTTTTTTCCGTGAAAATCTTGCGAATCACTTTGGGTGATTTTTTTTTTGCAGTGAAATCGTTTCGATTCCTCGTCGCCAATCTGTTGTGAAGTTGTCCCACAGAAAATAATAAATAAAGGAAGTCAAGTCGAGGGTTGGTTTAACAAGTGTATTAACAAAGTAAGAAAATGACTAGCTCTTGGCTAGACAGTTACAAGACTGTGCTTTGTCTTTTTTGTCTCTGGTGACTCGCACTATTTATAGTGACAACCGGTGTAGTTTCTCCTGTATAAGAACGGCCGGTGTAACATTAGGTAAGGGGAAATTGCATAGCATAATCTATTTCGGCAAAGGAAAATGTCTCCAATCTAACGGTTTTCTTAGCCGGAATATGTATTTTCAAAAAAATTAATAAAGCGAAATAAAATATATTCATACAAATAACATGATGGCAGGAAAAAAACGAAACATAGGTTAGTCCGAATCAAGCATCGATATGAAAGACGGATTGCTATTTTGGTCTGAATGTAAAAATCGGACTATAACTTTATATGTTAGATACGCTCCTTTAAGTGTTGAGCACGCTGATAAAGGGAATGATGGTCTCTATTTAGCGTAAAGCAAGATTCTTCCTGTAAAAAGGAATTGAATTCTCTTGGTTACAAATATAGTAACAAAGGTAAACAAATGAACCGAACATTCATTTATAAACGATATATTTTTTCTACTTATCATAGTCCAGTATGGCGTACGATCGTTTCCAAAACATTTTGGAAATACTTTATTTTATTTTATTTTATAAATTAATAAAGCTAATCCAAAACGTCTCTACATCAGCACCTTTAGCAACACGTCTTACAGAAAATCAAAATCTCGTCGTAGTGAAACATCTATTGACAGAAAGAGCCACCGGGTATATGTTAGCAGCATAGGAGGGGGAAGAACACAATGGCGCCCACAAACCAAAACACTGGTACATATAGAAGAAACAGTCCAATATATATATATATATATATATATATATATATATATATATATATATATATATATATATATATATATGTGTGTGTGTGTGTCTTTTAAGGGAAGTGGGTCTGATCAACTCTGCTGGGAAGCCATGAAATTAAATACCGTCTTGTTTTTAAATTCCCGAAACAGCTTTTCATGGTAAACAACTGATGATTTCTTAAATAATTCTAGAAGCAAACTAATATAATGACTGAAAAAAGTTAAATTGACTTACATGAGTGATTTTCCACTGAACGACTTGGGACTTAAGGTTTTTGTTTTTGTTTTTTTTTTGTTTTTTTTTTAAAATATAGTTTTAATGGTTGAGAAACATCCAAGACTATCTCTCTCTCCCTCTCTCCCCCTCTCTCTCTCTCTCTCTCTCTCTCTCTATATATATATATATATATATATATATGTAACCCCCGACCTTCTTCAGGTGCGTCTTGTCGAATTCAGGAATCTTTCTGTTGAATGCGGGAATCTGTACATAATTTTAAAAGCAAGGATCCGTTGCGCAACGGATATAAGTGACGAGTGTAATCAGTTTTTGGTGGCAGTCTTCTAGAGGTTGAAAGTTCAATCCTTAGTGCGGCCGATACTGAATACAGTTAATAATTACTTAAAATTTCTACCCGGTCATGGATGACGGAACGAGGACAAGCTATCCCGAGTTCGACATAAAGATTTCTGAGTTAAACATGACGCACATGAATAAGGTCGGAGGTTACATCGGTCGAAATGTTGTGAGAATCAGGTTCAAAATGAGATCAGTAGTCCGAATAAACAAAATGATCCAAATTACAAATCCTAATCTAAACAATTCCGAAACATACATATTCTTCATATTCTTTGTTTTTCATTCGACCTGTCATCACTAGCCAGTGTCTGTTCGATACAGATCACAACGTAAGAAGTGTTGTGTTTGTTGTTGTGAATGGTTATGAGCTGGGTCTAGTCTCCCAAGGTCACTAGGACCGACCCTTCGTGCTTATGTAGATATATATTTAGTTTACTTACAATGTTTTTTTGTTTTTTTTAGTTTTCGTAGAAACTTCCAAAAATAAACTCCTTGATTTTTATTGTTTATTCTATCACAGCCATTTCTGGTATTTCTTCTTTTTATTTGTCGCATCCTCTTTGGGCATTTTGTTGTTTTTTAATTTTATTTTTGACTCGGGTTAATCCGATACTCAACCCCGCACGAAAAAAAAGAAAGCTTTCTTTTCTCTTTTTGTTTTCTTAATTAACTCTTTTTCATCTTTTTTCTTTCAGTTTCCCAAAACAAGAAATACCAAGGAGGATTTCATCGCTGGCCGGCGTCCATGTAGAGCACCTTGTTCGTTAAGCAAACAACACCGTTTTTTTTTTAAATCTTTTTTTTTGGGGGGGAGGGAGAGGTTTGTTTCTAACTCAACTATCTGAACCCCAGGACGAGTTAAAACGACAAAAACAGTGGAGCTTAGTTTTCGTTTTTTTTTTTGGGGGGGGGGGGGGGGGTGCTTGTCTTATGCTAATGTGGCCTGCTCTGAGTGGTTCATCTAGTTCCCAGCTTTTTCTTAGGGACGCAGGTCTTACTTTAACCATATCTGGCTTTCACACGTAAAGACAAAAAACAAAAAAAACAACAAAACACTCACAACAGACGAACGTCCATAAACAAGAAACGAACCTTCTTAAGATGTAACATTCCGAGCTGCGCGTTTGGCGGTGCTGAAGTGAATCCCGACGTGGACTGACGACCTGGGCGTTCCAAGTTCGAATCCTATCGGTTCCATAGCACTGCCTTTCACTATATCTGGAAATAAGCAAAGAATACCACAAAGTGAAAAATTAGACTCGTACAGGATTCGAACTTGTACCTCAGACAAGGTATCTCCTAACATGGGAACAGGTTCAGATACTGTACGAGTCTACTTTTTCACTTTGTGGTATGCATTGCTTGTTTCCAGCCCCGCAGACTAAATAATCGCTTGTTTAATATTTTTTCGCGCACACAATAGCATCAATAAAAAAGCAGTTTAATACATAACATACTGTGTACTATCGGAAGTAAATTTCAGATATTATATATATATATATATATATATATATATGTTCATATATATTTAGAGAAAGAGACATAGAGAGAAAGATATAGAGATAAATAATAAGATATAGATATATAGATAGATTGGAGGAACAGAAATAGGATCCATATATATATATATATATATATATATATATATATATATATATATATATATATATATATATATATATAAGGAAATACAACGACAGACAGACAGTTAAGAAGATATACATGAGAAGGAAAGTTTATAGAGACTATGGATAGACAGAAGGAAAAACAAAAAAATAAGGAAATGTAAGTATATACATAGATATAAATATGAAAATACAGATATATATATATATATATATATATATATATATATATATATATATATATATATATATATATATATATATAGAGAGAGAGAGAGAGAGAGAGAGAATTATATATAAGACCTTCAGGTCTAGACTGTACCTCTAGAATATATATATATATATATATATATATATATATATATATATATATATAAAGAGAGAGAAAGCAAGAGAGGGAGAGAGAATTATATATAAGACCTTCAGAGAGAAAGGTAGATAGTTAGAGGGTGAGAAAGAAAGATAGAGAATTATATATAAGACCTTCAGATATATATATATATATATATATATATATATATATATATATATATATATATATATATATAGAGAGAGAGAGAGAGAGAGAGAGAGAGAGAGAGAGAGAGAGAGAGAACAGTGTTCTCATCCTTCAGCTTTGCAACACTTATTCTAAGCGAACACTTGGCGTTACCGAATCGCCTTTTCGGCCTAATTACGAACCTCGTGCGCACATTATCTGTCCAGCACTCGGCATTTTTTTTTACTCGAACCTTGCAGACGTCCTTTAGATCGCGTCTACGGGTGATGACGTAATCGATCAATTGCAACGGTTGTCTCTCTGAACCCGTTGCAGTTGACAACGGTGGTAAACATGGTGACATACCTGCACCTACTTTGTTTTCCATCTATTTTGCTGTAACTTTGTCATTGGCTTTCACTAACTGTGACAAAGGTGTGTATCTTTGATTTCGCACATCGGGTCGGTTGTATAACTTACAGCATTTTAAGATTTTGTCAAGGACATTCTCCACTATTGTTCGAGATGGTGTGGATCTCGTAGCTCACTCGCAGAATGATATGCAGGATATCATGGATCGCTTTGCATGGAGGTGTAGAAGCATGGGTCTCACAATAAGCCTGGGCAAGACAAAGTCTATGCTTGCCCCAGCTCCTTGCAACACGTATCAGGAACCGGATATATTTGTTGAAGGCAACAGACCGTCTGTAGTGGATCGTTTTATGTATCTGGGTAGTGTTATTTGGAGAAACGGGTCGTTGGATGCTGAGCTAAATAGACATATTGAACAGGCTGGTGTGTCTTTTAGTCATTTGGAGAAGTGGGTGTGGACACGACATGATATCAAGCTGGAAACTAAGATCTCTGTGTATGAGTCTTGTGTGGTATCAACTGTGAGACATGGACCACTTACAGATCTTGTATTCGCCTGATTAAGCGTTTCCAGCAGAATTGCCTTAGGCACTTGCTTAAGATCCGTTGGAATAGCTTTACCCCATGACACGGAAGTGTTGGAATGAGCTGCTTTTCCAAGCATCGAGTTTCGTATAAGTAAACACAGAATTCGTTGGGCTGATCATCTTATTCATCTTACTGATGAGAAAGTGCCCACAGCATAAACTTTGTAAGCGATTCAAGGATTGTATCAAGGACGATTTGAAGTGGTTTGGAATTGACGTTGGAGGATAGGAGAGATGGCTGTAGATAGGTCAAGCTTTTTGAAAAGAATAGGATTAAACACCAGCAGCAGAGGAAAGAAGTGAGGAAGAGACGAGACGTGACACCTCCAGCATATGAAGGATACATGGAACACTTATGATGTCAAGCTTGCAACTTGGTAACTATGTCACGTGCAGGTTAATTGAATCACCAACGAGTGCATGTTTGGCAAAGTCAATCACGGACAAGAGGTGGCTTCAGTTATGGCATTCCGTCAGATCATAACAACACCTGACACCTCTGTAGTATCGTCTGTAAAAGTCTGGCAGGCTTGAAGAGCCATATCTGTGCCTCTCACTGGGATATGCCAAATTGAAATCGAATAGATAGCCACCATATATACATATGTGTGTGTGTATACACGCACTCACAGTCCACAGAGACGATGGTCGTCCATGTTCTGTTTTAATGGATGACATTATTTTTTTGTTACTCCAGAATTTATGACGCCATAAATGATATCTTGTCGGTGTTTTCAATCTGTTTTGGTGGATGACGTCATTCCCTTGTGACGTCATCCGTTTGTGATGCCTATCATTGTGAACGGCGACAAACAAGCAAAACAAATCTCCACTACTGTCCACAGTGTATATATATATATATATATATATATATATATATATATATATATATATATATATATATACAGTGAGTCAGTGAGTCAGTTAGTGTGTGAGTGTGTGCAAGAGAGAGAGAGAGAGAGAGAGAGAGAGAGAGATTGGTGGCCCACTGACCTGAACGACGTTTTCCCACGCGTGTCCCTCTTGACTGAGGATAATATAAACCAGTCTTCGCTTCGCCATCCTTCGTGTCAACCCGAGGTACGGCCGCTTCCAGGTCAACTTCAATTCTGAACCAATGAATGTGATCCGTGGGGACTCGGTAAA
Source organism: Sepiola atlantica (assembly GCA_963556195.1). Classification (NCBI taxonomy): domain Eukaryota; kingdom Metazoa; phylum Mollusca; class Cephalopoda; order Sepiida; family Sepiolidae; genus Sepiola; species Sepiola atlantica. The sequence goes on from OY744522.1 coordinate 188,445,633, forward strand.
ATTACCTCGACGTCGACGTTTCTTCACTACAGTAGAAAAAGAACAAAAAAATATAAATTCATGACTTTTACAAATATCAAATAAATAAGTATGAGTTATCTGCCCCTGCGATCGCTACTTTTTGACATATAAACAGATGGCTGTTTACCGAGAGTCTTTTTATTTTCAATTTTGATTCACTCATTGTCCCATCCGTCTTCTTTGATCTTTTTTCTTAATTAATTTATTGTAAGAAAATTATTACATTTTAGAAAGAAAACTCAATGAAGGAATATACGTTATGAAAAAAAAATCTGTTTTGCATTAAAAGTCAATGTCTTCAACTCTGATAAATACTTCCGATATAATATTCTTGTTTTAAATCTATGCTGATGTTGTATATGGAAGTAGTACGTTGACTTTTACCAAAAGATTAGTGACGACAATTTACGATGTGTACACCAGAATACTAACAGATGCTCTTAAAATTTCCTGGCATAAGAGAGCAATTTTATGGACATTTTCCTAGTGTTAAATATTCAGGCCGAGTGTACGGAAAAGTCATGTTAACAAGAAGAGATGTACCTGACGATATTCAAAAGATAGATAACTATCAGACGACCAAAAGGTCATTTGAATAAAAATAATGCACTTAACATCAACCATCTGGATAGGAAGAAGCGACATAACATGATCGATTGTCATAAGATAAATGTTGGATGTATGAAAAGTCATGTTGACAAGAAGAGATGCACCTAGCGATTGTCAAAAGATAAGATAATTATCGGATGACCAAAAGGTAATTTGAATAAAAATAATGCATCTGGGTAGGAAGAAGCGAAATAACATGATCGATGTCATAAGATAAATGTTGGATGTATGTATATATTATATATAATATATATTATATTTATTTACACACACACACACACACACACATATATATTATATCAGTCTTTTACTCATTAGGTTATGTCATGCGCCCCATGCCCTCAATTGAGCTAAAATCGAGAACGACTACTTTCACGTCTTCTCTGCTTGAAGTATCGCCAAGAAGAGGCAGAATTCTGTCGGTCAGAATGTCATGTGAGTTGGTTGACTTCTGTTTCTGGAGACACCTTTGACTCGTAGGTGTCACTCACACTTTTCAATTCATACTTACAGCCTTGTTTATGTAACATACATAGTACCCAAATAAAAGTGAAAACCAGAAAGAAATTAACACTTTGAAGTGACGGGGCGCGCGTGAGATAGATAGATAGATAGATAGATAGATAGATAGATAGATAGATAGATAGATTGTCTCGTTACATCTACCTATATTGTGCTCCCCCAATCGGGGACGGTGCCCTTTACGCGTCCGCTTTGCTTAAAGTGTCGCCAGGTAGAGCCCGAATTCTCTCTACCGTTTCCGGGGTGAACTCTGACCCCATATAAATCAATACACCTTTTCCATTCTAACTTACAGCGTTCGTTATGTAACATCGAGAGGATGCAAGAGAATTTTATCGCCTTCACCTTTTCCCACCCGATACGACATCGGTGGATTTCTAGGTTTGGGGCACGTTGAAGGTCAGAGCGATTCGCTACCAGAAACTGAGTAGCTTTTAAGAACTTCAAAGTCGCATCGAAGAAGAATGCGCAAGTTTTGCAGTTGAGGATCTGAACAACGCTATGACTTCGTCTTTGCGGCGTGTTTATCTGATGCTAAGTGTAAAAAAATAACTTTGAGAATGTTAAAAAGCTTAACTAACCAAACAAAATGTTACTTAAAACATGACAGACCAAAGAAAATTCGAATTTTTTTGTAGACGAACTCTGACCTAGTTTTGTAAGTCTTATCTAGACATGCGTCGGTTTGAGTTAGGATTAGGTTATGTCTATGGTTAGGGTTAGGGTTAGGGTTTGGGTTAGGGTTAGGGTTTGGGTTAGGATTAGGTTATGTCTATGGTTAGGGTTAGGGTTAGGGTTTGGGTTAGGGTTAGGGTTTGGGTTAGGATTAGGTTATGTCTATGGTTAGGGTGATAATCCAGGTCTTCAAGTTGAGATCGATAACACCCTCATTTTTAACCGTAAAAATGCAGAATAAGCGCTACTGTGGAACGCATTGCGGAATGGTGTACAGATTTATGTATGAGTTGATGTGGAGATAGAAATATAAGGGAAACGATATTTTTATGTAAATACTCAATGATATGAATGGATTCCGTCCTTTTCAATAAGTAATACAATTTTCTTTCTTTCTACAACCCGTATTTTGCCTGTTTCTTTTTTTTTGGGGGGGGGGGAGAGGGGATCTCTCTCTATATAAACCAAGGTATATACATATATATATTTCTATGTAAAGAATAATCTCATAAACTAATGAACTGATCATTATGATTTTTGTAATATATATTCTAGGTAACACGGTGAGTAACATGGGCACAATATTTTTTTTGTAAACTTTAACATTTAGGCGGTGCATATATATATATATATATATATATATATATATATATATATATATATATATTATATATATATATATATATATATCGTTATACAGAATAAACTCCAACTAATGAACCGATCATTTTGAATTTTTGAACACAGCTGCTAGGAATAAGGATGTGTACTATGGGCTATATTTAGTTTGATAAAGTTTTATGCAAGGGGGGGGGGACAAAGAAAGTGGACGCCATTCATGAAAATTCAAATGCCTGTGATATTTTATCAATAGTTATTAGACGTCACTAAATACATATTCTCCAAATTTCAGTTTATTTGGAGTATTTTAAAAGTTTTTTAGAAACATACTATAGGCACCACCTCCCATTTGAAAATTCTATGTTTTAGACTTGCATTAAATTTGATTCATATTCATTCTCTTAATTTCAATTTCTTATCAAGCCCCCTTAAGCTTAAACCTTAAAGTTTAGTTAGTTTCTGGGTATTTAATTGCTCCCCACCGTGACACAAATTCGGAAGGTGAGTGAAGAGTCAATCCAGCGCCCCTAAAGAAGGAGCACTCTGGCCTAGCAAAAATAGCCTAGGCAGCCCCGTCGGCATTTGCCGATCAGGGCGCCTCAGGCAGTAAGCAATGAACTTACTTCAATCTCTGAATTTCAATTTCTTAAGCTTAAGCCTTCAGTTTTAGATAGTTTCCAGAATTAAAATTATGTAATGGATTCTGATCAGAATTAGAATAAAGCGTTTAAGCATATAGCTTAGCAGCAATATATGTTGATCTTAATCTTCGTAAATCGACATAAAAATGGTGCAGAACTGTTCGGGGAATTTATTTTATTACGGGTATCTTTCTCGAGAGACCGACCGACTAACTGACAGACCAAGCCTTTTATAGAGTTGCGTGGACGCGTCTAAAACCTGAAAAAATTTTGTTTGGTTAGCGATTTAATTAGTTATTTCAATAAATAAATCGGCATGTAGTCGTTGCAGCAAAAGGGAAAGAGAAAGAAAAACAGACGATAGCGAAGAAAATAAAAGCGAGAAAACTCTGACCAAGTGTTCAAGTAGGAACATATGTAAATAACTGGCCAGAGTGAGGACCATGGCGCCGGGTTAGACTATGAAAACACATGTATTCCTTTGAAATTGCCAGCGTTTTTGTACATCAGGAAATGTCGTAGATTCCTGTTAATTGGGGCACAATTACACGAACCTCGCACTGATTATTCAATGCAGAAATATTACCCCAAAAATAAAATGTTTGTGTCTGTCTGTAATGGAGACGACGTCACAGTTTTCAAATATGTTATTTGTATCGTCTTCGTTTTTCCTTTTTTGTAGTATGGCGGGTTACCGCTTTTCAAAGACAATAGCCACTCGAAGACAAGGATTACTGAGACGGGAATGAATTACATTCGAAAATTGATGAATACTATGCGAGTACAAACATTGATCAATGGTATAAACTGCGTTGGAAGAAGTCCATGACACTTTTTTTACATTAGATTTGAAGATTACTGAGTTGCATTCATTAGGGAAGCAGTTCCGCTGCAATGTGTACCACAGGTGGGACACCCTTGCAAATAAGCTCTGTCCATAGGAACCCCGCCTTACACTAAGCACACAAATGAAGAAGGCATTTTTTCGTTGTGGTAGTACAACGAGTTATTGCTGAAAATGCCTTACAAGGAGGAACCAAAGATCGGAGCTCAGTCGAGCACATACCATAAAAATAATAATAGAGTAGAGAGAGACTAGCAACGTCTCTTCTATGATAAAAGGGATGTAGAGAAGAGAAGAGATCACCCCCTACTCGGATGTCAGCTCGACCTCATGCATTATAGAAACGGATTTGACGTCACATGGCTGAAAGAGATAAAGTGAGTATGAGGTGTTGTCAGTTCGATCGTAAAACTCGAGGTGTGAACACGTGCTTTTAGAAATGTCCTGATAAGATATGATTAGACATTAATTATCGACCTCTCTCGAAACACGCCCGCCTCACTGGTCAGTGATCCCAGACAAATAAACCTCTTTTTGTCTTCAACCGTTCATTTCTTCTTGGTCCTTATTGTCGAGGTATGGACGAACTTGTTAGTACGCGGCGTTTTCCTAAGCCGGGCAGCATCACATAAGGGACCGGTGACCTAACGAACGGCCAGCAAGGTATGTTATTTCTTATTGATTGTTACTTGTGATACCTTAGGCCTCCCCTTGGAGGGGTGGTATACACCACAAAGACAAGAAAGATTGCCTTTTGCGACATCTGAATGGATACTTTTTCGTGTTATAACCAATTAAGTTCTATTTAACTTAGATATGGTTACATGACATGTACAACTACTAAAAGTAAGAATTGACCTGGAAGTTATATAAACTAACGGATGACTCTATTCCCCCAAAGTCCTTAAATTGTGACCTTACTACCAGATGCAATTTCGTGTCCGTCGTAACCCCTTTTTCATACACTGAACATTTATTTTTGCTTCGGACTTTAGTAATTCATTACTAAGGTTACTGTCTCTCCTTTATTTCACCCTAACCCTAACCCTAACCCTAACCCTAACCCTCTGTGACAAGAAACCTTTCCTTCTTTCATCATAATATCCTGTTGGCTAGTCTTATTCTACCTTAATTACCACCTCCCTAATTGTACCCCTTTCAAACGATGCAAAAGTGTCGACGATGATTCGAAGACTACAACAGTGTTATACCCAGGCACTTTCTATGTGACCCATATATGGGACCCTGACAGGTACTATTATTCCGGATCGGAATAGACCTGGAAGTAACGGTAGCTAAGAGTCACTTCACCCCCCCCCCCCAAATCTTACAAATCGAAGTCTTACTACCAGGTTTAGTTTACGGTCATACTTATATTTGTTATCAGTTAGATAAGATGTTATCCTTACTGTAATGAAGATTTTGTATAAGCATATTAAAAATATACTGACATGTATGTGTCTATTCTATGTAGAGCAATAATATTAATGATTTAGTTAAATATTTTACAACTGGAAAAAATTACTATGAAAGTAAGAAGTTTTAATTGCCGGGCCGACGTCGGTAGGCGTCCTCCATTTGAATATTGCCGTTTATTGTCTGATCAAATCAGAGGCTAATAACTCATGCTTCAAAATGGCAAGGGATAGAACTCTAAGATAAAGAAGATATTTCTCTTTAAATAGGGGTGGACGTAATGGGTGAAAATTTCAGATTCATGCGAGTAGTATTTTTTTGTGTTCATTTATACATAAATAACACTAAACAATCAAACATTTTGAACATTTTTGCAAAATTCTAAAGGTGCAGGCCAAAAGGATTTTGGCTAATTTGGGCCATTTTTTCACTAGTTTTCGGTTATTTTACATTCATGAAAACCCTTTCACAGCCTGAAAATGGACCTAAATTAAAGTACTATATCAGATTTAACCATCTATATCCATTCATAGCTTGTGAGGATGTTTTAGGACCTGCAATGTCGCATGAAACCCTAACGGCTATTTTTGGCCTGCACCTTTTGAATTTTGAAAATTTTTCAAAATGTTTGATTGTTTAGTATTATTTATATATAAATGAACACAAAAAAATACTACTCGCATGAATCTGAAATTTTCACCCATTACGTCCCACCCCTACTTTAAACAGTAAACAATTATTTTCTTGATAGACATACTCCCAAAACAAAACAAAAAAAGGAATAAAATCGAGCAAAAAGCAAAAATACCTTTTTTTTTCTTCTTACCTGGTTTCGCTTTATACAAGAAGTGGCAGGCTACTTGACATCCGCTTTTCTGGAGAGGAAGATGATAAGAGTTTAATCTTTGAATAGCATTGGCTTAAGGAAAGAAAAATAAACATGTTTTTACCGAGTACACCTTGCATTGAACAATCGAAGTTGAAATAGATTTGTGATCCGTACATATTTATCTTTCTTCTTTCATTTATATATATATATATATATATATATATATATATATATATATATATATATATATATATATATATATATATAACGAACCAGTGTTATATCATATAGTGAGTTGATGTAAATTTCGAAGCAAAAGAAATCTTACACATGTTTCTGGAGAAAAATTGAAGTTATCATATGAGCATCCCCGTCACCAGAGACAGTTTCCAGATAAATATATAATATTGAGCTTCATTTCACTTTGGAAATTGATTCTTATAAAAATCGATTTTAACTATATAAAAAAATTGTTTTTTTAAATATTTCACATATATATTTGTAATTGTTTTTATTGGTTATAGTAGCGTTATGTTTGTTGCCTTTCTATTTTTCACTTCCTAATTAGTAAATGGTAGTAATGTAGAAGATTGCATAATACACACACACACACACACACACACACATATATATATATATATATATATGTATATATATATATATATATATATATATATATATATATATATCAAATGATAATGAGCTTTTATTATTCACATTTGTTGCTTGTTTTGGACTCTCTGAGTCTGTTAAAGTTTTTTTATAGCATTCTATATGCTTGATGAAGTATCACAATCTAATCCCAATCTGACGACGGCAATGGTGTTACTTTCAAAATGGCGTACATCACTGTTCAGGATGATTAACGAATAAGTAATAGAAATGTTAAGCATTTGGATCTCGGCCATCTTGAATACAATCTTGAAAATTTTATCTCGTGAGATTATGATTAAATTTGATATGTCATCAAGTATATCTAACATTACTAAAACCTGTTGATAAATCTAGCCCCAGATAAATATGAAATACGTAATACGCATGTTTCTGGATTCGGTGGCAATTTTTAACGCCATATTGAAAAAGCTGTCGAAAAAAAAAAACATGGAGACTTTGATAATATACTTGTTGATAGCTTTTGCCTCAGATAAATACAAAATACGTAATACACACTTTTATGTATTTGTTGGACATCTTTTACGCCATATTAAAAAGATTACGATAAAACATGGGGACTTGCATATAATACAATATGCGTTTGTAAAATTGTGTCACAAAAAATATATTAAAATACTAAAAAACAAACTACATGGTTTTCATTTCAAATACATTAAATTATATATAACGGCACGCTTATATGCACTACTGGAAGGGTTCTTCTGGGATGCCTTTCAGCTCCGTCGTTAAGGTCGTTTGATGGTCTCAACGCCTTAAAAAGAGTTCCCTTGTTTATTCCTTTGAGCTTCGGGGAACAAAAAAAGTCACATGGAGAAAGATCAGGTGAATAGAGAGGTTGTTCGAATACAGCGATATTTTTCTCACTCAGGAAATGCTGGATGTAAAGACCTACTGAGCAGGTGCATTGTCGTGGAGGAGAAGAGTATATGTAATCAATAACAGCATCTGAAAATTGCAATTGTTGCAAAAAGCTAAGCTTCCAGTTATATATACCGAAGATATTATGTTAGACACACAAGCTGCTCATATCTTTGTATCGTATCCCCTTAACTTCTTTAGGGGTTCGTGGATGCAAGAATTCGTCTGAAACACAATGAACGAATTTTCGCCATGTAAACATATATGACCGAAGCGTGTTGTATAGTGTTCTTGGTGACGTCTGGTGTTGTTTTTAATAGCAATTGCAGCAGCTGTAGTATGGCGTTCCTCTCCGAAATAGTCAGCAAGGTGTAATAATAACAGCACTTTGTTCTTTTCAGTTTTAATATTTTTCCTAGTTTTAGTTTCATTAAAATTCTTCTTAAACATTTACAAATTATGAGTCTTACCCTAAAACGCCCCCTGTAGGGGGGAGGGAAGAAGCCCCTCAAACGCACGCGTGCTTCATCTCGCACAGAGAACCAAAGAGGAGGAAGAGAGAAACAGCATTTGTGCCACGTCTCACTATACTGCGTCACTTCCGGAAAACAACATCCTATTGGGCTACATAAGTAGTCGTTTCTCAGCTAGGTAGCTCTCATTCGCAAGCCTTATTTTGTGGAACTTACTTATCTCTCGTTAAGTATTGCTACATTTGGCCCATAGCTCATAATAACGTCACCTTGTATGACCATGACCATGGATATTATCGACTGTTCGTAAGTCGGGGGTAAAATTGTTCTCTTGATTATTTTCTCGGGTAGTTTGTATCTTCATGAAGAATAACACATCAACGATTTTCTCTTAAAATATATTTAATTAATTTTTACTGGTTACCCATTCACTTAGGTAAAGGTCGTTTCTTTCTGAACCATGCCACAGAGGATCTGAACGCCTACACTTCAATGCGTGTACCTAAGCTAACATTCTAGTCGCCATGGAAATCGAATTGTAACAATTTCATTTATTACGTTATTAAGCCAACTAACACAATATCTGCTAGTTGGTGACTGACACTGAATGCAGGACGATAAAAAGTGAGTTTACTTACGCATCTTTCTCTGTTTTTACACACTTTCCCCCAGATGTCAAAATTGTAATAAAGCATACGGCATCTTCCCCAGCACTGTAAACAAACAACAAACAAATAAATAAATAAATAAATGAACAAACAAGCAAACAAATAAATGAATAAATAAATGAACAAACAAACAAACAAATAAATAAATAAATAAATAAATGAACAAACAAGCAAACAAATAAATAAATAAATAAATGAACAAACAAACAAACAAACAAACAAACAAATAAATAAATAAATAAACAAGCAAACAAATAAATAAATAAGCAAATTAATAAATAAATAAATTAATAAACAAATTAATAAATAAATAAACAAACAAATAAATGAATAAACAAATTAATAAATAAATAAACAATCAAACAAACAAATAAATAAATAAATAAATAAATAAACAATCTAACAAATAAATTAATAAATAAATAAACAATCAAACAAATAAATAAATAAATAAATTGATAAATAAATAAACAATCTAACAAATAAATAAATAAATAAATAAACAAGCAAATAAATAAATTAATAAATTAATAAAACAAAAAAATAACCCTACTTCGGCTTTTTGGCTAAGATAACAGTGTAGTATCTGTTCCTATGGACGCTATACTCTGTAGAACGATACCGTCTTGGCCTTCGGGCCTCATTCCGCCGGTCTGATATATTGTCCGGTGCAATTCTAGGAGGTGCAACCCTCCCAGACTTTGCCTTATCAACCTTTGAGAAGGGATTATGCTATTGCTAATCGCCCGAGGCGCCCCTACCAGGAAATGTCGATGGGGCTGCCCAGGCATTTTTGTAGGCCAGAGTGCTCTTCCTCTAGGGCGCTGGCTTTTCAATCCCACTTTTTCAACCCTGTGTCAAATCTTATTGCTGTGGGAGGAAGATAAATGTAAAAATAGATAAATAAATGTTGTATTGCGAATGGGCTCCTTAATTCGTCTCCCCGGTCTTCTACAGCTCCGTGATACGCCTCCCCCCTGTCGTTTGCTTATTCTTCTTAGTCGCCATATTGTTCCAGTATTTTCATCTAGTGATCTGAATTTTCCTCTCTCTCCCTCTCTCCCCCTCACTCTCGCCTCTCTATCTCCCCCCTCTCTCCCCTCCCCCTCACTCTCTCTTCTCTATCTCCCTCCCCCCTCTCTCTCTGATGTACATAATGGTCATCTCGTTGTGCCGACACCGGGAAGAGCTGAAATAAACACAATCAGAGATAGGGGCCCCAAGAGACATGCATAGCTATCTAAGAGATGAAGAAAAACAGTTTAAATAAACGCCGATAATATATACAAGTTAAATAGAAAAGAAAAAAAAAACATATACGAATACAATTTTTGGTATTGTTATAACTAACGCGCGAGATTTCCGTGACTTCGCGTCGGCAACGATCGGGCATGCCGTGGAAGCGCCCGAGAGCTGGCGAGACGAGACGAAAACGCGGCTGAAACTGGCTAAGCGCTTAACGGAAAACTTTCAAAGAAAAAAATACATAGATAAAAATAAGAAAGAAAAACCGAACAAATTGTAGCTGAAGAACTGTAAATAAATGTATATTTTTTTATTTTTGGTGGGCCAAATGAATCATTGTCAATCAAATGTATAGATGTAAATGTTTTGATTTGTTTATGAAAATAATGTCTTTTTTTCTTGGGGGGTGGGGGGTAAAATTTTGTCAATGCTTGTTTTTAACATAAAACAAAGAAATAAATAAAAATGTTATGCTTTTGAATTAGTCCTTCCGAAGATTCGACGACCTGACACAGCTGATAATAATTCATTCTTGTTGCAATAGAACGCGATTATTGTTTTCTTCCAAATATTGTCGGCTGCTTGCTATAGACTGCTTGGTGAATAAATGCTGCAACCTGATTGGTTAATACTTCGTCAGCTCTTGGGTACTTCCTAGACCTGCCCGATTGTTGCCGACGCAGAGTCACGGAAATCTGACGCGTCAGCTATAACAGTACCAATTTTTTTTTCCTTAGCGTAAATTAATGTCTTTTCAAAAAGTAATAGAGCACTCTACGTATATAAGCATTACAGATTAAACTTATTTCGTGGTGATGACTACGGGGTAAGAGCTCTTCACTACTGAGAAAGTAGTGGGTTTTCGAATATCAGCCTGAAGCTCTAACTAGTTCTAGCTATTTTAGAGAGGCGTGATACGGCGAAACAAGATGTCCGTAGAATGAAAATATCCGTTGCTTCCCACCCTCGATCGTAGAGCTCTCTAGTAAAATAGATCTAAGATTCTCACGGCGTAAATGCATAACCTTCGCAAAAGAAGGGAACAATAAGGCTAATATATAACCAGTATAGAATTACTTCGACTGTTGACAAAGCGGTCGGATATTGAATCTCAGTTTAAAGCACTCGCTCGTTCTAGCCACACCTACGAGCCATGATACGATTAAATAGCCTGTCTGTATGAACATACATATATATGTGTGTGTGAGAGTCTCTCTCTATATATATGTTATCATTACTATTATTACATAATATATATATATATATATATATATATATATATATATATATATATATATATATATATATATATATATATATATATATATATATATATATATATATATATATATAACTTGTTACAAATATCCAGGGGGTATGAATCCGAAGGAAGTTGAAACCGGGTTTATGAGAGTGCTCAATGAAAATTCAGAGCAAAATATATTTTTTGTTGATGATTTTATTCCATTACTTGCGACAAAACATATTCTGTTTCGTTAACACTTGCAAACAGCGTCAACTTCATCAGGCTACAATGGAATCCAAATGGCATAGATCTTAAATTCACCTCAACAGGAAATTGAAATTGAAGATACATTGGAGGGGGAGGGGGAGGGGGGACAGAGATGGAGCTCTGTCTATAACGGGGACATGAGACATGAGAAGGGAGGGGGGACCCCAACAAGTCATGTTTCAAAATATTGCGTGGGAGGTTTTCTCGTGTCTGGGCCATAGTGACCTCAATTCCAGCCGGGGCGACGGGGAGGGGGGGCAGGGTGAGTTAAATTTAAAATGAGAATAGAATTATAATTATAACTGTCATTTTTATTTTAATGGGTAATTATCATGTGGATACAAATGTTTGATAATTTTAATTTAGGGTATTAATTGCTACTTCTGCATTCTATTTTTATTCTATTTTAATGTAGTTATTCATGGCTTGCTCATTATTTGTAGTGAATTTTGTTGTGATAATATTTTTTAATTGTGATTATATTATACTAAGATCAATACTAGTGGAATCATTTTATAAAAGAACACCATCACACGAACCAAGGAACAGAAACTGCAAGAAATATCATAAGCCGGCTTCAGCTGACACCACACACAGTGGTCGTGGAGAGTCAAGGAGGATAAAGGGTCCGAGGAGGAACAGCACAAACCAGACATCCACTGGAAGAGTTCGGAGAGCGCTGGGACCTTGGGGAGGCTTATTGCCATCCAAATCGTAAGGAAGACCAATTGTCGTTGCCAGCATGAAATCAATGGTAGGCGGCTGTTGCAATAGTTATTGAAAAGAGTTGGAGAGTACTAAAAATCTGGGGAGGCTTTTTGTCACTCAGACTCCAGGGAACACCACCAGATATTATCAGTGAGCAACCACTGACGATGACTTGCGTGAGAACTCCTAGTAAGTACAAATAATAATAATAATAATAATAATAATAGTAATAATAATAATAATAATAATAATAATAATAATAATAATAATATAATTAAAGAGATTTATTATTTTTAGTTAAGCAAGAAGAATGTCTTAATATATGTGTCATAATTTGAATGAAATCAAAGAATAAATAGTAATAGTGGTTGTGACTCAACGGGTCACCGGTACGTCTAATATATATATATATATATGAGAAAGGAAGGATGAGAGTAATCCGACGTAATGGGAAATGGAAAAGGAAAAAACCAAGAGATATATAAAAACCAAGAGATATATTAAAAAAAATATCTCTTGGTTTTTTCCTTTTTCATTTCCAATATATATATATATATATATATATATATATATATATATATATATATATATATATATATATATGTGTGTGTGTGTGTGTGTGTGTGTGTTTGTGTGTATGTGTTTGTTTCTATGCAGGTGTATGAATACACGTGAGTCGTATCAGAGGTAAGAGGTAGCGAAGGTTATTGATGCTATCGCTCATGTCGTTTCTACCCTGGGTATTAAATGCTACACGCTTCTTCTTTTTAGTCGAATGCCCCTTGTCAAAACAAGAATCAAAATTAGTTAACGAAATGGCC
>OY744522.1:188463771-188488771 GCA_963556195.1 Sepiola atlantica
TATATATATACATATATAGGTTTGTAATCCGAGGCTGTAGTAATGCGATGTCGTTGCCGGAAGGTGGAGAGGGTGAACAGAAACAAACGAGAAGAGAAAACGAATCTCAAAACGATTTATTAAAATTTCACGTAAAAACTGATTAAGTACCAGAATAGTAAATACTGTCAGGTAAATAAAACGTTCGGAAAAAGGTAATCTTAAATTTTTGAAAGAAAAACTTTCATTATCAAAAGACAACAATTAAAGACCGAAAGGGTCGAAAAAACGAGCAAAAACCGGAATTTTTTGCCCGTTTTTTCGACCCTTTCGTTTTCTCTTCTCGTTTGTTTCTGTTCACCCTCTCCACCTTCCGGCAACTACATCGCATTGCTACAGCCTCGGATTACAAACCTACACTTATATTTACCAGCAATGCTTTAAACAAACTACAATCTCCTTATATATATATATATATATATATATATATATATATATATATATATATATATATATATATATATATATATATATATATATATATATATTAAATTATTTTTTCTGTATATAAATTCAAAAAGAAATCGCCTGAATTTATTTATTCCTGAAGTCTTCGACTACTGAACGGTGCTGAAGATTCGTTATGACGATATAAGCTTTTTTCTATCACATGAATGGCATTCCAGACTAATGAAACCTCGGTCCACCAACAAACACTGTAATGAATAATTTTAAAGTAAAATACGTTGTATTAGCTCTTGTAAAACATTCGATCGAGCACTATATTAATATTTCAACTAATTAATTATATATATATATATATATATATATATATATATATATATATATATATAAATATAAATATAAAGTTAATACAACAAAAGATATAAGAGGCACCTAATATCTTTAATTAGTGAACATCCGGATAAAACTGAAGCTCAATATACTGTTTTTTTTCTATCGTTTTATTAATGTGAATACACATTGGATACACTTTTAACTGTCATATGCTGCAAACAAATTTCCTGTCTGGATAACTATTTTATAATCAACCTCTTTGATATCTTTCTTGAAGCTGTTTTAAACTTTATGACTTGAATGAACTGTATAAGTTTAGTAAAAAAGTATGTTTTAGGCCGATATATTTGATGTTTTATATTATTTTATGTATTTTTATATATTTTTTAATATATTTTCAAAGTTTAATTTATTACCTGCAGTAATGTCATTGCGGTAATGGTCCTCTGATGAGAAGATTTTCTTTAAAAACTCATGAGTTAAGGACTTTAAAGGACTTTGCTTTAACATTGAATGCAAATAAAATTTGAGTCGCACCTTATTTTATTCTTTTACTTAATCTAGTGCTATATATATATATATATATATATATATATATATATATATATATATATTCTCTCTTTTTTATCTTTCTTATCTTTCCGGTTTTGCTGGAGATGGGGCATCCTACCGGAAGCCATATATTCACCAGCTATTTCAGACAGTCTAACCGTCCCTTTAATTGCAATTGTTTGTATTTCTCTTGCACTCGGTTCACCGGGTATACTCGCCAGATAGCTTTTGAAATTCTTTTTCATTAGTCCTGTTGCTCCTATAATTTCTGGTACGATAGAGATTTTCCTAAGATTCCAGTTTCTTTCATGTCGTAAATAAGACCTTTGTATTTCGTAATCTTTTCCCTTTCTGCTCCGTTCAATCCTGCATCATTAGGGACACTGACTTCAACTAGGGTTGCTACTTTCTCCATTTTGTCCCATATTACGGTGTCAGGTTTAACAGCTCCGTTATTTATATATATATATATATATATATATATATATATATATATATATATATATATGTATGTGTGTGTGTGTGTGTGTGTGTGTGTGTGTGTTTAGTTAATGTTTCATCCTTGTCTGTGTACTTTTTTTATTTGTTTGAATTTCCAGCAAGATCACATAAAAAGAAATTAGCCGAATTTACGTGAGACACTCTTAATGGTGATCCGTGGCTCAAAATAGACTCCACTAAATTTTGGTGCGGATAAAAGTATTGGAGCCAATGGATTTAAATTTAGCTTATTCAATATTGTAGGAGACGATGCTTTCAGACATTTTGTCTATCTTGTGAAGTAGTTGCACCCATTTAATGCATGTCTGTGGCGGAGTACGAACACCCAACAGGAAGATGCGGTAGATTGATGTGGAATCTCAGTATTTTGCGATAATAAAAGTCGATGCTCATTATTTTATATTGCCATTTCTTTCTTAGGAAAGATTACATTGTATTATTGCTTTATATAACAGATATTTTCAGAGGTTTTCCTCTTTGAGACCTTAGTTTCCCCTGGGAAGTTGAAGATCACTTGAATTATGGTTACTTATATATATATATATATATATATATATATATATATATATATATATATATATATATATATATATATATATATATATATATATTAGTACTTCATGTATCTACATAAAATATTATAAGGAGATATAATTTTTTATGTGTCAGTTTTCAGTATTTACTTCAACAGTGCTCGATACGTAAGTAGAGCTACGTAGTAAGCAATGAAAATATATATGACAATCAAGCTACAAATAGGCTCCCGTGTTTCATCCCCGGGGGGGATCGTCAGGCTAAATGCATTTAGCCTGACGATCCCCCCCCCCGGGATGAAACACGGGAGCCTCTGTGTAGCTTGATTGCCATATATATTTTCATTGCTTACTATATATATATATATATATATATATATATATATATATATATATATATATATATATATATATAGTAAGCTATTAAAATATATTTTTGGCAATTAAGCTACACAGAGGCTCCCGCGTTTAATCCCCGGGTGGAATCTTCAGGCTAAAATGCATGGAGTTATTTTTGCCGGTTTTTTTACATACACGGCTAGCTAGTTAACCAATCATATTCTTTGTTGTTCTATCCGCCAATCGTTGGGCTTCCCGCGAACAAAGGTCGTGTTGGTGTTACTTCCTATATCCTGTTCTATTGTCCTGTTTTCTATAGATTGGCCTATATCCTGTTTCCTTTGTTGTGTCAATATAATGGGTGAATTTATTTTAACACGTGATTCTACACACTTATAGAACCTATCAAATGAAAATGTTGTGCAAAGTTTTAACTAATTTGGTTTATTGGTTTTTGAGTTATGACTGATCAAAGAAATGAGATTTCTAGCATAGGTCGGTTTTGAAGTCCATTAAGGGATAGAGCGCTATCGCGCCTCCCTTGATATAGTTTTTTATCTGCATATGTATACGTTTCATCCTTTCGGGCATCGTCAATGTAGAGAAGATTATTCATACCGGTCGTCGAACTCGAACCCCGGAACACGAGTCTTGTTTTAAACTAAAATTCAAACGTCTTAGCTGACACGGCCGTTATCAAAAACCCGGTAAATCATAAAACTGTACATTTTTCAAATGGGCAGAAACAATTGTTTGTTAATAAAATGTATTTGGATGAAATATTGAATTTTTTTTTTACTGAAAACAGCTAATAGGGTTTATATAAACAATGATTTCACTCATTCGTGGCCTGTTGCCAACTGTCGAAAAACATGGAGTTTCGATAACGACTTGACCTATCTACTTGTCTACCCAGATCGAACCCTGTGATACCGCGAAACAGTCATGTCAACTGTTTTGCTTTCACTGATATAACGTCAACACACAATACCTATTGCAAATTGTTTCGTTCCTATAATAGATTCGATCAGGTTTTCGATTTTTATCATCGATTGATTTCTTCATACAAAATCAATATTTTACTCTGACTAGTCAGTTTATTTGGTCACATTTATTTTTACGGTAATAAGACAACTAATATTTATTGTCCCATAAATAATTAAATTACTACAATTTTAAATAAATAAATAAAGAAGATGATATTCGTTTTATATATTTAAAAAATATTTAGCCGACAATGACTCTTATTTTTACGGAAGAAGAAATATTTATTTTTTCTTAATAGTATTGATGACCGACATTTATTATTTCAAAAGGAATATTATTATTAACATTAAATTTCACAGACTGATGTAAAAAACACCGTGCAATTTCCACAGGATTTCGCTAGTAAATTGTAATTTTACTTATAGCTAAGCGTCAATTGTGGGCCCATTTTCAACCTTTCCCAACATATTTGTTCTCGAGTGAACATAATAGGACTTGAACACGACTAAGTTTCCTAATTTCAAACTCAACATCGGTATCCATTAAGCTGCTAAAAGTAAATTCGTATGGATCAACATTGTGCAACTTTGTTGACCGGCTTGATCCTGTTGTCGTCATTCTTGCAGGAGGGACCACCTAATGGTTGCCGGCATCCCTAAGTGAAGGTGGTACTATGGAACGGACTGGATTCGAACTTGGTACAATCAATGTTGGATAATGGCCCTGTGGGAACGGACGCATCTTGAGGTGGACGTATCTGTTGGAAATCGTTGGTTTGACTTGCGCGATTTAGTGCAGCTGGACCTGTGCAGTCGGGTGCAAAATAGGGCTGTTCTCACGGTTGGAGCTCACAGGTGCTGTCAGAGCGAACGTTGACGAGCACCGGGTCAAGAGGTCAGAAAACATGAGTGAAGGAAATGTTTGCGCATGAGTGTCGCACGTGTGCATCCGTGACGTCACTCATTCTTCGTGAGAAGCTGAGAGTTTTGTTAGCCTTGGTTTTGGAGGCGAACTTATCAGACGTGATTTTTACCATATAGTCTGCAACATACATATGGGAATTGATCCCCTGAGAAAATACAGGCGAAAGATCTCTTTCCCATCCTCCACGAATGGTTAAGACTTTATTGATAAGTAATTACGAAAGCAGTAATTTGCTCTCTCTCTCGACGTTGGTGGATATCTCCAAGCCGATAGATAACTAACGCCTGTAATAAAAAGAATTGAAAGTTTAAAAGATTGTTTGTCTTCTGAGTCGGTCATGGAGCTTTTGTGTTGCAGCGGCGTGGTTCACGGCAGAAAGAAAGAAGAAAGAATTCAACCACTAGACGACCCACCCCTCCACGCGGCGAGGAAAGATTGAGGTTGCGAGAAATTTAAAGGTATGCAAACTATATGATTTTTGGTGTTAAAAAAATGACGAGTGTTTAAACGAGAACTGCCACGGCCTATTACCGGGACGGTATGCAACACCAGTTCGTCAGCCTGTGTCGTTATCCACTTAACCACAGACAACCCCCTATGCCAGTCTAGGTTTTAGAACTGTCAAAAAGCTCTCTGAATAATACTGCAGTTCGGATGAAATATAGAAAGGAAGTAGCTTACAAGAGACAGGATTGGAGAGCCATCATCTTGCAGCCTGCGTAATGGTTTGCGTCTAATCTGATCAATCTTGTAAGTGAAACCCGCTGCGAGAAAAGGTTAGCCTGACTCTGTCAACATTTACTTTCGCAGTAAGAAATGTCTGATCGGTCTATTTCTACATGGCTGGTTTGGTAAGTCGCCTGCGTCGACACAAACACCCCACGCCCAAATGCGCCATATCCACATGCGCGCGTGTTCTGCACGGCATTTACACCTCTGTGGCATCGATCGAGAGTCACCTTCGTGCACGCAATCTCTCTGATGCATTCAGGTAGAGGTTTACAGTTACAGGAAGTGATTTTATTCGTATGCAAGTTGGCAGCAAACACACACATTTCAGGTCAGGTATTATATATAACGTTGTGAAAAGAATCATATACATCTTACTGTATTTATTTTGCATTCATTTTTTTAATGAAAATCGCTCCAGACAAGGCATGAAGCTACTTGACGTATGGAGCTAAAAAAATACAACTTCAACGTCAAAAACTAGCCGACGATAAGTGTTAGATGGATAGATTCCGACCCAGGAAACAGTACTTCCCCTTTGTTAGAAACATCGCTAATCGAATGTGAAGGCTCAAGGAAAGTAGAAAGTGGACCTTTGGTTTACTTTCGACAGCCTCCTAACTCTTGCTTCCCTTATTTTGTCCTTTAGTCCTCACATTTCATGAGCGATGTTTCTTTAAAAAGTGGAAGAATTGCTGTTTTCTGGGTCAGAATCTATCCATACAACACCTATCGTTGGCTAGGATTTGACCTTGAAGTGGTATTTTTTTTAGCTCCTTAAATCAAGTGGTTTCATGCGTTGTCTGGAGCGATTTCCATAAAAAAATAATAATAAGGAAAGCGAGAGTTACGAGGATGCCGAAAGTAAACCCAATGTCAACTTTCTACTCTCCTTTAAAAAGTGCTCAATAGCTGGTAGAGCTGTGTATTAATTTAGTATTTTTTATTGATACAAAGATATTTTGCAATGTGTATGCAAACGAAGTCAAATTTGGCCGAAGAGCTTCGAGCAAAAAATTAGGATACAATTACAGATTGATGGATAAAATTCTGTAGAAGAAATACATGACTAGTAAAAAACCATTTCGCTCAGATTTTTATGCCATCGCCGACATTACATATTTATTCATTAATTTATAATGACACATTTCATATTTATTCATTAATTTATTATGACACATTACATATTTATTCATTAATTTATTATGACACATTACATATTTATTCATTAATTTATTATGACACATTACATATTTATTCATTAATTTATTATGACAAATTACATATTTATTCATTAATTTATTATGACACATTACATATTTATTCATTAATTTATTATGACACATTACATATTTATTCATTAATTTATTATGACACATTACATATTTATTCAATAATTTATTATGGCACATTACATATTTATTCATTAATTTATTATGACACATTACATATTTATTCATTAATTTATTATAACACATTACATATTTATACATTAATTTATTATGACACATTACATATTTATTCATTAATTTATTATGACACATTACATATTTATTCATTAATTTATTATGAAACATTACATATTTATTCATTAATTTATTATGACACATTACATATTTATTCATTAATTTATTATGACACATTACATATTTATTCATTAATGTATTATGACACATTACATATTTATTCATTAATTTATTATGACACATTACATATTTATTCATTAATTTATTATGACACATTACATATTTATTTATTAATTTATTCTGACACATTACATATTTATTCATTAATTTATTATGACACATTACATATTTATTCATTAATTTATTCTGAGACATTACATATTTATTCATTAATTTATTATGACACATTACATATTTATTCATTAATTTATTATGACACATTACATATTTATTCATTAATTTATTATGACACATTACATATTTATTTATTTAATTCATCATGATACGTTACATATTTATTCATTAATTTATTATGACACATTACATATTTATTTCTTTAATTTATTATGACACATTACATATTTATTCATTAATTTATTATGACACATTACATATTTATTCATTAATTTATTATGACACATTACATATTTATTCATTAATTTATTATGACACATTACATATTTATTCATTAATTTATTATGACACATTACATATTTATTCATTAATTTATTATGACACATAACATATTTATTCATTAATTTATTATGACACATTACATATTTATTCATTAATTTATTATGACACATTACATATTTATTTATTTAATTCATCATGATACGTTACATATTTATTCATTAATTTATTATGACACATTACATATTTATTCATTAATTTATTATGACACATTACATATTTATTCATTAATTTATTATGACACATTACATATTTATTCATTAATTTATTATGACACATTACATATTTATTTCTTTAATTCATCATGACACATTACATATTTATTCATTAATTTATAATAACACATTACATATTTATTCATTAATTTATTATAACACATTACATATTTATTTCTTTAATTTATTATGACACATTACATATTTATTCATTAATTTATTATGACACATTACATATTTATTCATTAATTTATTATAACACATTACATATTTATTCATTTATCTTATTGCATTCCAGATTTGATTACAGGGTTAAACCAAGGGAAAAAGAGAAAAGAAAGTACGTCCTGAGTCACCAGTCAATGTATATATCTGATGTACTCACAATAACTATTGTACATAAATCCTATATTTAACCCCTAAAATGCAACCTTTCCTCGCCTGGCAACGTGTTACTGTAATGGAACTCCGGTTCCTGGCAGGGTAACCTATGCAAGAAAAGTCTGACACTCAACAGTATTAAGACCGCCACCCGGCTAACTCAGCTATAGTGAAAAATCAAAGATGGCTCACCATCAGGATCCGTCGTCCTCTGGTCATTTTTGCCTATGCGTGTGACAAACAAGGACGTTTGTAAGTGCAAAACTGCAAATCCATGTAGTGATGATAACAACGTTGTTTATGTGCACGTGTGTTTTAGGGCCAAACCTTTCTCGACTTTGTTTGCAAGCGCTGGATCTTGCCGCCCTGGGTATCGGGATAAAAAGCTGCAATCTTGCAGTTCTAACGAATAGCTACCGTCAACGAGCAGCGTTTTATGCAAACCAGACAACCCTTAGGCACGATCCGATTCACTCAACAACAACTATAATGACGAAGACTAAAGGGCCAAACATGGATTATTCCATCTTGAATTATCCACAGCATCGTATTAGTAATTTTTCCCGATTCGTCCCTATTTACTTGCCCGCCCCCCCATACGAGGATTTGATATAGATTTAATGTGGAGTAAGTTCAGCGTTAAAAATGTCAGTCAGAACCAGTTACACAAATAGCCTGTAAGTACAGTGAGAGCATTTAAGGTGACGGGCAATAAACCCATCCTTTTGTTCGGATGAGGTTCTATTTATTTGCCTCCCAACGCGGGCAATTTATGACGCAATATCGGTTTTAATGTGAAGAAGCCCAGCTCCGCAAAAAATGGACACTGGAGCTGGTACAAAAGTAAACTGTATAGTCCCGTCAGTAATCCGGAACCAGGGAGGGTTCCTCAGGCGACAGGTCATAAGCCCATCCGTTTACCTTTCGGAGTTCGTAATGCTTGGAACAATGAACTCTTGGAAATGATAGAATACGACCACTTAATCTTAGCTAAAAGTCTGGACGGCGCATATTTTTTGTATATTTTGTAAATTAAATTTTGATAGTATTCTTTTTTGTGTTTTTATTTTTTTCAAATTAAAATAAAAAATATTTTAAAATAATCTATTTCTTGTAATTTTACTGTTCATGCTAAATACTGATTTTGAATGTCGAATGAAATTAGAACTATTTCTTCTCGACGCCATTTTTATGAGGTCATTTTTTTTTCTTTCTTCTGGCGTTAAAACCTGGCAACACCCCTAACCAAGCTTCGTACATCTTAGATACATTTATAGATATTTAAATATTTGGTTTTCTTTTTTTTTCTTCTTTTTTTCTGGGTAACTTTTTAATGTTTGGCGCGGTACCGTTTTGTTGTCGTCTGCCTCCGTGGAAATACCTTCAATCTCGGTGGTACGAAAAAGATGATGGTTTATCGCTAACGCTCATCGTTGAAACTGATTCGCTGCTAGATAACATCGAAGTGACTGCATTCCTTACACACTTACGGGTTGGGGGTTCCGTTATTACTCGTACCTAAATAGATACCAAAGCGAGACCGTAGCCCCATGTGTACCTACGTACGTACGCACAAATGGCGCGGGTGTTTAGACAGATTTACGTAAGCATGCGTACGCCATTACATCCTCTATAGACTTGTAAAGATAACGAAACAAAAAAATTCTTTTCACAGCATCTCGCTATTTGATTTTTTATTTTTATTTTGTTTAACTTGACAAAACATTCTGTCTAAAAAGTAAACATCTATATTATATTTGTGGATTCTCTCTTTCATTCTTCCCCCCCCCTCTCTCTCTCTCTTTCTCTTTCTCTCCGTTTCTCTCTCTCTCTGGGAATGCAATTTTAAAACAAAGCTCTATACCAAGATCAAACACAACTTTTCTACGAGAAATAAAAACCTACGAAGGAATCAAGTGATAGTATTACTTCGGTATTAAGGTTTCTTACAGGGAAAGCATGGGGTCGTGGTTCGTGCCGGACATCCTACTTAATTTTATCTAAACATATATACTATATTTGCTATCCCCTCTATCTCCCCCTCTCTCTCTGTCTCTGCTCCTGTCTCTGCTTCAGTCTGTCTGTCTGTCTGTCTGTCTGTCTGCCTGCTCCTCTCTCTGTCTCTGTCCCTGTCTCTGTCCCTGTCTCTGTCTGTCTGTCTGCCTGCCCCTCTCTCTGTCTCTGTCCCTGTCTCTGTCCCTGTCTCTGTCTGTCTGTCTGTCTGTCTGCCCCTCTCTCTGTCTCTGTCTCTGTCTCTGTCTCTGTCCCTGTCCCTGTCTCTGTCTGTCTGTCTGTCTGTCTGTCTGTCTGTCTGTCTCTCTCTCTCTCTACTGGAATACAATTTTAAAACAAAAATCTCTACTAAAATCAACCACAATTATTTTCGCAGAAAAAATTACTATGATAGCATTACTTTTGTATTAGGCCTTCTTACAATGATATCGTGGGGTCTGCGTTCGCGCCGGAAATCCATAAACAGCAAAGGACGATATTTTATTCAATTTTAATTTATCTATAACTTAAACATTGGAAATAAAAAAATATTATAAGCTAATATGAGGTTCAGGGCTGGAAGCAGGGGTGCTTATTCATTTTCGGACAATGCCAATATACCCGCTCGTGTATAATCTATTACCAAATAAATGTCCGACTCACGGAGAGTATAAGGATATAAAAAATAAACAGGTGATGAAGATGAAAATGAAATGAAGTGATAGCGATTCAAACAACATCCACTGAGTGAGAGAGAGGGAGAGAGAGTGAAAATGATAGACAGAAAATTAATAAGCGATAGGCATTTAGTGACTAAATTGCAAATTACGGCTTATTAGGACAATTGAAATTTAAAAAATTGTTTTTTTGAGAATTGAGGAATATTTTTACATGTATTTTATGTGATTAAAATGGTGCCCGGAAAACTCGTCACAGGAAAACTCGGCAACGGAAAACTCGGCAACGATAAATTCGTCAATGGAAAATTCGTCAACGGAAAACTCGGCAATTTTGGCCAAGTAGGAAAATTCGGCAATTATCGAATAAATATCGATTGAAAATAGATTTTAGAACCGTTTTTACAGGAGATATACTTGTAAATACGAGGCTACCCCCCTCCCCAGTCAAGAACATTTTTTATATTATTTTTTGTACTTGTGCAGTTTACGAACCAGGCTATTTTTTAGATAAGATTTTCAAATTAAATTAAATTTTTACGATATCTTCTGTTTATTAAATTGTTACGTGAAAGTACAGAATAGTTTTCCTGTGACGAGTTTTCATAAATTCGATTAAAATATATAGGAAAAAAATATGGAAACAAACGTTGATTAACCTAGTTTTAGTATAATAACAGATTTAACATGAGATTGAAATTTAAAGCACACAAAGTGCACGAATGGGCACCAAAAAGAAATTACAATTAATTATATTCGGGTGACTGCACAAGAAAAATGTGAAACAAAATTGCAAAACCGACCAGACATGAAAAAAAACTCGCACTCTGGAATTTCGCTTAAGTTGGGTTCCAAGCCAGCGAAAGTTAAATTTAAGAACGCGTAGAAATATTTAAGTTTATCTTCCTAATACCGAATTCGATTGATTATTTCAACGAACCCTACGAAGACATGGTATCTAACATTAAAAAAAGGGTCAGCTGTGAGACTGCATACCTCTGCCTGACAACGTAAGGATGAGCAAAATTCCTATCTGAGCCTTACTTCTACATATAGTATGAAGTATTCCCAAAGTCAAGAGATCTTGATAATTCAAAAATTATTTATCTCATCAAGTTAAAATGTTTCATGATAGTGACTTTTATCAAAGAGCACAACATTCATACATACAATTTAGAAAAATCGGAAATTTTAATTCCGTTAACGTTAAGGTTAAGTAATATAAGACGGGGTTTCATTGGCTACGATATGGGCCAAGTAGCGAGGCTCTACAATGAACAGAATCGGAGTTATTGCTAAAAGTATAACTTTCACCTTTTTTGTGACCTTAATCTTGACCTTTGACTGGAAAATCGGAAATTAAATCAGTTCTACGTTAGGTCATGACCGATTATTTGACGAAGTTTGGTGACGATTGGTCAAGCGATTTAGAGGCTAGCCTATACACAAGTAAACAATAAAAAAACTAGTTACAAACTCGACAGAAAGCATAACCTCCGCGGCGAAGATAATACATGTGTTGTTTTGTTTTACGGCATATTCACCCTTTTCGGGTTATTTAATGCCGAATCCGGTCATTTTGGTAAAAGTTTTTATGCTTCAAGTTCTTTATATGTTCAAGTATTTATTCATGGTGTTTGGTTTGGTTTGGTTGTTTTACGGCATATCAATCCTTTTCGGTTTATTTAATTCCGAATCCGGTCATTTTGGTTAAAATTGTGTTTTCAAGTTCTTTATATCTTCAAATATTTATTCATGGTGTTTTGGTTTGGTTGTTTTGTTTTACGGCATATCAACCCTTTTCGAGTGATTTAATTCTGAATCCGGTCATTTTGGTTAAAAGTGTATGTTTTAAAGTGTTTAGTTTGGTTGATTTTTAGAGGAAACTTGTTCATTTTGTTTTTAGCTTTCAGAACATGATTGAGTTTTGCAAAAGGAAAGAATAAAAACAATAACATCAATGTTTGGTGCATTTTAAGCCAGGAAGCCTGTATCTTCAGACAGCCTGATCTGGTAGCACGAGAGAAGGTAATAAAAGAGAGAATAGAAAACAAGTGAACTTACACTGTTGCAATTCGACGAAGACGCGCAGTTATCCTCCGTAGCCGTTTCGTTGGTTGCAACGAACTGTAAATAAAAAAAAGAAGATATTTATATATATATATATAATACAGTGTACATTAGATAGATACATCAAATTAAGGAAAGTATATAGTTGGACAGAATCAACAGTAGCAACGTTTTAAGCAACTGTAACAGAATCAATAAACAAGCTCTCTGGTCGGTGAAATTGCAACAACACGTCCAATCAAAAGCCTTTTCAAAACGTATTTCTTCTTTATTTACATCATTTACTTATTTACCTCACCACTTTCAACTTCTAGTCTCATTCACAAACTATTTACGCCATTTCCACTCCATCATTTCCCCACCCTCTTTCAAAACATTTCAAAGACTGTTGGACGTTAATGACTGAAGCTTGGTGGACAAGTCAGGCACAGACTGAAGTTTATTTATACCAATGTTATTTTGACGTGTGCTTATCATTGAACGACAGAAGACTGTTGGACATTCATGACTGAAGCTTGGTGGACAAGTGAGGCACCCGATATGGTTGGATTGCAGAAAGGATTGTTTATTTCAGTAACGATTCCATGGGTGGCATTACAGTTGGGTCATATTAATCAAAAGCAACTTTTCGAATAGATAAAATAAGTGAAAAAAACAACAACAGAATTCAAACAAAGTCAAACCAAAAGAAATACAAACCCCCAAAATTACATTTGATTTCGTATCGAGAATGTTTCGTCAGGGGGTCAGTTCTGTAGGGCGTACAATAATCTGAAAAAAATATATAGTGTTCGCCTGTTCTATATCTATCTATCTATCTATCTATCTATCTATCTATCTATCTATCTATCTATCTATCTATCTATCTGTTGTTATATTAATCGTAGTCTACCAGTGTATATTTAATTTACTTAAATAAATATTGAGATATGATATTATCTCCCTTGAATAAGAACTCTTGAGTGTATATATAGCTATAACTAGTTATCAATGCTTGTATCTATGTTATTGTAAGTTAAATAAATTATATGGTGTTCTTCTGTTCAGTGTCTATCTCATTCCATATCTATCTATCTATCTATCTATCTATCTATCTATCTATCTATCTATCTATCTATCTATCTATCTATCTATCCATCCATCCATCCATCCATCCATCCATCCATCCATCCATCTATCTATCTATCTATCTATCTATCTATCTATCTATCTATCTATCTATCTATCTCTCCGTCTCTACGTCTCTCCATCTATCTATCTATCTATCTATCTATCTATCTATCTATCTATCTATCTATCTATCTATTGTCATAGTAATCAAAAGCTACAAACACGTCTTTAATTTACTTAAGTAAATATCGCAATGGTTCTTTATTTTCGAATAGCAAAAATAAACGAAACAAAGAAAGAAATTCAAACAGTCAAACAAAATGAAAGAACACCAACAAAAGAATTATATTTAAAATTCCAGGATTTCGTATCGAGGTCATTTCACCTCGCAGAAAGAATGGTTTTCGGGTCAGTTCTGCAGGGCGTGGAATTGGTTTCAGTTTGAAGGAGGAGTTAATTAATTCATAATTAGCCATCGAAAACCGACACAATTCTTGTTTTTCTTATTCGGAGAGCTGAAATAATACGAACAAAAGTGCCAACGCCTTAATTTGAACTCATTTTCCCAGCACCGAAATAAATGGGACATTTTGTTTGATTCTATCGAATACAATTCAATGTATTTTTATGGCTGAGAAGGGATTTGTGGGAATAAGTACAGAATTTAAACAATTCATTACAAATAAACGTTTCGAATTATTTTATCTACGTTGAAACAATATACGAAACTAAACAAATGAATAAGTGAATAATTTGAACAAATCATTTACAAATAAACGTTTCAAATGATTTTATTTACGTTGAAACAATATACGAAACTAAACAAATGAATAAGTGAATGAGTATAACACTGAGTCTGCTTTAAATCTCATTAGTGAAAACACAAATGACGAGTGTGAATTGCACAGGGTTTGAAATTATTTAAAACGAGAAGAATACCCGCCCCAGGACAGGTAACATTAATTCTAACAACAGAATAGTTTTGCACCACTTTTATGCCCCCTTATGAAGATTAAAATCAATATATAATGATACTGAACCTTATGTCTACAATTCTTATTCAAATTTTAATCAACATCTATTACATCATTTTGATTCTAGAAAATGTCTAAAATTTAAGACTTAAGCTTAATTGGTCGTAATAAGAAATTGAAATTCAAGGAATCTTGTTTAATTACTGTCTTAAAAATATGGATCAAATTTAATGATAATTTGAAAAGATTTAATTTTCACATGGTAGGTTGTGTCCATACTATGTCCCCTAACAACCACTTAGAGAATATTTGTTAAAATTTTACACAAATCGGAGGTATTTGAATTTTCACAAAGGGTTTCCACACCCTTTTGTATACAACCAAATTAAATGAAATATATCCCATATTACTCACCCTTACGCCTAGTTTAAAAATTCTTTATGATTGGTTCATTAGTTTTGGAATATATCCCGTACAACGAAATATATATATATATATATATATATATATATATATATATATATATATATATATATATATATATATATATTAGTAGTATGTTTTTAAAAGGCTGAGGGCAATGCAAATTCCGGGTAAGATGTAAGCTGGAAGGAACAAAAATAATGAATCTTATTTATTATTTTTGTTCCTTCCAGCTTACATCTTACCCGGAATTTGCATTGTCCTCAGCCTTTTAAAAACATACTACTACTATTCCCAGCAATACTTCAAGCAAACTACCATTCTCTATTATATATATATATATATATATATATATATATATATATATATATATATATATATATATTGTGTGTGTGAATTTAGGCAGCATTTTCTCATTTATGAAAACATTGTTAAAAATAACAGTATTCGTCTGTTTAATTATACCTTTTTTATTTTTTCAATTTTTCTGATGTTTTTTTTTGTATTAAAATAAAAAAAAATGTTCCCTAGGTTTCACAGGTTTCACGAACGTTTTCGATTCTTCTTCGAGTCATCCTCAGGTGTCAAAAGCATATAAACAAAAAAGCTGGAGAAAGAAGAGAATTTTAAAAAGACGGTGGAGAAACGCACATAAAACGTTTTCCGCATTGTTCTAGGAAGTCATTGGCGATTTTAAATATATACAGGGTAATCACATAAACAAATGAACTGATCATTATGAATTTTGAAATATGCATTCTCGGCAACACGGTGAGTAAGAAGGGCACATTTTTTTGTGTAAATTTTACAATTTAGGGGATGCGGCTACTGCAAGGGGTATTAAGAAAAATAGAAATTCAGGGAACTTTTTAGACATTTTCTAGAATCAAAATCATGTAATAGATTTTGATTAAAATTTGAATAAGAATTGTAGACATAAGGTTCATTGGTGTCTAATTATAACTATGGATCCAATTTAACGCACATCTGACATGTTGCAATTTTCAAAAGGGAGATTGGGCCCCTATTATTCCTCCGAAAACCCCTTGAATTACTCCAAAGAAATTCTTTTGGCTAAGATCAAAGTGTAGTATCTGTTCCGATGGATACTGCACCCCATAGACTGGCATTGTCTTGGCCTTCGGGGCTTGATTTACGCCGGTCTATGGGTCTGTCCTGTGCAGTTCTAGGAGGTTCACCCTCCCAGGCTTCGCCTCCCCTCTTTGGGGAGGAGTAAGTTCATTGCTTACTGCCCGAAGCGCCCCTACCGGGGAATGCCGACGGAGCTGCCCAGGCAATTTTTAAACCCCACCTTCCCGACCCGACCGTAGGTCATATCTTACTTGTGGGAGTAAGATAAAAACTGGCCTTGTGCCTAACTCCTGGAGAGGAGTAAATCAATACGCCAAAGAAATTGAAATTATGAGAATATTTATTAATTGATGTCTAATACCTTTTATTAATATTTTATAAGAATCGGAGCTATCAGAGTTTTCGATGAACGGCTTTCGCGTCCTTTTCGCCCCCTTTGAATAAAACAAAATTAAACTAAACATAGTCCAGATTACGACCCCTCACGCCTAGCAGGTGTGTTCGAAAAATCATAATGCTCGATTAATTAGTTTAGGAGCAACTCCTTTACATAAAAGTATACACACATATACACATACCTAACTTTATATAAATAAAGATTAGTCGCTCAAATCCGCGTAGTAACCCTTCTCTTCCTCCTCCCCTTTTATTTTTTCTTCCTCTTTTTTCTTTTCATCCTCTTTCCCATTACATCTCCTCCCACTTCCTCTTCTTTATACCAAGGCTACAGATGTACAGATCTGTGTAAATGACAGATTATTTGAAATTATTTCAATTATTTTGTACTTCATTTAAAAAAGAAAGAAAAGCTTCTTACTCAAATCAAATTGATAATCGAAATAGCAGCGATTTGCCAAATTTCGTAATTTAATGTTAATGTTAATCGCACTTCCGTAAAATAAATGTGAGATATAAAGCATTACATAATGTCTTAAATATAATCTTGTAAAAACTTTTGATAAGATGACGTTGCATGTTAGTTAGAAAAAACTGCCGGACAAAACCATTTCAAGTGTTTAGCAGAAAAGAGAAAGCAAATATCAAATCAGACAACCCCACGCCGTCTTAAATAAATTCGAGAATACATCCTTCGCTCTATTTCAATAAGGAGGTGTTTGCTTTTTTTGTGCCATTTCTTCTCTTTATACCGATTGATACGTTCTTTTTATATTTTTATTTTTAAACATTCAAGTTAAAGACGTTTTCTTTTGTGTGCCATTTCCTCTCTCTATACCGATTGATACGTTCTTTTCTTTATTTTTTATATTTTTAAACATTCCAGTTTGCTACGTTTTCTTTTTTGTGCCATTTTTTTCTCTATACCGATTGATAGTTATTTTCTTTATTTTTTTATATTTTTTAAACATTCCAGTTTGCTATGTTTTCTTTTTTGTGCCATTTCTTCTCTCTATACCGATTGATACGTTCTTTTCTTTATTTTTTTATATTTTTAAACATTCCAGTTTGCTACGTTTTCTTTTTTGTGCCATTTTTTTCTCTATTCCGATTGATACGTTTTTTTCTTTATTTTTTTTATATTTTTAAACATTCCAGTTTGCTACGTTTTCTTTTATGTGCCATTTTTTTCTCTATACCGATTGATAGTTCTTTTCTTTATTTTTTATATTTTTAAACATTCCAGTTTGCTACGTTTTCTTTTTTGTGCCAATTATTCTTTCTATACCGATTAATACGTTCTTTTCTTTATTTTTAAATATTTTTAAACATTCCAGTTTGCTACGTTTTCTTTTTTGTGCCATTTATTCTCTCTATACCGATTGATACGTTCTTTTCTTTATTTTTTTATATTTTTAAACATTCCAGTTTGCTACGTTTTCTTTTTTTGTGCCAATTATTCTCTCTATACCGATTGATACGTTCTTTTCTTTATTTTTTTAACTTTCCAGTTTTAGACGTTTTCTTTAATTCTCTCTCCTTCCTTCTTTTCTTTCTTTTTAACTTCAACGATTGAAACGTTATTTTATATGAAAATGTATCTTAGTGCGAACACTATCGAAGCATAATTTTCTTTTCTGTCATGTTTGACGAGGGGCAAACTCCTAAATATTTCGAAACGAATAACGACGAAAGATGGGCCCATTAATCGCACTAACGCTACAGTAAAAATACCCTATTTCAAGTTGATTGAACCTTAAACAACAGACGTACTATCGTTTTATATACTGCTTATGTATATGCGATATCAGTCGCAATGTTAGCTAATTTGCATATTGGTTTGAAAAAGGACGTTTTATTAATTAACCATTTTCTGTAATTAGTTGTTATTCAATGCTTGCTTTTATTTTAACATAACACATAGTTCTGTTTCGCAATATTGTTTTATTTCTTAGAAAAATATTTAGAATTTGTGTTCCAATGTTACTTTTTCTAGAGAAGCGACATTTTTATGGAAATCGCTCCAGACAAAGCATGAAGCCACTTGATGTAATGTGCTGAAAAATACTATTTCAAGGTCAAAAACTAGCCAACGATAAGATTTAGATGGATAGATTCCGACCCAGAAAACAGTAATTATTCCCCCTCTGTCAGAAAGATCGTTCATGGAATGTGAGGACTAAAAAAACAAAATAAGGGCAGCGAGAGTTACGAGGTTGCTGAAACAAAACCCAAAGTCCACTTCCTACACTCTCTCTTGAATTTGATTGATTTCTAAATTGCAAGTGGTAATAAAAATGTATATCTTCTTTCTGTCTTTGCTTTACGGTAACATAAAAAAGATGAATAACTTTCTATCGAACTTACTGGAATGTTAATGTTTATAATTTTATATGAGTAAATGAGAAAGATTTTGCTTGGCGTTTACAACAAAGTTATGCATGAAAAAGTTATCATTTTTTTTCTCAATGCTTCAAGTATTTAAAGTAGCGAAACTTGCGAAGCGATAGCGAGCCGAAAAAGTCAGCTTGTAAGACAAAAAGCTATAGTAGAAAAAGTCTTATCAGTTCTCTTCGTATAGACCAGAATAGAAGTTAGCTTAGCTATCAACGTAGACAAATAATAGTCTTATCAGTTCTCTTTGTATAGACTAGAATAGAAGTTAGCTTAGATATCAACGTAGAAGAATAATAGTCTTATCAGTTCCTTTTCGTATAGACTAGAATAGAAGTTAGCTTAGCTATCAACGTAGAAGAATAATAGTCTTATCAGTTCTCTTTGTATAGACCAGAATAGAAGTTAGCTTAGCTATAAACGTAGACAAATAATAGTCCTATCAGTACTCTTCGTATAGACTAGAATAGAAGTAAGCTTAGCTATCAACGTAGAAGAATAATAGTCTTATCAGTTCCCTTTCGTATAGACCAGAATAGAAGTTAGCTTAGCTATAAACGTAGACAAATAATAGCCTTATCAGTTCTCTTTGTATAGACCAAAATAGAAGTTAGCTTAGCTATCAACGTAGAAGAATAATAGTCTTATCAGTTCTCTTTGTATAGACCAGAATAGAAGTTAGCTTAGCTATCAACGTAGAAGAATAATAGTCTTATCAGTTCCCTTTCGTATAGACCAGAATAGAAGTTAGCTTAGCTATAAACGTAGACAAATAATAGTCCTATCAGTACTCTTTGTATAGACCAAAATAGAAGTTAGCTTAGCTATCAACGTAGAAGAATAATAGTCTTATCAGTTCTCTTCGTATAGACCAAAATAGAAGTTAGCTTAGCTATCAACGTAGAAGAATAATAGCCTTATCAGTTCTCTTTGTATAGACCAAAATAGAAGTTAGCTTAGCTATCAACGTAGAAGAATACTAAGGCTCTTGCTGCTGTACTGCGGTATATATGTAGAAAAGTAATAAGACTGTTCTAGAAATAGTTATGTATGTATGTATGTATGTGTGAGTTTATGAATATGTGTGCGTGTGTGTTGGTATGTCTATATGTTCTTTAGTAGAGTTTATATTGTGTTTGTTTTGTTCGCGTGTCGATTGATATGTTTTCTTTAGCAAGCTGCCATATGTTTCGTCAAAAGATGTTTACAGTAATTATGTCAGCTTCTAACTAAACTAAGATGCGTTAACATCAGTTTGAAGCGGGTACACGTTCCACCCGGACAAGCCTCGCCACCATTGAACAAATACACATACGAATATTAAGCAGAACACATAGATAAAAAGGACAACAAAAATAATCTTATGTGCAATAACAATGCGGAAACATTCACACCCGGGAATTTCTTGCATGGAAATCGCTCCAGACAAGGCATGAAGCCACTTGATGTTAGGAGTTAAAAAATACTACTTCAAAGTGAAAAACTAGCCATCGATAAGTGTTAGAGGGATTACGACCCCAGAAAACAGCAATTCTTTCCCCTTTGTCAGAAACATCGCTCATGGAATGTTTGGACTAAAGGACAAAATAAGGGAATCGAGAGTCCGAGGTTGCCGAAAGTAAAACCAAGGTCCACTTTATACTCTCCTAAAAGCTCTAAGAGAGTATTTATTTCCATGACAAATTTCAATTGTATTTCAGAATTCTTTTAGATGAGGGTTGATAATTTAAAATTATTTGATGTATTTGCAGTACTGTTATCATATTGGGTGTCATTCTCACAACGTTTCGGCCGATGTAACCTCAGATCTTCTCCAGGTGCGTCTTGTAAAATTCGGAAATCTTTATGTCGAACCTTGGAATCTGTACGGAATTTCGAACGGAACCCTTTATTTAATCCACATGGGTAGATTGCTCTTGTTCCGTCAGCCATGGCCGTGTACAATTCTTAAGTAATTCGCAATTGTATTTTGAGTATCGCTTGTACTGAGAATTGAATCTTTCACTTCCAGAAAACTCTCACTTAGAACTGATTATATAACTTTACACTTTTATCCATGGCGCCACGGGTCCTTACGAAAGTCGGATGATAGATCGGCCGAAACGTTGTGAGAATAATATCCAAGATGAGAACAGTAATACAAATGATCCAAATAGTACAAATCTGTAGCCAACGTTTGTTTCTAAGGAAACAATCATCACAGATTAACAAGCAGAAACAGATGTTAATTTATACTATTATAAGAGCCATAAACTATACCCTTACCCTAACCCTAACTCGAACCCTAACTCGAACTCTAACCCTAACTCTAACCCTAACCCTAACCCTAACTCTAATTCTAACCCTAACCCATACCCTAACCCTAACCCTAACCCTAACCCTAATCATAACCCTAACCCTAACCCTAACCCTAACCCTAATCCTAACCCTAACCATAACCCTAACCATAACCCTAACCCTAATCATAACCCTAACCCTAACCCTAATCATAACCCTAACCCTAACCCTAACCCTAACTCTAACCCTAACCCGAACCCTAACTCTAACCCTAATTCAAACTCTAACCCTAACTCTAACCCTAACCCTAACCCTAACCCTAACTAAAACTCTAACCCTAACACTAACTCTAACTCTAACTCTAACCCTAACCCTAACCCTAACCCTAACCCTAACCCTAACCCTAACCCTAACCCAAATCATAACCCTAACCCTAACCCTAACCCTAACTCTAACCTTAACCCGAACCCTAACTCTAACTCTAACTCTAACTCTAACCCTTACTCTAACCCTAACCCTAACTCTAATTCTAACCCTAACCCTAACCCTAACCATAACCCTAACCATAACCCTAACCCTAACCCTAACCCTAATCATAAGCCTAACCCTAACCCTAACCCTAATCATATCCCTAACCCTAACCTTAACTCTAACCTTAACCCTAACTCTAACTCTAACTCTAACCCTAACCCTAACTCTAAACCTAACTCTAACTCTAACCCTAACCCTAACCCTAACTCTAACTCTAACCCTAACCCTAATCATAACCCTAACCCTAACCCTAACTCTAACTCTAACCCTAACCCTAATCATAACCCTAACCCTAACCCTAACTCTAACTCTAACCCTAACCCTAATCATAACCCTAACCCTAACCCTAACTCTAACTCTAACCCTAACCCGAACCCTAACTCTAACCCTAACCCTAATTCAAACTCTAACTCTAACTCTTACCCTAACTCTAAACCTAACTCTAACTCTAACCCTAACTCTAACCCTAACCCTAACTCTAACTCTAACTCTAACTCTTACCCTAACCCTAATTCTAATTCTAACCCTAACCCTAACCCTAATCATAACCCTAACCCTAACCCTAACCCTAACCATAACCATAACCATAACCATAACCCTAACCCTAACCCTAACCCTAACCCTAATCATAACCCTAACCCAAATCATAACCCTAACACTAACCCTAACTCTAACCTTAACCCGAACCCTAACTCTAACTCTAACTCTAACCCTTACTCTAACCCTAACCCTAACTCTAATTCTAACCCTAACCCTAACCATAACCCTAACCATAACCCTAACCCTAACCCTTATCATAACCCTAACCCTAACCCTAACCCTAATCATATCCCTAACCCTAACCTTAACTCTAACCTTAACCCTAACTCTAACTCTAACTTTAACCCTAGCCTTAACTCTAAACCTTACTCTAACTCTAACTCTAACTCTAACTCTAACCCTAACTCTAACTCTAACCCTAACTCTAACCCTAACTCTAACCCTTACTCTAACCACTTTTTAGCTATCAGCTTTGATTTGCTTGTTTTGTTTTCCGTCTAATTCTCCCTTTTTTGTTTCATTTAATGCCAACTTCATTAATTTTAGTAAAAGTTTTTCATAAGTAATAAGTAATAAGTAATAAGTAGTACAACTACACATCTAGAAAAAATTACGTTTTGAATCTCCCAAAATTCATACCAGATTTATCCACATGCTTCCATAGCGTAACAGTTAAAGGTGTTGCTTAACATTCAGACCTAAATGACAATCTTCTGAGGGTTGAAGGTTCAATCCTTATTACAGGCGATGATAACTAAGAATGACATCAGGGCTAACGGAATGAGAACAATCTACCCCCGTTGATTAAAAAAAGGCTTCAGTTAGACATTCCGTATAGGATCCCGAGTTCTAACCTAATGATTGCCAACTTATAAAAGATGAACCTGAAGGTCTGAGATTACATCGGCCGAAACGTAGTGAAAATAACAACTAAGATTATAATAGTAGTCCGAATATTCCAAAAGTTTTAGACCTAAAATTCTTGATATTTACGAATATTTATAGCTTCAATTATTTATCGGCATTTTTTTTTTGTAAATAAATACTCTTATGATTATATTGACCACATGGATGGGATCTAGACAGGTATTCTCACACCGGGTCAGAGGGGACCTGGGAGTAATGGCAAATAAGAAGTGACCCCAAACGTACCAAAGTAGGTCCTTAGCACCGTATACAGTTTCCTTTCGTATCTAGGCTATTCTATTCAACCCATGTGGAGTGACTACCATTCCGGGTCAGGATTGGACCTAAGATTAATCTAAGGGTGATTTCATACTCCCAAAACTTTCCAAATTGCGACCTACCCACCGTATATAGTTTAAGATCATTCTCAGAACTGGGTTGGGGTAGATTGAACTTGATTAGCTGATGGGGTTGGGAAGAAAGGTAGGCAGAAAGAAAAACAATTAAAAGCTGTAAATGCCTGGCCAATATGGGGTTAGGTGTGTGGCACGAACAACTTACCCAAGGGTGTCCGAGACATTTTAGTTTTCGTATTAAAGACCAGCAAAAAATGTTACTTTTCAACATTCAGCGTGAACGACCGGCGAAAATGTTATTTCATGAGAATGCGCAATTAGATAAGTCCCGAACCGTGGGGAGGAGGAGGTGCGTCCTTTGAGTAACCTGCATCGCAGAAAAAATATACTTATGTATTTGACCCCCCCCCCCCAAAAAAAAACTCAAAAAAATACACACAAATATATATATATATATATATATATATATATATATATATATATATATATATATAATATTTAGTGTGTATTTAGGCAGCATTTTCTCATTTATGCAAACATTGTTTAAATGCCATCCAGCGTTGCTGAATTTAAAATCGCCAACAACTTCCTGGAACAATGCGGAAAAAGTTATCTACGCGTTTCTCCGCCGTCATTTTAAAATTCTCTGCTTTCCCTAGCTTTTTTGTTCATTGGCTTTTGACACCTGAGGATGATTCGACGAAGAATCGAAAACGTTCGTGAAACCTGTGAAACCTATGGAACACTTATTATTTTTTTTGATTTTAATACAAAAAAGACCATCAGAAAAATTGAAAAAATAAAAAAAGGTATAATTAAACAGGCGAATTCTGTTATTAACAAATATTTATTATTTGCAGCTCCTATAAAAAGTAGAGCACTGTAGGTGTAGTATTAACACAATATGACGCCACTAGCATCGTTCCTTTCATTAAAAAAAGTAGAACGCTCTAGACGTATAAAGTATTAAGATTATCACTGTTTATTTGCTGTTCAAATTGGTCGAGTGGTTAAGGCGTCGGATTTGAGTTGAAAAATACTCGTAATCCGGGGTTTCGAATCGCATGACCGGTAGTGAATTATTATAGATATATATATATATATATATATATATATATATATATATATATATATGCACACGACCTGACAATCGTAAATAAACCAA
>OY744522.1:188491271-188493771 GCA_963556195.1 Sepiola atlantica
AATATCTCGGAAGGGTCAGTCTACACACACATAAAGTTTGGTGAGTTTAACTTTTATTTTGTGGAAGTTATTCAAATTCAAGTTATTCAAATTTAAAGATAGGACCCTTATTTTGGCCCACCCTATATATATATATATATATATATATATATATATATATATGCATCCTTATTGTCATTGATAATATCAGAGAGTCTTGATAGACCGAAGCAAGATAATAGTAATTATTGTCCCTTTTCTGTTGAATTGGACAGCACCCAGTTAAAGGTATAAAGGGGAATCCCGAGGTTTGCGGCGATTAGACGTTGATTAAGTCTACCTTCAGATTAACTTATAATCTGGCTCCTCTGAAAGTCTAAGGATTTAAATGCATCTTTGGCCCGTGTCATACTTCAATGGTCAGATATAATAGTTATATTGATATATGAAACACAAACAAATGTCAATCAATGTAAAATATCGATCTGTCAAAACTTTTACTTCTGCTTTGTATGGCTCCGAGTGCTTGCTGTCGACAAAGGAAGCATAAACATTAAACTTGTATTAATTATTTTTGTGGAGTGTCTATTTACTGCTTTCAGTTTTCTCTCTGTCTCACTCTCTCACTTTCTCTCTCTCTCTCTCTCTCTATATATATATATATATATATATAATCCGAAACAGTTTTTCATGGTAAACAACTGATGATCCCTTAAATAATGTTAAGACTAGCGTAAATTCTTGGAAGCAAACGAATAAAGTGACTGCAAAAAGTAAATTGACTTACAAAAAAGGGATTTACCACCGAACGACTTGGAACTAAAATGTATTTTGTTTTTTTTATATAGTTTTAATGGTTGAGAAACTTCCGAGACTATATATATATATATATATATATATATATATATATATATATATATATATATATATATATATATATATATATATAAATATATATTTATAAATATTTTAATGATTAATATTTTTAATTGTGTCGAGAAAACCGATAGCATACCTCCAGGATTATGTTCTGTTGTGTGTTGGTTGCTTTTCCAATAGCAATTCATTACGAGTCTGATTTCCTTTGTGGTAATTTCCTTCGGCTGCATGGTCTTTTTTTTGTATGTTATATTCTGTCACATTAAATAAGAAGGGACAGCATTCGACGAATGGCGACAGCCCCCCCCCCTTTGTTGGACATCAAAGGATCCCCTGTTGATCATGACATTCAGATCTTTCTTCTGAGCCTCACGGCTTTTATAGCCCTTTGCTGTCATTTTTTCACGGTTTGCGTATGTGGCAACACCAGGCTCCATAAGACGTTAATCGATCCAAGATCGGGGTTAAATACCCAACAGACACAGTAATGTATAGTATTTAAATAACATAACTGATATTAGCTCTTGTAGAACCTACAATATAGCACTTTGATGTTTTTTCTACTAACCTGTTATACATGTTATATATATATATATATATATATATATATATATATATACAGAGAGAGAGAGAGAGAGAGAGAGAGAGAGAGAGAGAGAGAGAGAGAGAGAGAGAGAGAGAGAGAGAGTAATCGATCACTTTGATGTTTTCTCTACTAACTGGTAATACAAATTATATATATATATATATATATATATATATATATATATATATATATATATGTACGTAAACATATAATTTAATATTGATTTATACATATATATATAAATATTACAAATCGTTGTAAAATACCCGCCGACTTGGTATTTACAAAGTTAAATTCCTCCTTAATTCTAAGCTAATTTGTGGTGGCCAACGAGAAACGCTCTTGACTGTGAATCAGTGGTGATTTGTGATCGGAGTTCGCTCCCGCCGACCGTCAGAAATTAACTTCCGGCACTGAAGATTACGTAATATTTGTAGGTAGTAAATAATTAATATTTATTGATATATATATATATATATATATATATATATATATATATATATATATATATATATATATATATATATATATATATACTTGATGTACTTATCCGACATTGCCCAGGATCAATTACGTTCAAATTTATTTTATGAATATTTCTATGTTCTATAATCGCGCTGTTTTTGTAAGGTTCAGTATCTAAGCCCAAAATGTGATCGGCTTTGCAAGTACCCGTCTGTTCTCACCATACTAAAAAGTCATGATAAGTGTGTGCGTTCCTCTCAAATTGCAAACAGTTCATATGTTGTTATAGATTATTATTCACTTTACACATCACACTTCATTTAACTTCACCTACACCGAAGTTCTTGTGGGCCGTTAGGGAACTACAGATATATCTTCCCCCATACACGATCTCCAACGATCTTCCCATTCATGATATATCTAGGGCAAGTATATTATTCAGTTAATTGCAATTCATATTTTCGCGTAAGTAGATACTTACATACACGATTTGATATCCACACTTGTTCCGTTAAATAATCTTTGTTCGCGTTTTCAGAAGATTGTTTACTATGTATCGTTTTTTTTTTCGCTGCCGCCACAGGTTCCGAT
>OY744522.1:188496271-188516271 GCA_963556195.1 Sepiola atlantica
AACTCTAACCCTCACCCTAACTCTAACCCTAACTCTAACCCAAACCCTAACTCTAACCCTAACCCTCACCCTTACTCTAACCCTAACTCTAATCCTAACCCTAACTCTAACCCTAACCCTCACCCTAACTCTAACCCTAACTCTAATCCTCACCCTAACTCTAACACTAACTCTAACCCAAACCCTTACTCTAACCCTAACTCTAACCCTAACCCTAACCCTAACTCTAACTCTTACCCTAACTCTAACCCTAACCCTAAACAACTACTTCAATATTCATATGTAGCTTGTGAGCTGGAACCAGACTCGTACAGGAAAAGAGGTCAGCCTTCAAAAAGGAGCACTCTGATTAGACAAAAATAAAATTGATCTCTACTACCCGCGCACAAAATATGTAAAGTGTTGTATCAAAACAGATACTACAGTTTGATCCTAGCAAGAAATTAAGAAACACCTGTCTTCCTCTCTTTCTTTTTGTAAGTCTGAAATAATATTGTGAGGTCTGTGTTCACGCCGCACGCACATAAAAAGGAAATAGGCCACAAAAAGCAGTCGGAAGATGACGTGTGTTTAAAAAAAGAACATGACGTGCTGCTGGACTCTGGAACTACCTCTCTGCTCCCTGCTTTTCTGGCGTTACTGACATGCAGAAATTTAAAACTAATGTAAACAGACATCTCGCTGCGCAGCTCCTAATTTAGGTTGACCCCCCCCCAAAAGAAAAACCTTCACCCTTTTTTCTCAGTAGCCACTTACGTCTACAGTGGCGGCCTGCCTTGTTTTGGGTGAACTATGATATAAAAAAGTGGCTTTATGTCTTGTCTGGAGTGATTTCCATTAAAAAAATTGTTTGTGTAGTTCTTGTCTAAAATGTGCATGCGACAAAGTTGGGTTGCTTCTATCACTAATCCACTTCTTCTAGATCTTCTGTTCGCTGCTTTTAGCCATTTCGATCTGGAAAACCTATTTCGGTGATCCGATTGGAAACGATGTTTCAACATGATAAAGTATGATGAGAGGAAGGGGGGGGGGAATAAACATCCATGAATATGTAGGTCTTGAATTATTGGTCTTCACTTCGCCATTGTTCTCTTTTAGCTTCGAGTCTAACACTGGCATTCCTAAACTCAAGTTGGCCAAACGGAAGCGTCTGTTTGGAATCTTGGAAAATAGAAAGAGCAAAAAGAAAGAAAAAAGAAAAATGAGGAAAAGAAGAAGAAGGAGGAGGAGAAGGAGGAGGAGTGGGAGTGGGAGTGGGAGAGAAGAATTTATTCGGAAAATACCAGTAGTTAAATGACCCAAACAAAAAGTATGAATCTAAAAAAATGTGCGGTTTGGAAAGGAAAGATATAAAAGAAAAATGTCTTAGGAAAAGAAACAAAGAAGATTACATTAAAGAAAGTAACAGGAAAAAATAGAGGAAAACGAGAAAAGAAAGAAAGGAAAAAAGAGAGAAAAATAAAAGAAAAGAAAGAGAAAGAGAGAAGAAAGTCGCCTCACAAATTCGACCAGAATTAATATATATATATATATATATATATATATATATATATATATATATATATATATATATATATATATATATATATATATATAAAGTATGAAACTAAAAGTAGGATGTATACTTTTAGAAATTTGAACCTATCGTGAGGTGATTAAAGCTCAATATACGGGATAGAGCAATTATATTGATAAATGAAAAAAGCGAAATAAAATATGTAAGAAAGACAAATCTATTTTATCTTCAGTTGTTCAATGCAAAGTGTATTCAATAAAAGCATGTTTATTTTTTCTTTCCTTAAGCGAGGCTTTTCAAAGAATGGTAACTCATGTTCAGAGGAATTACATAGATATATAAGTTGGCGAGGAATAGCCAGAAATCATAATTTAAAAAATTTGAGAAAGTTATAAAAAGTAGATGTGAGTGTGTGAGAAGGTTGTCAAAATGCAAAAGATGTCCGATTAAAAAATGTCCAATGACAAAATGTCCAATAGAAGAAAAAGTCAAGAATGGAAATACAAAAAATTCACCGTTAAAAGGTTCGTAGAGACTGCGTCAATAGGGTCAAGTACTGTTAATCGAGGAGAAATGAATCCAACTGTATAATATGTGGTTTTGCCGTTGAGAAAAGGTCGGTTAGAGATTTGAGGCCATCTTAAACCTTCCATGGACCTCAGTACAGAAGCTTTTAAAGATTTGAGTCCAAAATATTGTACATATTTCAAGTAGAATCCAAGAGGTTAGCAGGTTCGCTGATGTTTAAATGTTTATCCGATGGCCTCTAGAGATCGAAAGAGGTAGTTAGGTGAAATTCGAGGTCGGTGACAATTAGGGATGAAATTGAATTGTCTTTCTTACATGTTTTATTTCTCTTCTTATATATATATATATATATATATATATATATATATATATATATATATATATATATATATATATATATATATATGGATAGTCGGGTGTGATAGATATATAGAGAGAACACGAGAAAGAAAACACAAATAAAGGAGAAATAGAGAAAGAATGAAATAGGGAGAGAAATTAAAAAAAAGATAAATGAGAGAAAGAGAGAGAGAGAGAGAGAGAGAGAGAGAGAGAGAGAGAGAGAGAGAGAGAGAGAGAGAGAGAAAATACACTACGGATAAAAGGATTATAACAAAGAACCAATCCTAACCCTAACCCCGTAAAAAAAGGAAAAAAACAAGGAAGAAACAGCTGGAAAAATAAATATTGACCTGAAGTAACAAAATGAAAGACATAAAAAGACGAATAAAAAAATGAAAGAAAGAAAGAAATGCCGGACGAAAAAAAAAGATAGAAAAATAAGAAAGAAAAAAGAAAGAAAAAAGAAAGAAAAAAGAAAGAAACCATACCGGAAAAAGAAGTAGTGTCAGAAAAGGAAAAGTCAAAAT
This sequence comes from Sepiola atlantica, assembly GCA_963556195.1. Taxonomy (NCBI): domain Eukaryota; kingdom Metazoa; phylum Mollusca; class Cephalopoda; order Sepiida; family Sepiolidae; genus Sepiola; species Sepiola atlantica. The sequence continues at coordinate 188,499,185 of OY744522.1, forward strand.
GAACAGTCAAGAAAAGAATAAACAAAAAAAAAAGAAAAAAAAAGATGGAAGGAACGTACGAATGAAAGACGCACAAAAAAAGAAAGGAAGAAAAAAAAGAAAGAAACAAGAAAGAAAATAGGGCGGGAAAAAGAAATAGAGTTACTTATATGGATAAGAAAAGAATTAAAGACAAAAAAAAAGAAAGAAAGAAAGAAAGTAAAAACAGAGAACGAAAGAAAAGAAGGAAAAATAAATACGGAGGGAAATAAATAATTAACTTAATTGTACAAGGAAGAAAATAATGAAAAAACAAACAAACAAACAAAAAACCCAGAAAGGACAAAAGAAAAGAAACATAACTACAACTGGGTATTATATCATGGACACCGCTAACATACTGGTCACAACTAGCATAGATGGTCATAAGCGACATCATAGTCCCAGTAAATGTAATATTCACATATAAGACACTTGCCAAAATGTTTCATGAAAATGCAGCCAAATACATAAACATCTTCACTTTTACTAGCAGGGGCCATAAAAACAAAATAAAAATTAAGTAGTGTGTATAAATATAACAAAACTTCTATCTCTCTCCTTCTCTCTCTCTCTTTCTCTAGTCGTCTCTTCATCTTTCTTTCTTTCCCTCTCCCCAATTTTTACATCCTTCTCCCCCAACCCTCACTTTCTCCTTTGCCCAGCCCATTCCGTTCTCTTATTTTAATGCTCAATGTTTAATTTCTTACCCCCTCCTTAATTTCAACATATTAAGAAGGTACGTAATGTTAATGAAGTCATATGTCCGAATGGAGTTAATATATACCAGTTAATAAAAGTAATACTGTAATCTTACAATTTTTGATCCTGGAAAACTCTGAGTAAAACAAATGGTCCTAATTTCTTGTCACCCCACTCCATTTATACGATATTAAGAAGATACGTAATGTTGATGAAGTCAGTAGTCCGAAAAAAATACTATATACCTATTACAAAAAGTGATAGTGAAATCTTACAATATTTGATCCAGAACAACGCTTAGTAGAATAAATGTTCCCGGTAAATTCCTAATTTTTTGTCCCCACGCCTCCATTTCACATTAATATGAAGATAATTTATTTAGATAAACGCAATAGTCTGAAGAGATTTAGTATATACCAGTTACCGAAAGCTACACTGTAACCGCAGAATTTTTTTATCCAGGACAATGCCGAGTAGAACAAATGATTGCGGGCAATTCATAATTTATTTCGCCCTTCCCAAACCTCGGACTCCTTTCCATGCCATCCGACTTTTTCCCATACCACCGACTCCTTCCCATACGACTCCGATTCCTTTCCATACCATCCGACTGACAGCTTCCCATGCCACCGGACTCCTTCCCATGCCATCTGACTCTTTCCTATACCATCGACACTCTCCCAGGCTTTACCATAATCGCCGAATGCACCCGTAGCGGCAAATGCCGAAACTCACCAGTCCCAGATAAAGAAGAAAAAAGACCTGGTCCCCTCTAAATCGTCCCCCATTTAGTACTGGCCAGTATAGGCGTTGATTAACTTTGATTGCGCATGACGTCATGTCTGTAAGTATGATTCGGCAGTCCGCCTACCTCTCACTGTGACGCCACGTGCGCAAGAATGAGTCAGAAAAATGACTACATATTACATTGATTTATTTTCAAATTACTACATAATAACGTTGAATTTACAAAACCCGGCCCAGTTGACCCGCAAAGAATAAATATCTTTTACTGAATTTTCGATATTATGTGTCCGAAGTGAGGTTGTTTAAGAAAATATTAATTTTATGGTTTGTGTAGAGTATCTTGGGGGCTTTTTTCAGACATACAAACATACACACAAACAGACAACTCTTGTTTATATATAAGTATTAAAGTATTTCCATTTCAAGTCAGTTAATATATACCAATAACCATGGTTTTATTTTATTGTTTTTATTTTTTCACATTTCCAAAAAACATATTTCTGTGAGATATATTTTTTTTACGGTCGGTACGGTTTTTTTCAAGAACTTTTTACTCTTTGTGAATTTTTTCTGATGATTTTGTAGTGTTGCAGAGACGATATTAACATAAAAATGTTGTTTGGCACAAGACAAATGAAACGGACCGTAAAAAATATATCTCACAGAAATATTATGTTTTTTGGAAATGTGAAAAAATAATAAAATAAAACCATGGCTATTGGAATATAATATGAACTGACTTATATTTGCTCTGTTATCAATACTTGACAATCATTGAGCTGAATCTTTTAAGGAGACTACAAAGTAAAAGGAACTGATAGTATATGCTAATACATATATTGTCATTAATAATTATATATATATATATATATATATATATAAGTATGCTAATTGGTAGAGAAATAGTTACTTGTTGGAAACATCTAAGAAGTTCCACTAGTCGTAATTTATAGGGTGTGCAAATAGTTTGCTGGTGTTTTGGATAAGGTTAACGCAAATATCGTAAGCCAAGATTGGATTCCATTGCAAACAACGGCGGTCCGCTATTAACAGATAAAATACAATAACATTCTAATTCCAACATTTTCTTTGAATCAAATAGAAATAACATTCAACGTGACAGCGAGTATTGATTTACTCCTCTCCAGGAGTTAGGCACAAGGCCAGTTTTTATCTAACTCTCACAAGTAAGACGTGCCCCAAGGTCGGGTCGGGAAAGTGGGGTTTAAAAATTGCCTGGGCAGCCCCGTCGGCATTCCCCGGTAGGAGCGCCTCAGGCAATAAGCAATAAATTTACTCCTCCCCAAAGAGGGGAGGCAAAGCCTGGGAAGGTGGACCTTCCAGAACTGCACAGGACAGACCCATTGGCCGGCGTAAATCAAGACCCGAAGGCCAAGACAACACCAGTATGGGGTGCAGTATCCATCAGAACAGATACTACACTTTGATCTTAGCCAAAAGGCCAAGAATTTCGCAAGCGTTTGTATTTTGACGAGAAGCCCAGTGTGGCTTGTTCCCGGGTAGCTATCACAAGAAAATCACTACGTATAAAATATTTAGCTGGCCCTGTGTAAATTACACGGAATTAGTATTTCTATTCCACATCCGTCTGTGTTTGTGTTGTTCATTGTTTATTGATAATATACATGTCATAAAACGAAGGAACAGTTTCTCATAATAAGTAACACATTTGATTTTAATGAAGTTCATGTATTAAAAGTTAAAATCAAGTAGTCTTATTGAGTTTTTCAAAGAGAATGCATCTTATATTTTTGTGAATATCAATTGTTTATATCAGACCTGAAAACGTTATTTGTTTTTATTGTCCATTGTTGCTCGCCCCCAAACAAAATCCTTATTGGAAGTTTTCAATTCATAATTTTCATGGTTTTGAAACGTCGCCGGTGATTTATGGATAAAAATCTACAATGTCAAAGTGTAGGAAAAGTAATTTTCTTTTGCTCTCGACATTCTTGTACCAAGCGATTGTTTCAGCAGTGTGAACACATTTATTTAATTCTAGATCATTTTTAATAAACTCTGGGGAAATGTGTTTTTCTAAATCTTCCTATTTCATATCAAGTTGGGTTAATTAATCTCATGGTTGGCTTTTTATTGAAATCACTCTTATGATTGTTTAGTACGTTTCCTTGTGTCTTAATTTGCAAACTAGTTTTAAGTTCATTTGTAAATAATTTACTTACTGTATTTTTTATGGAAATCGTTCCAACAAGGCATGAAGCCACTTGATATAAGAAACTAATTAGAACAAACATGATTATTCGCAAAGACAGGAGATGCCTATCGGCCTTAGTTTTGAAAAGACCAAGGTTATAGGAAGGAGGAAAACAGTCAGCAGGAAGAGAGTGCCACAAGCCTGCGGTTCTTGGAAAGAAGCTACTGGAATAGGAAGCTGTATTACAATGAGATATCAAATTCATAGAGATCATTAGACCAACAAGTCAAACGAGCTGGAACAAAAGAAGTGGAGAATAGATCACATAATTTTGAAGAACACATGCAATAATATTATTTATAGAAAAGACTGAGACTAGCAACATCACGTCTGTAAGAGAGAGGGTGCAGAGGAGAAGAAAGGGTTAGACCAATCAAATTACAGACACGTTTCTGCACCTTATCAAGAACCCTCAAATGGGACAGAGATTCATCAGCCCAAATATGACAACAGTACTTCATACTTGGTCTGATTGTAGATTTGTAGAGATAGAGAATAGCCTCAGGTGTGAGAAAGTGTTTTGATCATTATTTTTATATAAAAACCTTCACACCAGTATAAACAAGGAACTTAATAACTTTATTTGGTTTGGGGAAATGTAAGCACTATTTGCTCATAAATGGGGTTGTAGAATGATAATCTCCGCAATTGGCCTGACCTATTCGTTCTCGGGTAACAAATTGACTCAATGGCCTTTTGGCTAAGATCAAAGTGTAGTATCTGTTCCGATGGATACTGCACCCCATAGACTGGTATTGTTTTGGCCTTCGGGGCTTGATTTACGCCGGTCTATGGGTCTGTCCTGTGCAGTTCTAGGAGGTCCACCCTCCCAGGCTTCGCCTCCCCTCTTTGGGGAGGAGTAAGTTTATTGCTTACTGTCTGAGGCGCCCCTACCGGGGAATGCCGACGGAGCTGCCCAGGCAATTTTTAAACCCCACTTTACCGACCCGACCTTGGGTCATATCTTACTTGTGGGAGTAAGATAAAAACTGGCCTTGTGCCTAACTCCTGGAGAGGAGTAAATCAAGACTCTGATAATATATATTGAACTAGCGGAACCCGTCGCCCGGCGTTGCACGGGAGAAAGTACTACCTATTGCATGACGTCGAATAAAAAAAGAAACAGCCTATTGTTTTTCTGCCCCGTCTACCGTGTTGGCGAATGTTTTAAATTAAAAAAAAACAAAAAACTGGTAGAGTGGAATGGGATCGAACGCTAAAACTGGCGATAACGAACCCTATTTCTTGCCGTCTGCGCCACGCTTCCGGATTAAAAACACATGTGAAAATAGGCCAATTAACCTTAGCTTGATTATTGGCATGCATGTTAAATTAATATCAGGCAAATAATAAATAACAACCGGTGTGTTGTGAAAATTAAACTGTGTTTATTAGTTCCCGGTGTCGATGAGTAGAGTGACAGTACAGAATTGTAAGGGAGAAAAGTTTTTGCTACCACCTCTATGGAGTTGGTTTTTCGGAGAGACGTTGATGGTGGGTCAAATGTAATATTTAGTGTTAGGTAGAAGAAAATAATAACAAATATACTAAAACACGCTCGAGTGAATAAGTGTAGTATATTGGTGAGTTTAGTAGCCTGTGATGCATGTGGTTATATTCCTATACTCCGAGAAGGTACAGGGGAAAAATCGTCTCTACTTTATATATTAGAAGATAGAAAAGAAAGAGAAATAAAGAGTATTAAATATACATGAGGAAAATAAGCTACACAGAAATATTTGATTTATTCCAAAGAGATTCGTCATGCGAACTTCGAAAATTGACACTTTACCATTTATGTTATAAGCAAATATTTTTACATACATCTCCAACCAATGAAGGCTGTTAGTTTTTATTGCATATATAAAGCACTAACACTTATTTCTGTCCGTTTCCATCAGATAATAAACTTTTTTACGCTCATGCTTTAACATCCGATTCTTAGGTAGGATAAACATATCTTGTTTTCCTATGAAAATCATTATGATGGCGTTTTATTTAGTAGCTATCCCAAAGTAAAATTTATGTCTGCAATTTGTAACTGTTTCACTCCGACGGTTTAGTAATGTTTTTTCATTTCAAAAATTTAAGATATCTAGTTTCTCGTTCATACATAATCTACAGGAATCGTGTAAAAATGTGAATGTGTTAACCTATTTTAGCTTAAGATGTCCGCTCTACCATTAAAGAACGTCCGCCCTTTTAAAGTTATTATAACTTATTATATTGAGAACTTAAAAAGAGCGTCCCCTTTTGGACTACAACTAAATTCTGTTGGAGTAAATACCGAAACAAAAATATATACATAATATATAATCTGATAATACAACTATATATATATATATATATATATATATATATATATATATATATATATATATATATATATATGACAAGCTGAAAAACTTAATAATAGACTGGGGCCTGAGAGACAAAGAAAAAAAGGAAAATTCAACATTAGAGCAAATCACAACGTTTATATAGTTTATAGTATATAGATATAGATATATTTTCATCTAATAAAAACACGCATATATACACACGAACATATATACATATATATCGAAAAAGAAACAAAAATAAATAGACCTATCCAATCTTGTATTTTTATCTGCCGAAACAAGGAAGGTTAACGAATGGCGATAGAGAGAGATTCCAAAATTTTAAAATTGTTTTCTGAATCTGCTCTATGCAAGACCTCAAAACAATTTATTTTATAGCTACCGTCACAGCATGGTTTTTCAACCAAGTGCTGACAAATAGCAGAGTCCAAAGTCGCAGAGAAAGGATGACACAGAGATCCGACCCTTCCCTAATCATATATATATATATATATATATATATATATATATATATATAAAATATGAATTTCTTCTAATTCGAATAAAAAATTGGAGTAATAGCTCAATAGTGTATACATTACTAGAGCTGAATATATAATATAGTAATTTAACAAATGTTCCGAATTTGTTTCAAATGAAACATTTAAATTTATACAATTGTTTTAGCCTATTTTAAAACATACATTCTCTTGATAATAAACTCAATATGTTTTTAAAAGGCGACTAAAGTAATTCCTTTTCATCAAAGGATGTAATTAAAAAGATGTTTTGGAAACGTGTCCAGAACATTTATTAAATTATATATATATATATATATATATATATATATATATATATATATATATATATATATATATATATATATTTATTAAATTATATATATACATATATATATATATATATATATATATATATATATATATATATGTATATATATATATGCAAATTTTGATTAATTTGTGACATGCAACTCTTGCTTAATTTGTGTTATACAAATTTTGCTTAATTTGCGTGATATAAATTTTGCTTAATTGGTGTCATGCAAATTTTTCCTTAATTGGTGTCATGCAAATTTTGCTTAATTGGTGTCATGCAAATTTTGCCTTATTGGTGTCATACACATTTTGATTAATTGTGGTCATGCACATTTTGCTTAATTGGTGTCATACAAATTTTGCTTAATTGGTGTCATGCAAATTTTGCCTTATTGGTTTCATACAAATTTTGCTTAATTGGTGTCATGCAAATTTTGCTTAATTGGTGTCATGCAAATTTTGATTAATTGAGGTCATACACATTTTGCTTAATTGAGGTCATACACATTTTGCTTAATTGGTGTCATACAAATTTTGCTTAATTGGTGTCATGCAAATTTTGCCTTATTGGTGTCATACACATTTTGATTAATTGAGGTCATACACATTTTGATTAATTGAGGTCATACACATTTTGCTTAATTGAGGTCATACACATTTTGCTTAATTGGTGTCATACAAATTTTGCTTAATTGGTGTCATGCAAATTTTGCCTTATTGGTGTCATACACATTTTGATTAATTGAGGTCATACACATTTTGCTTAATTGAGGTCATACACATTTTGCTTAATTGGTGTCATACAAATTTTGCTTAATTGGTGTCATGCAAATTTTGCCTTATTGGTGTCATACACATTTTGATTAATTGAGGTCATACACATTTTGCTTAATTGAGGTCATACACATTTTGCTTAATTGGTGTCATACAAATTTTGCTTAATTGGTGTCATGCAAATTTTGCCTTATTGGTGTCATACACATTTTGATTAATTGAGGTCATACACATTTTGCTTAATTGAGGTCATACACATTTTGCTTAATTGGTGTCATACAAATTTTGCTTAATTGGTGTCATGCAAATTTTGCCTTATTGGTGTCATACACATTTTGATTAATTGAGGTCATACACATTTTGCTTAATTGAGGTCATACACATTTTGCTTAATTGGTGTCATACAAATTTTGCTTAATTGGTGTGATGCAAATTTTGCCTTATTGGTGTCATACACATTTTGATAAATTGAGGTCATACACATTTTGCTTAATTGAGGTCATACACATTTTGCTTAATTGGTGTCATACAAATTTTGCTTAATTGGTGTCATGCAAATTTTGCCTTATTGGTGTCATACACATTTTGATTAATTGAGGTCATACACATTTTGCTTAATTGAGGTCATACACATTTTGCTTAATTGGTGTCATACAAATTTTGCTTAATTGGTGTCATGCAAATTTTGCCTTATTGGTGTCATACACATTTTGATTAATTGAGGTCATACACATTTTGCTTAATTGAGGTCATACACATTTTGCTTAATTGGTGTCATACAAATTTTGCTTAATTAGTGTCATGCAAATTTTGCCTTATTGGTGTCATACACATTTTGATTAATTGAGGTCATACACATTTTGCTTAATTGAGGTCATACACATTTTGCTTAATTGGTGTCATACAAATTTTGCTTAATTGGTGTCATGCAAATTTTGCCTTATTGGTGTCATACACATTTTGATTAATTGAGGTCATACACATTTTGCTTAATTGAGGTCATACACATTTTGCTTAATTGGTGTCATACAAATTTTGCTTAATTGGTGTCATGCAAATTTTGCCTTATTGGTGTCATACACATTTTGATTAATTGAGGTCATACACATTTTGCTTAATTGAGGTCATACACATTTTGCTTAATTGGTGTCATACAAATTTTGCTTAATTGGTGTCATGCAAATTTTGCCTTATTGGTGTCATACACATTTTGATTAATTGAGGTCATACACATTTTGCTTAATTGAGGTCATACACATTTTGCTTAATTGGTGTCATACAAATTTTGCTTAATTGGTGTCATGCAAATTTTGCCTTATTGGTGTCATACACATTTTGATTAATTGAGGTCATACACATTTTGCTTAATTGAGGTCATACACATTTTGCTTAATTGGTGTCATACAAATTTTGCTTAATTGGTGTCATGCAAATTTTGCCTTATTGGTGTCATACACATTTTGATTAATTGAGGTCATACACATTTTGCTTAATTGAGGTCATACACATTTTGCTTAATTGGTGTCATACAAATTTTGCTTAATTGGTGTCATGCAAATTTTGCCTTATTGGTGTCATACACATTTTGATTAATTGAGGTCATACACATTTTGCTTAATTGAGGTCATACACATTTTGCTTAATTGGTGTCATACAAATTTTGCTTAATTGGTGTCATGCAAATTTTGCCTTATTGGTGTCATACACATTTTGATTAATTGAGGTCATACACATTTTGCTTAATTGAGGTCATACACATTTTGCTTAATTGGTGTCATACAAATTTTGCTTAATTGGTGTCATGCAAATTTTGCCTTATTGGTGTCATACACATTTTGATTAATTGAGGTCATTCAAATTTTGCTTAATTGAGGTCATACACATTTTGCTTAATTGGTGTCATACAAATTTTGCTTAATTGGTGTCATGCAAATTTTGCCTTATTGGTGTCATACACATTTTGATTAATTGAGGTCATACACATTTTGCTTAATTGAGGTCATACACATTTTGCTTAATTGGTGTCATACAAATTTTGCTTAATTGGTGTCATGCAAATTTTGCCTTATTGGTGTCATACACATTTTGATTAATTGAGGTCATACACATTTTGCTTAATTGAGGTCATACACATTTTGCTTAATTGGTGTCATACAAATTTTGCTTAATTGGTGTCATGCAAATTTTGCCTTATTGGTGTCATACACATTTTGATTAATTGAGGTCATACACATTTTGCTTAATTGAGGTCATACACATTTTGCTTAATTGGTGTCATACAAATTTTGCTTAATTGGTGTCATGCAAATTTTGCCTTATTGGTGTCATACACATTTTGATTAATTGAGGTCATACACATTTTGCTTAATTGAGGTCATACACATTTTGCTTAATTGGTGTCATACAAATTTTGCTTAATTGGTGTCATGCAAATTTTGCCTTATTGGTGTCATACACATTTTGATTAATTGGTTTCATGCAAATTTTGCTTAATTGGTTTCATGCAAATTTTGCTTAATTGGTTTCATGCAAATTTTGCTTAATTGGTGTCATGCAAATTTCGCTTAATTCGTGTCATACAAAGTTGTGCTTATCGCATATCATACGTTTAAAATACTCCAAAGAAACTGAAATTTGCTCTCTCGTACCTATGGTAAAAATGCTATCAAAATCTAAGGTATCTGAATATTCGGAAAGGGCTTTCAGATCCGTTTACATAAAACTTAATTTATCACACATTACTCAACATCACGCCCGGCAGCTGTGTTCCAAAATTCATAATGATTAGTTAATTAGTTTCAGGGTTTACCCCACACAAACGTATGTTTATTTATATGATTGGTATTCGTGGAGGTATTTGCGCGGGAAAAAATGTTTAAGCCTCTTTCATTGTTGCGTAATAGCGGCGTTTCCTTTTTATGATTTTACATCTATACGTACACACCGTTTCTGAAGTATACACACACATACATAGACGCACCGTTGCATGCACTTCTTAAGCATACGCAATCATTTGATATACGTTTCGCTAGATATATGACAAGGAAAGGGGCTCTGATACACACATGTGGCTAACAGCTCCCCTTGCCTTAGCTGAACGCTGGTCGGGCCAGCAGCTGAGGTTAGCGCCATCTGGTAGTGATTTTTCGCAACATGGGGCACGTGGTAAGGTGAGAATTGACGCTGTTCGGGGTTCGTCGCTTTATTAGGAACATAACATCGAGTTCGAGGAAGGTGGCGGCGGGGGTGGGGGGTGAAAATGGTGGCCCATAAAGAGAAAAAGAAAGGAAAAGCCGACACCTGTTAGTCGAGCCCGACGAGCAATCATTACGTAATAAGTTTTCTATTATTATTATTATTATTATTATTATTATTATTATTATTATTATTATTATTATTATTATTATTATTATTATTATTATTATAAAAAATAAAAAAGGTATAATTAAACAGACGAATTCTGTTATTTGTTTAACAATGTTTGCATATATATATATATATATATATATATATATATATATATATACGTATATATATATATATGTATATATATATATATATATATATATATACGTATATATATATATATGTATATATATATGTATATATATATGTATATATATATATGTATATATATATATGTATATATATATATATATATATATATATATATATATATAAGATTCCCCTCGGGGATGATATGCGGGAGCCTCTGTGTAGCTCAATTGCCATAAATATATTTCATAACTTACTATATATATATATATATATATATATATATATATATATATATATATATATATATATATATATATATATATATAATCTTCGTTTCATTGCAGGTTTACATCATCAGACTTTCTCCACCAGCAACCCTAACACTTTCTCAACAATAACAGCAGCAACAGAAATGCTTCCTTCTGGAATGCGACGTCGTGCGACGCACCACATGAACATTTAAAACTAAATGTGACATGGACGTTCAACATAAACACTGATATCGCCTTACTTACAATATATATATCAATTAATTTAAAATTAAAAATATAAAACCTCACCTAACGGAGACACGAACTTCAGCTGTAGATTGAGTTTGGTGAGGGGAGGAGTGAAAACAGTTTTGATTATGTTTATAAACCTTTTTCGACCGTCTAGGTCAGATGTCGTTAACTAAACACATGTAAACAAATAATATGAGACTTTGTTCAATTTAAAATTAATTTTGTCATTTCAGCAAGAAAATATAAGAAAAACAACGTTTTAATCATGAAATTCAAATAAAAATGCCATCGGCTACTTAATTTAAACGTGTCAAAAACCCAAATAATTAATTTGAGATTCACTAATTTTACCACAAACTACTACTACTACTAATACTACTACTACTTATTATTATGATTATTTTATTATTATTTATATTATTATTATAATTATTGTTTTATTATTATTATTTACTCACTAGGAGTTATCACACTGGTCATCGTCAGTGGTCACCCACTGCCGACAACCTGTGGTATTCCCTGGAGTCCGAGTGACAACAAGTCTCCTCAGGCCTCCAGTATGCTCCACCTCTTTTCGTTCATCACCGCTGATAACCTTGCGGTAATCGCAACAGCCACTTACCAACGATTTCCCGCTGATAAGGGCCATCGGTCCCCTCTGGGGCCCGAGTGGCAACAAGCCTTCCCAAGGTCCCAGAGCTGTCCGCGCTCTTCCAGTGGAGGTCTGGTTTGCGCTTTCCCTCTTCGACCCTCTGTCCATAATTTTTGTGGCGTCAGCCTATGCTTGCGCCTCTCTCGTGCGGTTGTATTTTCCCCGGTTCTGTTGTTTTGTGCTTCCATGTGCTTGTTCTCTATTCGTTGCTTATGTGGGTTGGTTTCCGCATTCGAGGACATTTCTCAGGATTGTAGCTGTTTTGATCATTACTGTCCTTTGTATGGTCTCAGTTATCCCTTTGATCCCTATTTCTCCTAGTCTTTTCTCCATGTTTTTGTGGACTGTTCCTAGTGCTCCTATGATTATTGGTGTTATACTGACTTTCTTCATGTTCCATATTCCTTTCAATTCTCTGGCAAGTTGAGTATATTTGCTTCTTTTTTCCGTCTCTTTGATCTTCACTCTGTGGTCTGCTGGAACGGCAAAGTCCACGATTTTGCAGGATTTTTCTTTCTTGTTGATTATTATCATATCCAGTCTCCTTGCTGTTATGGAGTTGTCTGTTTCTACATTCATATCCCATATGATTTTGTGTTTTTCGTTTTCTAGTACAGTTTCTGGTTTGTGTTTGTACCGTTTCTTTGCATATTCGAAATTCAGTTGTTTGCACATTTTCCGGTGTACTTCTTTCCCCATGCTGTCATGTCTGTTCTTGTATTCCCTTTGTGCTAGCTTGCTGCATTCACTTATTATTATTTTTATTATTATTATTTTTATTATTATTATTATTATTATTATTATTATTATTATTATTATTATTATTATTATTATTATTATTATTATTATTATTATTATCATGAATACGCGACATCGTGAGAATTCCTCGTTTCTTTCTATATCAATCCGTATAATTTACTGTTAATAACAAGATGTCTTTTTGAAATAATAAATTTCAGTTTATTTCGATTCAATTCAATTCAATAAATTCGGAAATCAAATAAAACAAGCATGCTTCAGTCGCCATTAATGGAAAGGATCGTAGAAATTTACAAAGAAGAAGCTACAATAGCTCAGCGCCTGCCCAATTTCGCCTTGAATTGCTGCGTCGTTGGCGCATTTATTACATCTTCTGGAGATCCACTCCAAGGTTTAGGGATCATGATTGAGAAAGCCGCCCGCCTTCGGTTCAATCAAACTCGGCGGTGAAACAGTTTCTGGTAATGTCCGCGTAGACCTCTTTCTGTTGTAGGAGTGAATGATAGGTCACGAGGGAGATCGTAATACCCTCACCGCGCAATCGTCGACCATCAAGTGAGAAAAGGTTCAGCTTCTTGGGTCGACTAAACTAACACCTCAATAATATTGAGATGATAGTTCGACCTAGCGCTGTGGAAAACAGACAACCACCCATCGGAATACTGGTCAGAACAAATACCTAGTTCGTAGATATATTTGTTCTGCTCAGTATTCCGATGGGTGGTTTTCTGTTTTACACAGTGCCAGGTCGAACTACCATCTCAATATTATTGAGACGTTAGTTATTAACACTTCTCGATCTAGCCTGTGTAAACAAACGATTTGAAACATCAGTTGGAGATCTTCCACGATTCAAATCCCCCATAACGTTGAGAGATTTACACTTTTTTCTCTTTCTCAACTGATTTCTCCAACTTAAACAATTTCAACCCTCATTTCTCATCCGATTTTCTTAGATTTTAATTTATAATTTTTAGAGGGTCAGACAACAAGACCGTAAGGAAAACTTTAGCAATTTTCTTTACACCCGCCCCGTTTCATTGATCAATAAATGTTTCCTCTGAAATAAATATATATTTGTTTTTTTTTTGTTTTTTTTTTGTTTTTTTATCTATGTACGTATACGTTTCGTCCTTTCGGGACTTATCAGCATAGATATATAACTATTCACTATTAGCCGCGCGATTCGAAACCCCGGGCTACGAGTATTTTACAACTCTAATCCCGACACCTAGAATCACTCGGCCACTACTGGATACCTAAATAAACAGTGATAATTTTAACACTTATTCCAGCGGTTTGACGTCATAAGACCGTTCAACTTAATGAAAGTAACGATGCATTTATATATATATATATATATATATATATATATATATATATATATATATATATATATATATATATATATATAATAATAATAATAATAATAATGGTAATAATCCAGGTAAAAAATATCCACAGGGTGGTAATCCAGAGAATTTTAACAGGGTTTATAAAAAGTGCTCAATATCAAAATAGAGCTTTATATATGATAATTTTTTTATTTACACAGACATGTACAAAATCTGCGACACTGGCATATCGATGTTATCGATCAACAGTTACTATAAACTGAGATGTCATCAGGCAGAGTTAGAATCCGATCTCAACCTTAGATCATATTTGGAGAATATGATCTGAGAATATGATCTGAGGTTAAGCTCGGATTCTAACTCTCCCTGATGAGATCTCAGTTTATAGTAACTGTTGATCGATAACATCGACATGCCAGTGTCGCAGATTTTGTACATGTCTGCGTAAATAAAAAAAATTTATCATATATATATATATATATATATATATATATATATATATATATATATATAGAGAGAGAGAGAGAGAGAGATAGAGAGAGAGAGAGAGAGAGCGAGAGTTGCCGACTCAGCTTTTAACTGGTATATCCGACTATAACACTGACCCAGTGAAAGATCTATGCTATGGATTTCTGCATAAATAATCCTAAATACCCAGTTTAAACGAAGGCGTATCACAACTTGAAAGTTATGGGTCAGGCGATGTTGCTT
This sequence comes from Sepiola atlantica, assembly GCA_963556195.1. Classification (NCBI taxonomy): domain Eukaryota; kingdom Metazoa; phylum Mollusca; class Cephalopoda; order Sepiida; family Sepiolidae; genus Sepiola; species Sepiola atlantica. Next base: position 188,514,297 of record OY744522.1, read on the forward strand.
TTTCGAAACAAAGAGTTTTGTTCGAGGCTCAAAAACTGAAAGTTCGTCTGGCTGTTATCGTGCCAAACATCGCGTTTATTTTACAGCGACCTCTTTAGGCTGAAACATAGAATGACAGGGAAATCCGTTTTTTACATTATTTTTTCTGCTTTTCATCTTCTAATTTCTCTTTCTTTCTTTCTCTGAGACGTTTATTCGGTGTAAACATTGTCTTTTTGACGACCCCTTCTCACTTTGCCACTCTTTCGTGTTAGTTATGAACTGACGAAGCAATCTACGAAGAGCGTGAGATCAGAACTATAATTTTAACAAGAACGGACATTGAGATTTTTCATTTTATTTTGGGATTTATTCTTCTCAACGTTTTGGTCGATGTAACCTCCGACCTCTTTCAGGTTCGTCTTGTCGAACTCGGAAATCGTTCTGCTAGTCTCTACGGAATTTCGAATGGAACTCAGTCATGTCCGGGTGGTAGTCTTAAGGAATTCTTAATTGTATTTTTAGTATTGCCCATACTGAGTATTGAACCTTTAATTTCCGAATACTGTTACTTAGCACTTTTTTCTTGCGCCACGAGTCCATGTAGATGAGAACAGTAGTCCGAATGACCCAAATAATACAAAGTATATACATTAAAAAGTTCATATTTTTTTTTGAAGCATCCGAATGAAATTTAGTAACATGAGGTTAGGTAAATAAATACCATCGAAGCATGTTAAGGATGCGATGTAAATTTTATTTTAAAAGAAAAGAAAATCGAAACCGATTTTTTTTTTATAAACTTTCATTTTTAGTTTATAGTATACAGATAATTTCGCCAAGTAAAATTGGCCTCATCAGTGTGTTTGTAGATCCGATCTTATTGGATTTCAAGCCTATGTTGGTGTGAACTGACTTATGGGATGTTGTTGTTTTTTCTCGTATGAAATCACGTGTGCCCGAGAGTTGGATACAAAGTATCTAAAAAAATTTGAAACACTACACCTTTTCTTTATTTATGATGTTTTGATGTCTTTTGTGACTTTTTCATTTTATTTTGTGACTTTTTATTTTATATTTGACTCTTTCATTTTATTTTGTGACTTGTTCATTATATTTCGGACTTTATATTTTATTTTCTGACCTTCTCATTTATTATGTGACTTTTTAAATGTTTTGCTGTTTTTAGATTTGTGACTTAAATTTTTAATTTCTTTTATGACTTCTTGATTTTCTTTGTGATTTTGTGACTTTTGATTGTTTTGTGACTTTATTGTTTGATTTCTTTTGTGACATTTCAATTTTATTTTGCGATATTTTTTATTTTAATTTGTGCCATTTTGATTTTATATTGTGACTTTTTCTTTATTTTGTTATTTTGAGAATTTTCTGTTTCTAGTTTTAAAACTTATTTTTGTAACTATTTGATTTGATTTTGTGACATTTTATTTGTGTTATTTGAGAGTTGTTGTGATACTTTGAGAATCTGGAAATTTGAAAACATTTTTGGAACATTTACGTCGAGTCTACACGATTCTTTTGAGGTGATTTACCCCTTCGGTGTTGGTATCCTTACGCTTCTTCTGCCTCACATGAACCATCTTCATAAACAACACAACTGGCTTTGACACAGAGCAAATAGGGTTCAACGAGTACTTTGAGGGAAAGGGAAGGGCGAAAGAAAAGTAAACAGTGCCCCCTTATATCCATCTCTCTCAAAGAAACAAAATAAAATAAAACGATGAAGAGGAAGAAAGAGGCTGATTGGGTCAAAAGGAAAAAAGAGAATACAAAAAAAAAGAAAGAGATAAAATCTGTCTTATCTTTGCGTTATCGTCGATTTGCACACACACACACATAGACACACACATAGACACACACATACACACACATCCCAGGAATATATAGATAAGGAAGGCTCTATAGACTGACTGAAAAGAGGATATCTCCACTATGATCAGGAGAGACTGATAATGGCTGCTCAAGATCAAGGTTT
>OY744522.1:188521271-188526271 GCA_963556195.1 Sepiola atlantica
TATTTATCAGGAGAAATTAGGACCTGTTAGTAAACGGGTCCTAATTTCTGTAAATTACGTAGATTAGAGGGGAAACAGTGAAACTTACAAATGTCCTTAATATTGTAACTTGAAATGTCTAAATTCATTTTGGTACAAAGTCAGAGTAAAAGTAATTATGACTTGGGTTAGGTTCGAACCAACAACCACCGTCTATCAATAAAGCACGCTAACTGTTTGACCCACGGGGCAGGTACGGAATGATGACATTATTAAATATATAAACCAGACTGATTTTTCTTCTTTAATTTTCTCTTTCTCTTGTTCTGTCTCTGTCTTTCTCGAATTGAACGTAGGTCAGCCGCTTATAATAATAATAATAAAAAATGGAAGCGACGAGTAAATAATAGCCAAAGAAATAGTTAATAGCGAACAATTGTCTTTTATTAAATTTGTATCCAGCGTTTTGGATGACAGTGTTAGGACTTCTGACTGTGAGGATAAAATCTCGTCCGTTCTCTTTTTTATAAATAATCAAAAAATAAAATCTTGACCAGGATTAAAAATTAAAATGGCTGAAATCGATTGAAATTTTTGTATTTGTAACAACACTAACAAATATTTGACAGAAATGATTTACGAAACAGTGTTAATTATCTAGTTTGTAGTAAAAAGGTTATTAGTTAAGAACTTACGGGGAAAATGTCTCTATTTTATATGTAAGATTACTGAAGATCTCTTACCTATGCACGAGTATATCTAAACAATCAACTTTTTAGTATATACAATTTATTGAGCCTTAAAAACTGATATCACTTTCGATCGACCCGATTAAATGCTCCGTAAATACGTTGCATTAATCGCCATTTTATAAGTGTTCGAGCTACCGGTCAGAGACGAGTATCTAGACCCCATCGCCAATCATTACCCCAGAATCCCTAGACTTCATTAAAGGGATATAGTCATACTTATACAACCTTAACCATTTTCACTTTTCATAGGAACCTTTCTTTAAGCGAGCCACACTTTTATCATTCATCATCGCATATTTTTAGATTTTTTTAGCATAAAAAAACGTGGAATTAAAAAAAAAAAACAGAGAGAAGAAAACAGTGGAAATAGAAAAAAAGTAAACATGTTAAAAATCCATTTAAAAATAATCATAGGCGAAGACTAGTCAGTTGGGGAGTGGGAACACTTTAGATGTTGAAGAGTGATACGAAGCAAGATTTATCCCGAGTTAAAAGAAGATTTTACGGAAGACCACCATGTTGGAAAAAATTTGAAGCGAGCGCCGCTGGGTGGGGGACTAACCTAATTTTGAATATCTGATTTACCTAATTAAAAACAAAAACTATGGGTAGGTCGGTGCCGCGGCTCGGTTAATATATATATATATATATGGGAAAATGAAAAAGAAAAACCAAAAAATGGATGTTTTTTATGTGTACATCAACGTTTCGTCTTTATTTATAAGACTTCATCAGGATGATAAAATAGAGAAAAAATGTCATGCAAGTACAGATACATGTAGGGTAGACATATTGGGAGGAAAAATAAAATGAAATAATGATGTATACTTGCATGACATTTTTTCTCTATTTTATCATCCTGATTACCTTCATCCTTCTCTTCCCATATATATATATATATATATATATATATATATATATATATATATATATATATATATATATATATATATATATATATATATAGTACCACGCAGCAGTTTACAACACATAACAAAAAGATTTTATTACGCCTTTCTAACTGAGAATTCAATGAAGGAACATACAAAACCTGCATCAACTAAACCACTTCTTTCGTGAGGAATGAACAAATATTAGCCAAGATACCCCCCACACACGCACACACACACATATATATATATATAATAAAATAATAATATATATAATAAAACAAAATACACAAACAGATAGAATAAAATCAACTGAACAACACACCCTCTCTTTTCTTTCATTTGCATTTAACGATACCTATAAAAGATTAACTCAAGTCTTCTTATTAAAAAAACAAGCCTACTCTTGAAGACGACAAAGAAGGTCGAAAACGCTCGAAAAAATGGCCGAATTAAGAACAATCGGTGAATTACTCTACGAACTGCAACCTGAAACCAGAAAGATAGCTCGACTGTTAGAGAACCTTACGAAGAAGATTTACAAACGTGAAAGTTCGTGACGTTCAACAACGCTTGCTTGGATAATGACTTGGTGCCTATATATATATATATATATATATATATATATATATATATATATATATATATATATATATATATGTGTATATATATATATATATATAAATATAAATATATATATATTTATATAAATATATATATATAAATATAAATATATATATATATAAATATAAATATATATATAAATATCAATATATATAAATATAAATATATATATATATAAATATATATGTATATATATATGTATATATATAATGTATATATATATATAAATATATATATAAATATAAATATATACATATATATAAATATATATATATATAAATATATATGTATGTATATATATAATGTATATATATATAAATATAAATATATATATATATAAATATATATGTATGTATATATATAATGTATATATATATATATATAAATATATATATATATAAATATAAATATATACATATACATAAATATATATATATAAATATATATGTATGTATATATATATATAATGTATATATATATAAATATATATATATATATATATATATATATATATATATATATATATATATATATATATATATATATATATATATAAATATAATAATAATGGTAATAATCCAGGTGAAAAATATCCACAGGGTGGTAATCCAGAGAATTTTAACCGGGTTTATAAAAAGTGCTCAATATCAAAATAGAGCTTTATATATGATAATTTTATTTACACAGACATGTACAAAATCTGCGACACTGGCATGTCGATGTTATCGATCAACAGTAACTATAAACTGAGATTTCATCAGGCAGAGTTAGAATCCGATCTTAACCTCAGCTGAGGTTAAGATCGGATTCTAACTCTGCCTGATGAGATCTCAGTTTATAGTAACTGTTGATCGATGACATCGACATGCCAATGTCGCAGATTTTGTACATGTCTGTGTAAATAAAATTATCATATATATATATATATATATATATATATATATATAGGTATGTGGCTAGTTTAGTTTATATCGATGTTACTGTTAAGGTTTTTGGCGAGCTCTTCAATGCCAATTAACTATTCAACTGATACAATATTTACTATTTTTAGTTTTGGTGGACGATGTATTGGGGGCTATATGTTGGGTAAAAATACATACATACATACATACATACATATATATATATATATATATATATATATATATATATATATATATATATATATATATATATATATATATACGTGTGTGTGTGTGAAGTTATGTTGGAAAGAAATCAATAACATGCTCGATCGTAAAAAAAGTGAGAGCTAAATACAAATTATTGATTAAAAAAAAAACTATACGTTACATAGCGCGGTTTCATCCAGATGGACTGGCTTTTAAAATTTAAAGAAAACCGTCTATCGCCCATAAGGAATCGTCAGCGTCCTGAAATGTAAACACAGGGTGAAATGACGCTTGGATTAATCGTTAGCCGGTGCCTTGCTGAAGTGTTTCTTATTCAGCCAGGCACTTCTTCGGGACGCTGACGATTTCTTATGGGCGTAGACGTTTTTTTTTTTAATTTTAAAAGCCAGTCCATTTGGATGAAACCGCGGTACGACTCCGAACTATGTAACGTATAGTTTTAAAAATAAATGATATATATATATATATATATATATATATATATATATATATATATATATATATATATATATATATATATATATATATATGTATAAGAAGGAAAGAGAGAGAGAGGAGGACTTTTCTTCTGAATGGTGCACTCGTCTTCTCGAAAGGTGACACCGGCGAGCTTAGGTGCACCCGAAAACCCCTCTAATTTGTTGTCACACCCATCTATTCGTTGATGCGTGACGCTACATCCTTTGACGTCAACTAAAAATTTAAAAAAATGTTTTTTTCTTATTTATTTCCTAATTCGTTGAATCCAACGACCTTAAACACCGGAAGTGAGAGAGCTAGAGAGAGAGAGCTAGAGAGAGAGAGCTAGAGAGAGAGAGAGAGAGAGAGAGAGAGAGAGAGAGAGAGAGAGAGAGAGAGATACAGTTTGGATCCTAGATAAGGGTATGCGTTTCAGTCTGCCGTGCCTTCGGCTGAGGTCTTCCTTGGAAAGTGACTCCTGCGAAACTAAATGCACCCGAATCCAACTCTAAACTTCAGTCACACCCTTCGTTTATTGATGCGTGCTGTCATTTCCCTTGACGTCAAATTGAATTAACAAAATCCTGGTTTTCTTTATCATAATTTTCCAGAAAACGTATATTACATTCTAAACCTGAAAAGCTCTTAATTGGATTTTTTTCCGTAACACTTCTAATTGAAATCTTTTAATTTAAACATTTTCCAAGCAGAAAATACAAATTATCGACAAAAGTATTCCTAAATACCCGTCATCGTTGAAATTATAACAAAATAAAACTGTCTGTATTTGACATTTTCTGAGGTCAAGTATTTTTATTCAAATGTTTTGAAGTGTTGTCCTCGTTTTGACTCTTTTATTTTTATGATGCTTCGGCCGTTGTAATTATCGGTCTTCTTCAAGTGTTCTTTGTCATAGTTGGTAACTCCAGGGGAATTTATCATTGATATTTCATTCACTAGTCGTGCTATGTCCGTCATGTCTCACTTGTACACATAGCCGAATGGATAGATGCGTTAGTTAAGAGATATTCTAGAGTGATTTATACCTAGAGGTTGTAATTTGCATACGAAATAACAGAGAGTTCTCGTCGTAAACTTTAAGACAATGAATAATATATTAAAAAAATTTATTTCTACAATCGTGACTTTATAAAAATGTGACG
>OY744522.1:188533771-188538771 GCA_963556195.1 Sepiola atlantica
GGTAATAAGCAATGAAAATATGTATGGCAATCAAGCTACACAGAGGCTTCCGTGTTTCATCCCCGGGGGAATCGTCAGGCTAGTCATTTAGCCTCACGATTCCCACCGGGGATGAAACACGGGAGCCTCTGTGTAGCTTGATTGCCATATATATTTTCATTGCTTACTATATATATATATATATATATATATATATATATATATATATATATATATATATATATATATATATGTGTGTGTGTGTGTGTGTGTGTGCGTGTGTGTGCGTGTGTGTGTATAAATGTATATGCGTTTATATATAGTTATCTACAGACACGCGTTTCGTCGTCTTTACAACTCATCAGTGTGGTTGACTTACCGAGATTCGATATATAGTTTTAATAAAATCATCATATCTATCTACAGCTCAAGCAATATAGACATGTTCCACCAAGCAAAAAAGAATACCAAAATGTCCTGAAGAATAGTGGACTCAAATGTAATTAAACATACAACGAAAACAGAAATACAATTGAAGATAATAGAAAACGCAACATTATTTGGTTTATCCTCCTTACATTAGTGAAATGGTTACTACAAATAGGTTTATTATTTGTACAATTTTTAGTATTATAAAAAGGAGTAATGTAAACATTAGTTAAAGCCAGGTATATAAATTGCACTGTACTATCTATGAATAGATTTAAGAATTAAACAACATGAATAAACAACATGTATATATAACTGCACATCAGATGCGTTTACAAGTCTTTTTCATTGCGTCTTAATTACTTTTCGTTTTGTTCGCCTTCAAGCACTTACATTAACGTTCTTTTGTGGGAACGTTCATTTGTTTTCACGTCAATGGGGGTTTACGTGAACTTATACGTTTTATTTTCAAATAAAATTCCTCTCCTATTATATATATAAATATATATATATATATATATATATATATATATATATATGTATATATATTTATATATATATATATATATAGATATAAATATGTATATATATATATATATATTTATATATATATATATATATATATATATATATAAATATGTATATATATATATATTATTTATACAAACAATAAAAATATAAATAAATAATAAAACACGAAGTTCAAAAATAAATATATAAAAAAAATTATAGTAAAATATGAATAAAAAATAAAATAACTTATGCATTTGAATAGAATTTCTCTCTTTCATTATATAAATATATATATATTAACATTTTTTTTTTAACATGGTTCACCCTAAACAAGGCAGGCCGCCACTGTAGTCGTAAGGTGCTACTAAGAAAAAGAAAAGGGGAGAAGGTTGGGGGGGGGTCAGCCTAAATTGGGATCTGGGCAGCGAGATGTTTGTTTACATTAGTTTTAAATTTCTGCATGTCAGTACTGTCGGGGAAACAGGGGACAGGAAGGGAGTTCCAGAGGCCAGCAGCACGAGGAAATAAGCTATTTAAGTAGAAGGCTCTCCGGCATCTGGGGACCTCCACAGTGAATGAATGAGATTTAGTTGATTGTCGAGTTAGTCTAGTGAATTTTCGTCGAGGGGGCACCAGTTTAGCCAATTCATCGGAGCATAATCCATTGAAGTATTTGTAAAACAAACATAAGGATGCTACATTGCGGCAAGGGAACAGGGACTGGAGCTTGGCTGACAGTGAGGGACCTATTAGGTTGGCGACTCTTTTTTAGACTTTGATGTATATATAATATATAAATATATATATTATTAATACAAACATAATAAACATATAAATAAATAAAACATAAAATTAAAAAATAAATAGATAAAAAATAAAAAATAAAAAATTATAATTAAAATAAAAAAAATAAAATAAAAAATTTATATAAAAATAAAAAATTTATTATAAAAAATAAATAAAAAATAAATCAAGAAATTTATATAAAAAAATAAAAAAATAAAAAAATTATAATAAAAAATAAATAGAAAATAATATTAACGAAATTATATAAAAATAAATAGAAAATAAATAAAAAAATTTATATAAAAAAAAAAATTTATAATAAAAAATAAATAGAAAATAATATTAACGAAATTATATAAAAAATAAAAAATTTATGATAAAAAATAAATAGAAAATAAAATTAACAAAATAATATAAAAATAAAAAATAATAAATAATACTATAATACAGCTTCACCTGTTATCGAGCACTATATTATAAACACTTTAGTTTCATTAGATGAACATCTAGGAAACAATATGTAGTATGTTGGCTCCGTGTAGAGTGGGGGGTTTTAGTAGGAGATCTTGAGTAAGAGAGCTCAATGCAATTCAGAACAACAATAAAGTAAAAAAAGAAAAAAAAACTCAAGCAATCATTTTTACGGCATTTGTACTATAATTTATTTCGCCCGTGAAGCGGGCTCGTCGGGTACTTATTGATTACTTACCAATCGTTTATTAAAAAATGTTAATATTTACATAATTTTGGGAATATCAGGGGGAAATGGCTTTAAGATGTTTGTTAGTTTTTTTTGTCTTTTTGTCTTTTTAATCTTATATATATATATATATATATATATATATATATATATATATATATATATACATATATTTAGGCAAACATTATTAAATAACACGGAGTGATTTTGTTTGATGCGACTTTTTTTTTTTTTCAATTTTCCGAATTGTCCATCTGATGTGTCGGTCAAATTGATATAAATATGATCCATGGCTTTCTTGTTCCATTCTTTTTTCTTTTTTGCAAGTACTTTCGATTTGAATCGTCAAATCATCTCCGACAACAATAAAAAAAACTAATCCTTACATAGGTTTCACTTCCACAACACTATCCCGAAGACTCACCCTACATCTCTCCGACACTAGCTCTATATGCCAACACCTAAAAAAACATAATTGCACCCCTCCCAATATAGAAACATCCTTGTTAACAATACCAAAATAATACACCATGATACCAATATCAAAAAATTAAAAATACTCGAAGCCCTCTACATAAAAACTAAACATCCCACAATTAATAATGTCAATTATGAAACTAGTCGCAACATTTTAAAGTGTCTAGCATAATAATTAACATTACCAAATTATTAGCCATTAGGTAGTTATACGTTTGAATTCTATGCACTTTATTTAACGTCATCAATTTCTTAACGGTTTAAACAGTCAAACTTTAAATCTCTCGTACGTGTAGAACGCCATCACGCTCTCATGTACATTTCAACTTTACAGACGCGTTTTCAAATATAAACTACTTGCCGTTATAATTAAAAAATGAGCACAACAGTAAAGACACTAAAACTAATACCGCCTGAAGATGATTTGACGATTCAAATCGAAAGTACTTGCAAAAAAGAAAAAAGAATGGAACAAGAAAGCCATGGATCATATTTATATACATTTGACCGACACATCAGATGGACAATTCGGAAAATTGAAAAAATAAAAAAAAGTCGCATCAAACAAAACCACTCTGTGTTATTTAATAATGTTTGCCTAAATGAAAATATGCTGCCTAAATACACACAATATATATATATATATATATATATATATATATATATATATATAAGTTTAAATCAATAGAATTTTGAATTTAACGGAGGGTAAATGACCTAGGGCCGAGGTGCGTCAAGTATAAACACCCTAGAACGGACATTACAACAACCGAGCACTGCAGATATAGGTATCAGCTCAATGGATGATATATAAGTCAACCAGAGCTATAATAAGAAGATTTTTTCCTTGAATTTCTGTAAGACGTGGCGCTAAAGGCGCTGATGAAGGACGTTTTAGAATAGCTTTGTTAATTCAAAAAAAAAAAAAATAAAGTATTTCCAGAATGTTTTGGAAACGACCGTACGCCATACTAGCCTTGATGTTCTAATTCTTGGAACAATTATAATGTTCTAATTCATTAAATCCTCCTATATATATATATATATATATATATATATATATATATATATATATATTTATATATTGGTATCAGCTCCTTATTTATGTTAACTATATTGCACGATCGCCTAAATAGATTTAAAAATAAGTGCAATGAATGATGGTGTAGGTTTTTTTTTTTCGATAATTCACAATAAACTGCTGTGGTTTTGACCCACAGTTTGGGAACCTACTAGTCTTATGTCGTTTGAGTACGATCCGAAAGAGCGGGAAAGTGGATATTTTCAGAACGCTGAAAAAGGGGGAGTAGCACGAAGAAAGAAAAACTGGAGTCGTAGGAAGAGTAGGAAATAACAGAGGGCAACGTTATTATTAGTCGTCTGCCAGCTTCATTTTGTCAGTAATGCGATTCTCGGCGAGATTAGGCAGATCTACGAGATTTGCCGTGACAAGTAATAACGCCGAGTGACATCGGCGTTCAGCGATACGCCACACAGATAGACGACGTCGTCTCGCAAGTGGTTTCAGACTTAATCTCTCAGCATTTTCGTCATCCTGTTATTTTATTTTTATTTTTTGGTTACATCAAAAATACTAATCACAACGCGGGGCGCGTTAATGTCTGGATGTCTAACGGACATATACGTGTACATGAACACGTGTATGAGATAATTACAAGTTTAGCAAAAAGAGGGAGGATGGTGTGTGAATGGAATTTTGTAATGATTTTATAATAGTAAACAATAATCGGTTAGGAATGTGAATGGCATGTCCGACAAGTCCGGTGGCCATGGCGATCTGACATGTTTTGATAAACAGTCTAGTCGTGACGTCTACGTCGGCATGGCGACGATCGTATGAAATGAACACAGACAAGTTAACGTGAGTATCGTGAAGTTGTAGTTGTTCTATTATCCATTAATTACTATTAAAACATGCAATACTTATATTTCTGATGATTGGGAATACCGTGAAACTGCAGTAAACGAAAGATATTATAGAAATAGCTTCATCCGATAAGCTTTTTGTTTGTCCACGATCTGTTTTCTTAATTCGGTTTTTATCCGATTCTTCCTGGACTAGCTGCCCTGGTGCCCCCACGACGCAAATTCACTA
>OY744522.1:188543771-188606271 GCA_963556195.1 Sepiola atlantica
TTATCTGGGGGGGGGGGGATAACCCTGTATGTAGATGAAACCTGTTGCCTTTTTTTTTTAAATACCGAAATAAAACTAAATAATTTAAGAGCGAGGAGGATTTAATGCTCTTAATTGTGTCACGATATCCCAATTCCTATTTGTGGAATTTTCACACTTTCTTTCTCCCCTTTGGAAGAAATCGGATATTCGGCCATTAAGTCGGATAACGAAGATAAATGTGTCCACGTGATTAGTCGTTCGCTGAGAAACCTCTTCCCATGATGCCTTTTTGCTGACTCTTCTCGGCCGATTCGGTTTGTCATCTGAACTCTAATGGTCGGCCACCCGAAATCTGTGCGCGATTGCTCTTTTTCTTTTGCGTTTTTTAAATTTTTTTTTTTTATCTCTGTGAAGTTTGAATTATGTGGGAGACGTTTAAAATTAGGAACTCTGGAAAAAGAAGCGGGTAAAAGAGAGTTTAACACCAAAGAATCGCATGAGGAAAGTTATATCGAGGTGAAACTGAGATGAAAGAATAATCTGCGATCCCCACCCCTGTATGCCCCACCCCCAAAAAGAACATAAAGTAACAAACTAAGTATCGGAAATTATTGGATTGGATGTACAGGGTGATTCATAAGTCACTTAGCTATTTATTTTTGAAATTCTGAAGTTAAAAAATACGGTAATACAAAACAGAAAGTTTATTCAACAAATGGGAGTTTAAAATTACAGCAAATTTTCAAAATGTCCACCTTCGTTCTGCATGCATAGCTCCATTCTTTTTTGCAAGGAATTTACGACTCTTTGTAGCATATTTGATTGATTAATTTTAACAAACTCGGCAGTGATTTTTGATTTGAGGTCGTCATTGCCTTTCAACAAGTATGGGAGATTCATAAAATTTGGCCATATGAATAACAATAAAAATTCGCTCTTCAATTGTAAAGACATATTGCCTGAAAAAAAAGCACACATGATGATTTACACAAATTTCAATAAATAAAAATAAATATATATAGAAACAAATATATAAACGAACAAATTTAAAATAACAAATAGCAGTAATTAGAGAGTAAGATAACAATTATCAAAAGTTTATAGCATGTTTGTGCTTCATATGGTAATCATTTTAAATAGCTAAGTGACTTATGAATCACCCTGTATATCAACTTTATTGTTAAGTAATAACTTTGATATGAATTTCGAAACGAACCCGAATCAAGACAGCAAAATGTTCAATATCTTTTTCGGATAGAGCTTTACAATAATATAAATAAAAGATATAAATGTGGCTTATCAAAATTATTTACTGCAGTTTCATCTTTTATCCACTTTTATATCGAAATAACATTATATACTAGTAAATATGTTAAGAAAGCTGGGGGTAATGCAGAGTGCCGGATTGATAAGAAGCTGAAAAGAACAGAAAACGAAGGGGGTGACTTACTATTTATTTTTCTTTACAATCTTACATAACAGCAAGTGTGGTGTCAATGAATATGTTGTCCGGATAATGATTAAGAATCATTTAATGTTTCGGGAAAAATCTTCCCTTTATCAAAAAGACACCAAAGGAAAAGTCCGTCTGCGTGGAGAATTCACCAAAATCGATGCCAGAGAGTAGGGTTGGAACAAACCAGTCCCGCAGAGAATAATAACTGACTAAATTTTAAATTCCCTAAAATTATTTCTTTCCAGTTTCTCATCAATCCGGCACTCTGCATTGCCCCATCATTCTTAATATATTTACTACAATTCCCAGCAATGCTTCGAGCAAACTAACATTCTCTATTAAAATTATATACATTTAAGTGGAAACTTAGTGTAATAAAGAAACGATTGAAAAACAATTTATTGTATGTTTTTAAGTAGAACAAACATTCTGCAATAAATTTATTGAACGCGCTTAATCAGTTGCGTGTGGCCCTCATGACGACATAAATTGATCCACATGGCCAATCCTGAGTACTACATGCCTGCTCTAAAAGGCCCGAGGCGGTGCTCGGTAAAAATGGCACAAGTAAAAAACGGCACCGGAAAAAATCGCACGGTAAAATGCTTCAAAATAACAGAGTAAAACGTTACTTTAAAATATTTATTTTATTGAGAGACTGTATTTAAAAGTAATGGGGAAGGGAGACTAGCCGCCCCCTTAGCATGCCCCCTCCTGAACAACCGTGATTTTCCGTTACCGAATTGTTCTTGCTTTGTGCCATTTATTCATATTTATTCACGTGCACCATTTTTATTGGTGCTATTTTTTACTGGTGTCATTTTTACAGTGTCATTTTTACAATGTTATTTTTACAGTGCCATTTTTACAGTGCGATTTTTACAGTGTCATTTTTACAGTGCCATTTTTACAGTGCCATTTTTACAGTGTCATTTTTACAGTGTCATTTTTACAGTGTCATTTTTACAGTGCCGTTTTTACAGTGTCATTTTTACAGTGTCATTTTTACAGTGTCGTTTTTACAGTGTCATTTTACAGTGTCATTTTTACAGTGCCATTTTTACAGTGCCGTTTTTACAGTGTCATTTTTACAGTGTCATTTTTACCGTGTCATTTTTACAGTGTCATATTTACAGTGTCATTTTTACAGTGCCGTTTTTACAGTGTCATTTTTACAGTGTCATTTTACAGTGTCATTTTTACAGTGCCATTTTTACAGTGCCGTTTTTACAGTGTCATTTTTACAGTGTCATTTTTACCGTGTCATTTTTACAGTGCCGTTTTTACAGTGTCATTTTTACAGTGTCATTTTTACCGTGTCATTTTTACAGTGTCATATTTACAGTGTCATTTTTACAGTGCCGTTTTTACAGTGTCATTTTTACAGTGTCATTTTACAGTGTCATTTTTACAGTGTCATATTTACAGTGTCATTTTTACAGTGCCGTTTTTACAGTGTCATTTTTACAGTGTCATTTTACAGTGTCATTTTTACAGTGCCATTTTTACAGTGCCGTTTTTACAGTGTCATTTTTACAGTGTCATTTTTACCGTGTCATTTTTACAGTGCCGTTTTTACAGTGTCATTTTTACAGTTCCGTTTTTACAGTGTCATTTTTACAGTGTCATTTTTTTCCCAAATTCGCCTGAGATACAGCCCAGAATCCAACTTCGCCAACCCCATCTACCCTTTTAAATTAAGAAATTATTTTTCTTCTGCCCACCCTACTAACACACCCGACTAATTACTAAAACTCTACCCAACACTGTCCTTGGTTTGACCGTAAATTGCATCTGATCATGAGATCCCAATTTGAGAGCTTTGCAGAGTGTGGAGTAATTCTCAGGTCCATTATGACCGTGAGATGTAGTTCCTGTTAGGGTTCAATCTATGGCTTAAATAGGATATATCATTTGCAGACTATTCATTCACAAAACAAATAAATCTATTAGTTGTTTTTTTTTAGATATTCAGAACTTAAAGCATAACAACTGTTACTAAAATTCTTAATTCGCCATTAAATGATTTTTTTCCAGAATAGATATGAGTGGATATATGTGTATGTATGTGTATATCTGTGTCTGTTTAGCGTGTATTTTTTGTATTTGGCAAGGAGTGCACAATTTCCGCGTGTTGTAGTATATTGAATACTAATTTGTTGTTATGTTACTGTTGTCTTTTGTATTATGTATTTTTCTTTATCTTTTATTATTATGTAGAATAGATACATTGATAGTTTGGCGGAAGAGTACCTTATAGACAAGTCCCACCCTCATTAACATTTTTATACTTTTTGTATTTAGAAATATATTAAATAAATACGCGCTGTTGTTGTTGTTGTTATTATTATTATTATTATTATTATTATTATTATTATTATTATTATTATTATTATTATTATTATTATCATCATCATCATCATCATCATTATTATTATTATTATTTTTATTATTATTATCATGATCATCATCATCATCATCATCATCATCATTATTATTATTATTATTATTATTATTATTATTATTATTAATCATTATTTATTATTATTAATGAAACTAAAAAGGGTTGATATGTCGTAAAAAACCAAATCGTACACAATAACTTCTTAAAGTGGTGTGATTCATGTTTGTTAATTAGATTTTAGATGTGTCTAAGCGTATCTCTAAGAGGTTGGTCAGTCTATCACACTAACGTTCTTCCCTCTTTTCTTCCCACTTTCTTTCCTTATTTTTTTCCTTTCTTTTCGCACTCTCTTCATTTCTTTCATCTAGCTTGCCTTTCTTTCTTTCTTCTTTCCTCCCTCTTTTCTTCTCTTATCTGACCTTATTTCCTACTATTCAATATTTCGTCTCTTCTTTACTTCTTTCTTTCCTTTCTTTATCCTTTCCTTCCTCTCTTAATTTCTTCCTCTCTTCTTCCTTTCGCCCTTTCTTTCTCTCTTTCTTCTCACATTCCTTTCTGTCTTTTTTATTTTCTCACTTCTTTCCTTCTCATATTTAACCCTCCTTCTTACCTATCATTCAATATCGCCCCGTTATTCTTTCTTTTTTTCCTTCTTTCTTTATTGCTTTCTTTCTTTCATCCTTTTTCTATTCCCTACTCCCATCTCTTCCTTCTTACTTTTCTTTCTTCTAGATTCCTTTATTTCTTTCCCCCCTTCTTCCCTTCCTTTATTTGACCTTACGTCTTCCCTATTGCCTCCTCCCCTATTTCGTCCTCCCTTTTTTCGTTTCTGCTTTCCTTTCTTTATTTGAGCTTCCCCCTTTCTCATTTCTGTCCAATCATCTCTTGGATGCCTTATCGCCGTAGATAACTTTCATCTTTCATTTTCAGTTCCGTTCCAAGTCGCTGGGGACACAAAACAGGTGCGCCCCTTTCAAGAATCCCCGAACAAGCTCATGTTTGCTAATGGTCTGGATGTCCGACAAGATAAATACATTTAAAAGGCAAACTGGTGAGTCTTACGTTTGGGAGGTAGAGGGTTCTTTTCTTTTTGTTGGGATGAGAAAGAGACTGATAATGGAATATTTTTTCCAAAACTTTCGCTAATATATATATATACTTTCGCTAATATATATATATATATATATATATATATATATATATATATATATATATATATATATATATATATATATATATATATATATACTAGCTGACTTCGCACGCTATCTCTTGCTTCACATTTATATATATATATATATATCTTTTTTTTGTGTGGGGGGGATTTATTCATCATTGTGCCGGCCGACGTAAAAGTGTATTATCGCACATTGTTCCGTTTTTTTTGTTTTTTTTAAATGTATTTGGGACCGATTATTTGCTCGTTGGCTTGGTGGAAGAAATAATGCACGAGCTACTTTTCTAAGACTTTTTCTAGGACTTTCTTTTTTTTATCGTTGTTCTTCCTTGTTTTTTAATTTTAAAAATTCTTAAGTGACCTCAACTATTGCAACGCCACATTGTGTATTGTCGGCAGTTGAAACCAGTATTCCAGACGTTTAATTTCCCTGATGATCTGCCAAGCAAGTAACTGCTTGGTAGTGAAACACGTGTAGGAAAAACATTTAATTTGAATAAATAATATTTGTAAGAAAAAATATCTTTAATAGTGATCATTGGTGTCCTGAAAAGAATGCTTTGGTAAGCCTTCATAAATTCACATATAAATGCTCTGTACTCTGTAATCGAGTATCATCGAGCTTGTTTTTATTGGAACAACCCCGGTCTTTACTGAATGATCAATTTTATGAGTGAAAAATCTAAATCTCTCTCTCTCTCTCTCTCTCTCTCTCTCTCTCTCTCTATATATATATATATATATATATATATATATATATATATATATATATATATATATATAATATTATGTAAATCATCCTTATTTAACATGTATTAAATAAGGTATACATTTCATTGAAATCGGACCTATTTGAATTTTCGGTGGACCTATGGTTTAAATTTCAGCGTGTGTGTGTGTGGGAGGGACTTATGCCCCCAGGGGCCCTCTTAATATTATCAAAATTTGCTGGGAT
Organism: Sepiola atlantica; assembly: GCA_963556195.1. Lineage (NCBI taxonomy): Eukaryota > Metazoa > Mollusca > Cephalopoda > Sepiida > Sepiolidae > Sepiola > Sepiola atlantica. Next base: position 188,549,746 of record OY744522.1, read on the forward strand.
CTCCAGCGTTGAAATGATATATTTCTTATATAGCCTATGAACTTCACTTAGAGGTCAGTAGTCCACATGCCAATTATCAAGCAATTCTGTCCAGCGGTTTGGGTGAACATAAGACACACACACACACATATATATATATATATATATATATATATATATATATATATATATATATATATATATATATATATTAATTGATCAAGTTCAAATGTGTTAATAAAGTGACCATAAAACCAAGTTTTTCAAGGGTGCCCAAGTAGACCATATATAAAATTAAATTAACAATATTATAGCCTTACGTAAATCAACCAACGTTTAAATGCGTATTACCGCATCTTGAGTTAAAATTTTTTTTTGTTAACTCTGACAAGATGCGGTAATACGCATTGAAACGTTGGTTGATTGGCGTAAGGCTATACTGCTGTTTATATATATATATATATATATATATATATATATATATATATATATATATATATATATATATATTAGTGTACACCCCTAGCAAAAAATGACGAAAAAAGTTATGCTTTGCCAGTGTTCGTACTCGCTATTTATCTGGATATATCACCATACATAAATAATACAATTATACCAGTAATTTAATTTTTCATCATTTCTGATTACATAAAGAAAAAACACCCACCATCGCCTTTTTATCAAACAGTGGAGTATTTCTTTCTAAAGTTTATTTCAGGTGGCGGTGTAAGTCTGGTGTGATTGTCTAACTTGCTAGTTACTTCTCCGCTTCCCCTCACCACTTAGAATAGTTTCTCTTGGGGCTAAGAGAAGGCAAATGTTTTATTCGCTAGCTGTATTCATATATATATATATAAATATACAAATAAATGCACATGGACTTTTATTATTTTATTATAACGTTTTAATAAACATCTTTTAAGAAAGTTCATAGCATATAAATTTTCAATTGTTTCAAATTATTTGAGTTAAAACTCAGCATTTAAATAATCAGACATTCTAAACTATTCTTTTTCATTTCTTACACAACAGTCTACAAATCAAAATAATCTATTTAGAAAAACATTAAAGAAATATATATACACATGTACACGGATAGAAAATAAGTTGGAATGAATTTAAAATAATATATATATATATATATATATATATATATATATATATATATATATATATATATATATATATATATATATATATATAAGAAACTAAAAGTGAAACTTTTAGTAGAAAGAACCTATAGTGAAATGGTAAAAACTCAATATACAAGATAGAGCAATTATAAAGTTAAATGGACGAAGAGTGATAAACATGCACGAATGTCCAAATTTATTTCAAACTTCGAATGTTCAAAGCAAGGTATATTCTGTAATAAAATTGTGTTTATTGTTTTTTCCTTAAGCCAACGCTTTTCAAAGATTGAGATCTTATCATCAGAGGAATTATACAGATAGATAAGTTGGCAATAGAAAAGCCAAAGTTCAACATTTGAAAAAATATTTAGAAAAAGATGGGTGAGAAAAAAAGTTCGAATAAAAATATATTGGGTTTGTCCGGATGGTAAATTGTCCGCCGATAAGGTGTCCAATGGAAGAGGGTTTCAATGGAGAAGAAAAAGTTTCGTAGAGGCATCATGGGTAGGCGTTCAAAAAATAAGTAAATCCAATGGTGAAAATTGAGTTCAAAGTCGTAGATAGAGCGTACTTAAACGGAATTAAATAAACATAATTTTATTACAGAATATACCTTGCTTTGAACATTTGAAGTTTGAAATAAATTTGGACATTCGTGCATGTTTATCACTCTTCGTCCATTTAACTTTATATATATATATATATATATATATATATATATATATATATATATATATAATTCTTTGTAATATAGCAGGAGAAATTCCAGCAGAGTGCTCGATTAATTGAGAATTAAAATTAAAAATTAAGTGCGTAATATTTATTTTGGTACAGAAAAATTAGTACAACATTCGTACTGTACAATCCGAATGTATATTTAGTCTTTTTAAACCTCATAACTTATATATATATATATATATATGTGAAGTCACGCGTCCAAACGAGAGTGACACGTGACTTCACATTTCCGAAACAGATAACAACAGAAGCTGAAGAGAGCCGGATGGCTAAGTCCTTCTGTGCTTGAAACCGACGGTACGAATGTTGTACTAATTTTTCTGTACCAATATATATATATATATATATATATATATATATATATATATATATATTCAAATTGAATTGTGGTTGGAAACACATCCGAGGAGACCTAGTTAAGGTCGAAATAACTTATAATGTGTACAATCCGAATGTATATTTAGTCTTTTTAAACCTCATAACTTATTCATGCTCTGTTTGAACGGACATAGAGCTCTCTGATTCGAAATCCTATCGAAAATAATCGAACCTGAAAACTATATATATATATATATATATATATATATATATATATATATATATATATATATATATATATAATTTTATCTGGTTACATCAATATGCTGTGATTTCAACCCACTTGTCTGTTCATAGCAAAATCTTGGCGCTGGAGAAACCATTTTGTCAAAACATTCGTGTGTTTATTTAAACCATAGCAAATAATACCATTGTAACTGCTCTGTGTATCATAATATCGACCACTCAATACATATTATTTTACTAAAGTTATTACATACAACAACATTTTTATATATTGATATATACATGTTACAGGAAATCTCAGAGATTCGCTGATCTTATCCAAATTAATGAACCGAGTTAACCAATCAGTCTGACGAAACAATTGGCGTCCGTTGAACTCACCGCTTACTCTGAGGTTCGTGGTTAGAGATATCACCAAACCGAACGAAGTGGACTAACTTGACCCTTATATAAGCAACCAGAAGAAACACGAACTTGCAACTTTGTAGGAATGACAACCTATCTGTAGCAACAAGCAAACTGGAGCAAAATATCGGACACAAATTATACTGATGAATATGTATTTATTTGCGCGCACGTGGCCAACGCCGAATTATAATATCGTTTCACCGTAAAACTGGAAAACATGAAAATAAACAAGTCTTACAAACATGTTCTAAGACAAAACAAAGCAAATTATAAAAAAGTAAAGATTCAAATAGGTTTAGAGAACTATGCGTTGCTTACCTCTATTTTTACCAAGCTACTTGCCCCAGAGCCAACGTCCATCACAAGCGGAACAAACGTCCGACTCCCATGTTGACTGATTCAAAAAGACTGCCTCTGGGCAAGCAGGCGGTGTAGAGGTACGACAGTTACACCGTGCGCATGTCTTCCGGAAGTGGACGGTACTGAATACAAAATGTCCCCTTCCTGAATTATGACCGGCAAACATGTGAAACTCCTACGTTTACACTATCTATGAATATTGTCGTAAGTTAGTAATCTTAGATATAAAATAGAGCTATTTTTATTCTTGCAGCTTTATGAACAATAGCATTTTAAATTTAAGCTACACAATTAAATGTTTCGTCAGTCATATATGGCAAACATTGGTCTGTGTTGTTAAAAAATAAAATTGTATTTCCGATCTTTTTTAGTATTTTAATATTTAATCCTGATCAATATTTAATTTTTGATGACTGAACCAAGTTTTCTGAGAGTAGACCTGTGAGTAGTGGTAACTTCAGAGTGACTCTACACGTCTCGAAACTCTCCAACTCGTTGTAGCACTATTAAATGCAGTTTTGTGTCATACTAAAGAAGTTTGTTAGGGTTGGGAAATAGGGTAGGTAGAAGAAAGTGAAACGTCTGGGAAAGGTATATTTTAGGCTGGTGAAGTGTGATAGAAGCGAACACCTTGCCCAATAGTGTCCGAAGCAGTTTAGTGTCGTGACCGGACAACATGGATTTGAAGACTGACATCACTCACAGCGCCGTCACCGTTAAGAGTGCTGTAGTTAGTGAATAAGAAGAGCAAGTTGAGGGTGTGGGGTGGGGGTGGGGGGTGCGGCAATATGTGACACGATTTTGTCCCATTTCTTTTATTTCTATCGTCGTCGGCTTATCGTCGTATCTTTTAAATGTTTTATCGGAAAGATTTTAATTTCACCGTGTGAGATTTGGAAGACATAACTGTCGCCAGCAAATTCATTAATGGACGTAGGAATGAGATACCCTAAAAAGGAAAAAAAGAATCGGTAAAAAAGAGGAGGAGGGAGAGAGAAGGATGGGAATGAGAGAGAGAGAGAGAGAAGGAGGGGCTGGGGAGGTGAGAGGCGGGGGCGCGTAAAAGTAAGAAAGCCGTAATGATGAGGATGAAAATGGAGAACGAGAGGAAACTATGAATAGAGAACGAAGCGAAACTAGGAATAGGTAGGGGAATAAGCGCGAGAGAGATAGTGTGAGAATGTGGATATAGAAGAAGAAGGGGAAGAAGGAGGCGGAGAGGAAGAAAAGAAGGAGAAGAATGACTTCGCAACCAGATTCATTAAAAGATTTAGAAATGAGAAGAAAAAGATCGGAAAAAAAGTAGGAGGAGAAGAATGAGAGGGAGAAGGGATCGGTGGGAAAGGTGAGAGGCGAGAGCGGACGAGAATGAGAAGGCCGTAATGATGAGGATGAAAAGGTAGAACGAGGGAGGAAGCGCGAGAGAGATAGAGTGAGAGGGAGGCTGGAAGGAGAAGACGAAAGAGAAAGAGGATGTGGGAAAGGGGAGTAGTAAAAGAAGGAAAAGAATGATGAAGAGGAAGATGGAGGACGAAGAGAAAGAGAGGCTGGAGCGGACGGAGATGAAAAAGAAGAACGAGAAGACTATGAGAGGGTTGAGATGAAAAGAGGGAAAAGGTAGTTGGAAAAGAAAAAAAGAGGGGGAAGAAAGAGAAGAACAAAAGAAGGATAAAAACGAAGTGAAAGGAAGAAAAAGAACGGAAAAGAAGAAAAGGATGATGAAAAGTAAAACGGAATACCACAAGAAGAAAAAGAGAAGAAGGCACGGTGAAGGAGTAGTAGTAGTAGTAGTAGTAGTAAATATATATTAATAATAATAATAAAAGAAGAAGAAGAAGAGGAAGAAGAAAAAGAAGAAAACGAACAGGAAAAAGAAAGAAAAAGAAGAAGAAAAGAAAAGTTAAGAACAACAAAGAGATTGAAAGGAATAAAAAGAATAAATTATAATCAAGGAAGAAGAAGAAGAAGAAGAAGAAAAAGAAGAAGAAGAAGAAAAAGAAGAAGAAGAGGAAGAAGAAAAAGAAGAAAAAGAACAGGAAAAAGAAAGAAAAAGAAGAAGAAAAGAAAAGTTAAGAACAACAAAGAGATTGAAAGAAATAAAAAGAATAAATTATAATCAAGGAAGAAGAAGAAAAAGAAGAAGAAAAAGAAGAAGAATATGAGAAAAAAAGAAGAAGAAGAGAAAAAGAAAGGAGAAAGAGAAGTAAAATAAAAATAAAATAAAAGTAAAAATCAAGAAGAAAAGATAGGAGTAGGAGTATGATTAGGGGTTATATCTGTGGGTCTAGGAGATACTGTTATCAATAATGATTGGAGAAATGGGGGAGGGGAGGTGAATAAAGAGACACATTGCCGCCATTGGGAAGATGTCCGAAATTCAATATTTCAGTGTCAGTTTCCATTCGTCATTCGAGTCGAATATCTTCAAGACAAGACGAACGAAACTTACTCGCCATTTTGTTATCAGCATGGCCCAATGGCTTCGGTCGGTTTTCAAGGATTTTACGCTTCCTTGAAATAACGACGGGATAGTTTATTTATCTTCGTTTTGGCGCGAAAGCAACATCATATTTAATAACGATATCATTTTCACTAATGATCTCTCATAGATCTCCAAAGTGATTACTCGAAATCTATAATATACATGTGGGGTCATTTGCTTGCATTTCTGTCTGCCTATACGCCCGGGGACAGAATTGAAAACAAAGATCTATACCAGGATCAAACACAGCTTTTTTAGAGTAAAATTTTACGTAAAATTCAATGATGATATTCATTTTATATTAAGACTAGCAGGGCTACCCGGCATTGCTCAGGGCCACACAAAAAAACAAATAGAAGAGGTGAACAATTGTGTGTCTAACGTCTTTATATTAAAACTGATCTCTCTCATTGTTTTTAATGGAAATCGCTCTAGACAGAGCATGAAGCCAATTGATGTAAGAAGTTAACAACAACGAAAAATGATTATCGCAAAGACAGTAGATGCCTATTGGCCTTAGTCTTGAACGTTATAGGTAGGAGTAAAACAGTCAGCAGGAAGAGAGTTCCAAAAGCCTGCGGTTCTTGGAAATAAGCTACTGGAATAGGAAGTTGTATTACAATGATGTATCAAAACAGCGAATTGATAGAGACCACTAGACCAATAAGTAAAACGAGCTGGAACAAAAGAAGCAGAGAATAAAACATAACTCTGAAGAACATATGTCATAATAGTACTTATAGAAAAGACTGAGACTAGCAACATTACGTCTGTGATAGAGAGAGGGGGTTCAGAGAAGATACGCTTCTGCACATTATCAAGAACTCTCGAATGGTACAGAGAACACAGCTCAAATATGACAACAGTACTCCACAAACGTACGCACACTTATGTATCTCTTTACACACACTCCCTATCTCTTTACACACACACACACTCACACATGTATATATATATATATATATATATATATGTATGTATATGTATGTATATATGCATGAATGTGACTGAAATACGTTTAAATATGTAGCCAAATTATGCTTATATAACTAAAACACCACAACATGAGAGTATGAAAAAACGGACATTTTAGCTTGAGAATGTCAAGCTTATTAAAGTTGTGACTGAAACATGTTTTAAATGTGTAGCCAAATTATATTACGAGTAAATAGCTCTATTTATTATTTAGTACTATTATATAAACGCAGAAAAGCATCTCCGGATTTTTTAATCCGTGGATACAAACTTTACCTGGATTACTATATATATATATATATATATATATATATATATATATATATATATATATATATATATATATATATATATATATTTATTATATACGTACATAAAAGTAATCCATGGACACGTGTTTCTGGCTCACAGCCGTCATCAGCATGGCTAACTTACACAGAGATCGAACCTTCGATATTGATGTCTATAGTCCAGCGTTTTACCATCAGACCAAGACGCTCTGTCTAGAAATATGTACGATTTATACATATATATATATATATATATATATATATATATATATATATATATATATATATATATATATATATATAGAGAGAGAGAGAGAGAGAGAGAGAGAGAGAGAGAGAGAGAGAGAGAGCGCGAGAGAGAGAGAGCGGGGAGAGATTAGGTGGGGGACAGGTGTTTTAAAAAGTAACGAGACTAGGATGTAGAGAGAAGGAGAGAAAGAGAGAGAGAGAGAAAGAGAGAGATAGAGAGATAAAGAGAGAGAGAGAGAGGTTTTAAAATAAAAGTGTTACACACAATTATCCATTTTGTTATCCATTCTCCCGAACAACGCCGGGTATCCCTGTTAGTCAGACGATAAAAAGGTTACTTGTTAATAATATTTATAAAATCACGGCTAAATGCACCATGACAGAGAGAAAAGGAAAAAAGAAGATCTTACGGTTCGAGACCAGTTGTAAAATAACACGATTTTCTCACGCTGATTTTCAAGGTTATACAATTATTATTTCTTATTTGTTCATCTCTATCTATGCTAGTTCGCTTTTTGTACCTAACCCAACGTATCTATGCTAGTTCGCTTTTTGTACCTAACCCAACGAGGCATGATGCATATCAGAAGTGACTGTTAGAGAAAGTCGAAGAGAGAGAGAGAGAGAGAGAGAGATAAAAATCAGGGCAAGATGGCATCGACAGAACGGCTTTCAAATGAACCGGTTCCGGTAAAATGTACGTTTTTTTTCCTTGTTGTTGACTAGTATCTGAGTTGAACAGACAAGAAGCTGGCTGATAAGAGGCATGTCTCTCTTTTTTTTGTCAAAGAATAGCACATCCCTTGGATTAACCCGGAGGTCTCTACTAACAGGACTGGAGGGGACGGTTAGGTTGGGTGAAAGGCGCCACATGGTTGGACCATCTGTATTTTAGATTTTTTGGGGTCAAAAGAAGCAGGCTAAATTGCCAAACATGATGACAGACGAAAAACAAAATGAGAAGCTTTTTTATCAAGAATTAGAAAGAAAACAGACCCCGTTTCTCTCTCTTTCTCTCACACACACAAATACACATACATACACACATATGTCATAATAGTAATCAACAAAGAGACTGTTTCGTTGTATCACAACTCTTCACCGTGGTTAGACAGGCAAGTTCTTCTAAGCTTAGATTAAAGGCCGACTGTTTTTTCGAGAGTGAGAGCTTCTATCCACAACACCATCAGAACAAGTCACGAAGAAGGAAAATCATATCATAAAATTAGTTGCCTCCCCGACAAAGTGTTCGATCGTCCGTTCTACAAGAGCTAACATAAAGTATTTTATTTAAAACATTGAGCCCTTGCCCGTAAAAAATATTACAATTACTACTGAACAGCGCTGAAGATTCGACCTGACGATTTAAGACGGGTACTACCCCAGAACCGACATGCCTGGACCGATTAAACCTGGTACACCAACTAGTAATATGTACTATATATATATATATATATATATATATATATATATATAGAGAGAGAGAGAGAGAGAGAGAGAGAAAAGATGCAGACAGACAAGAAATGAAATAATGTACAAAATAAAACAAACAAAAAGTAGAGACAAAGGAGAAATAACCGGTAGGGCTACACGGACGATGCCGAATGCGAATGTGGAGACCTCCTGCAGACCGTTGAACACGTCATTACCAGCTGCGCCAAACACCAGCCATCAAATGGCGATTAGAGCCTTATTAACCTGAACGATGAAACTCTGGACTGGCTTGCTGCAACTCAACTGCAGGTCTAAAAAGACATACGCAAGAAGAACCAGATTTTAAGGCTATAAACTGACATCTTTGTTTTTTTCTTTGATGTTTTTGTCATTTACGCCTAAGTAGTGTATTTGCCTACCGTCGAAGCTCTTTAAATCGGTCATGTCGAGTACAAATCCTATTGGATCTACTATGCCGTTGGGGAATCATTCTCACAATTAATCAATCAATTTGATTGGCGAAAATAGCAAAGTGCAACAAGCCATGTAAAAAGACAGTTAGAAGATATTGCATCTATATCCGGTCTGAATGTTTGTCCAAGGCGACCGTAAACCTGGATATGGTAGGCATCATCACGACCTCCTCTGGTAGGATGTTCCAGGAAGCAGAAACACAGACAGAGAATGCTGCCTTTCTTTTGTTGAGACAAAAGCAACAGTGATGGTACATATTCTGCGGGTGACTGCAACTAGGTGTTGAGGTAAAATAAATTTACACATCACATCACATGTTGATAATGTTTTATGCCAGAATTAGGTCCCCTCGCATTCTTCGCTGCTCAAGTGGAGGTAGATCTAGATTTTACAATAATGACTTGGAATTCACATACAATTTATGCGCCACAATAAGCATAATGATTCGGCATTAAATGCACCAAAAGGGTTGATATGCCGTAAAACAGAACAAACAAAATCCAAACCAAACTGAAGTGTTCTATCATGCAAAAAGTCAAATTCCAGAAACACCCATAAAGAATTGCCGCCGGGTCTTCACATCTTCAGAGAATTCCTTGTCGATATATTTTATGGTGTAAAAATGTTTTAAACCCATCGTCTCCCATTACTCCTCGGATTTCCATCCCGACACTCCGCGAACGTTGCTGACTTTAAATGAAAATGGCGCTCGGTTCTGAGTCAGTCAGAATTAGAAAAAAAGAAGAAAATGCAGAGATTTATTCCATGTTACTTTTATTTTCAATCCTCGCGTTTATTTCATTTTATTTTTTTTATTGCGACACGTTCTCATCTAAGGTTTTATAGATATACGTAGGCACCCTTTGACCATTTAAGAGTTTTTGATGCCAATATGAAAAGTAAAGTCGACATGGACTCAGCTCGCCAGCGTCTACAGAAGTCGACGTGGACTCAGCTCGCCAGCGTCTATAAAATTCCACATGGACTCAGCTCGTAAACGTCTATAAAAGTCGACATGGACTTAGCTCGCCAGCGTCTACAAAAGTCGACATAGACTCAACTCGCCAGCGTCTATAAAATTCGACATGCACGCAGCGTTAAAGAGTCGACAAAATTCGCTAAAATATCGTTGGTTAAATTCGCTAAAATATCGTTGGTTAAATTCGCTAAAATATCGTTGGTTAAATTCGCTAAAATATCGTTGGTTAAATTCGCCTACGACTGTTCGCTACCAGCACGGATTAATTAAACTCAAACCTTTATGGTTACGTTTGGATTAAGTAAACTGAACACTATCAATATAATAATACTATATCGGCAGTGACAATATGGTTATAAGCATAGAATATGTAATATAGATTAAAATAAGTGACGTTAAGAGAACCGTCCGTAAGTACGCATGATTGTAGTATGAAAAATAGAAATATAGTGAATGCAGTAAGAAATCAGTAGATAAAGAAATACAGATGAAGCTTTGCGAAAAGGAAAATGTAAAAACAATTCGGATAAAACATTGCGATTGACGTATGCGTAATTGTCACTCCTAGTTTAGTGTTATTCGATTGGACTAATGTTCAGCTGAGCTTGAAAATATAGACAAAAAGCTGATTTCCATGAATAAACGTGTGCAAGTTTCATTAACTAAGTAGCCTATGGGGGTTAAATTGGTTGTCACGTGATTTAGCTGGTGTACATTTTTAGAGGGTTAGTATAAACGGGGAAATATTAGATATCGAAAATATATGGTGCTTGGTAAAAATAAATTTTAAACAAATTTTAAACAAATTTTAAACAAATTTTAAACAAATTTTAAATAAATTTTAAACAAATTTTAAACAAATTTTAAACAAATTTTAAACAAATTTTAAATAAATTTTAAACAAATTTTAAACAAATTTTAAATAAATTTGAAACAAATTTTAAACAAATTTTAAACAAATTTTAAATAAATTTTAAACAAATTTTAAACAAATTTTAAATAAATTTTAAACAAATTTTAAATAAATTTTAAACAAATTTTAAACAAATTTTAAACAAATTTTAAATAAATTTTAAACAAATTTTAAACAAATTTTAAATAAATTTTAAACAAATTTTAAATAAATTTTAAACAAATTTTAAACAAATTTTAAACAAATTCAGCGCCGAAGAGTTCAACAAAGGGAACCAGACTCTAAGATAGATCGAACAAATCCAAGACATACTGTTATGATAAAGAACTGTATAAAAATGGTGTTAACCTAACTGTAAGTAATGACGGTTCAGAATTTTTTTAGATGAGGATTGATAATTTGAATTATTTGCACCAGTGTTCTCATGTTAGATGTTATTCCGCAAGGACTCGTGGCGTAACGAAAAGAAGTGTTAAGTGATAATAAGTTCTAAGCCACGGTCTTCTCGAAGTTGAAGGTTCAATCCTCAGTACAGTCGATACTAAAGATTACTTAAGACTTCTACCCGGTCATTGGTGATGGAACAAGTGCAAGCTACCTCCGCGGATTAAATAAAGGAGTCCATTCGAAATTACGTACACATCCCTGAGACCAACATGAAGTTTCCCGATTTGGACGAGACGCACCTGAAGAAGTTCAGAGCTTACATCTACTGAAACGTTGTGAGAATCACATCCAAGATGAGGAAAGTAGTCCGAACGATCCAAATGATACGGATTCTAAGTATGACATCTGTTCCGATTCGGAGACGTTGATTTTTAGAAAATTCAAATATTTGAAATTTGTATTGAATTTGATCCATAATCATTAGCCACCAGTTTAGAAAGATTGCATTAATTTCAATTATTTTCGAAAATAAAATTCACGTCATAAAATTTGTTCAAAATTAGAATAAAAACGTTAGACATAAAGTTTAATATCATTCTATCTTGATTTTAATCTTCGTAAGGGGACATAAAAGTGGTGCAAACTGTTCTATAAATTTTACCCGACCTAATAGTGTATTCTTCTAGTATATATATTTTTTATTTCATTTTACTTCAGTCGAAGTTCTCAGAAATCAAGGGGCTTCTTCCTGGGGCTAACACTTGATCTCTATATGAGATACATAGATATTCGAATATTTTATTAAAGTTCTTCTTTATTTCTCAAACGTTGAGTTTGTAAAGAAGTTAAGAATATTAAATTTCCCCAATTGACCTGTTTACTATGTTGCAGAATATCTTTCTCGTGGTCTTGGTTTTAGCGGATTCCAGCACAAGATGTCATCTGGTCTGGTGGAGTATCCAGCTAAGAGCTGTTACTAGAGGTAACCTCATTAGGAAAATATGCACCATTCCTCGTATAGGCGTGTAGCCAAACCGAAGGGATCTTATTTGGGCTTCGAATACTATGTTATTTTAAATATTTAGTCAGGGTTTACTTGTAAGGTGAAGTATCCTCATGTCAAGTTGTCCTGACAATTCCATTTTACAGAGACACTCGAGGATGGCGTGACCGAAGACACTCAAGGATGGTGTTTAGTAGCTAATCCAACCTCCCATATATATATATATATATATATATATATATATATATATATATATATATATATATATATATATAGATAGATAGATAGATAGATAGATAGATGAATGAAAGAAGAGAGATAAATATGTACGAATGACAAATCTATTTCATGTTCAATGCAAGGTGTACTCGGTAAAAACATGTTCATTTTTTTCTTTAAGCCAAGGCTTTTCAAAGATTAAAATCTAATCATCAGAGGAATTACTTAGATGGATAAGTTGGCAGTGGAAAAGCTAAAATTCAAAATTTGAAAAAATATAATATTTTAATCTTGGCTTAAGGAAAGAAAAATAAACATATTTTTACCGAGTATACCTTGCATTGAATAATCGAAGTTGAAATAGATTTGTCATTCGTGCATATTTATCTCTCTTCTTTTATTTATCTTTATAATTGATCTATCTCGTATATTGAGCTTAAACTATTTCACTATAGGTTCTATCCTGTAAAAGTATACTTTTAGTTTCATATTATATATATATATATATATTGTATAATTAGGCAACATTCCTTCTTTTATACATATCTGGTTGAACAGGAGTGCCAACTTCTGTTTATTCCTTTTGTGTGTTGAAATGCTGTTGAATGTTTTTAATGTGTTTAATCACATGGAAACGTCTTCTTAATAAATTCACCAATTTTATTTTGCATTGATACAATCATCCGCCTGAAGACGACCAATGATGGTCGAAAACGTTTGCGTCAAATATGGAGATTTCCTACACTCCATGGTTAATAGTACAAGATCTATCGTTCGACGAATAGAAAGATTGGATCACAAAAGGAATAAACAGAAGTTGGCACTCCCGTTCCACCAGATATATATATATATATATATATATATATATATATATATATATATATATATATATATATATATATATATATATATATATATAAGTGTTTAAGGTTCATATTTTTTTTTTAAAAAGCATCTATTGTTAAATTTAAGAAGGAATAGGTAAAATAAATACCTTTTAAAGCATTAAGGATGCCAGGTTTTGGCGAAATATCTGTATCACTTTAAACTAACAAAAAAAAATGCTAGTTTTAATAAAAAAAAATAAAAAAAAATCGGTTTCGATTTATTATTTTTCTTTTTTATAACAAAAATTGATATCGCATCTTAATGCTTCAAAAGGTATTTATTTTACCTATTCCTTCTTATATATATATATATATATATATATATATATATATATATATATGTGTGTGTGTGTGTGTGTGTGTGTGATAAACTTATACAGGAATTGTTTTATTTCAGTTTCGATCAGATTCAACCAGTGAAAGTAGTCTGCCCCACTAATTTAAAAACTATTTTAACAAACCTTTGACCCCTCGTCAGAGAGAGTTGACCGTGGCCAAGGCAAGTCCACTCCCGTGAGGATAGTAAGATAGTGAGGAAGAAGAAAATAGTGCGTGTTGATGGACGTCTGCTTTTTAAGTGACCCACATTTTTTGTTACCCCCACCAGCGTTCTGGTATATCAAAGGCTCTTGACCTCCTTCTTTCATGGCCGGGTACCCTTTCTATGTATTCTTCAGAACAGTGAGAATAATTCTGGGAATATATATATATATATATATATATATATATATATATATATATATATATATGTGTGTGTGTGTGTGTGTCTGTGTGGAGAAAGATAAGGTGGGAGAGTGAGAGAAGAGGCTGAAGGAGAGATGGAAAAGGCAATTTTTCCTTGTCATACATTCTAGATCAAACTCGTGAGGAATTCCACAGAGTCGACATGTCAAGGGTTAACCTTTCAATATGTAGAAAGGTAAACATTTTTGTGCTATTTTCCCCAGAAACAGACAAAATAGTTAAACACGTGTGCGTACACACACACACACACACACACACACACATATATATATATATATATATATATATATATATATATATATATATATATATATATATATATATATGTATACATATATATACATATATATATACCAGTTCTGGGACGATTAATCGGAATCGAGAATCGGAATAATCAGAACTTTTTGAGGTATCGGAATCGGAAAAACTTTAACCTAATTACCGATTCCAAAAACGATTCTTTTAATTATTTTTGGTTTTGTTTAAAACTTAATTTTGAATTGCTGACACAAGTGAAAAATATAGATGAAAATCTCTCAATGAGTTTATCAAAACCTTGGATACGATAGATAAAAAATATGTTAAATTAAAAAGAAAATTATATCTAGATTTAAAAGTAGATGGGGACTCTCCGTTACCCCACATCACTATGAAATTCTACTTTTTAATTAGATATTAGAATCGGAATCAGTAATTGTATCGGGATTGGACAAAAATATTGGAATCGTCCCATCACTAATATATACACACAATTTGGATTTAATCCGACAGATTTATGAGAAACTTAGTGGAAAAGTTAGAAACCGCACAGATACAAATGCAAATACAATCAAACTTATGTGAATGACTAGTATTTCGTCTTTATCCATTAAAAAGATTCATTCAGAGTTAGGTCTTATTTTTTTAAGTACAACGATATATGGATATGTAATATTTGAGGAAGAGAGAAAGAGAGAGATGGGATGAGAGAGAGAGAGAGAGAGAGGGAGAGATAGAGAGGGAGAGGGAGGAGAGATAGAGAGGCAGTAATCGAAGGGGGTAGGGAGTAACAAAGAAGACATAGTAGATATAGATATGGAGAATTGTAGGAATAGACATAGGAAAGGTTCGGAGGAGGCTATACGTAAAGAATATATTCAGATTTCTTTGTCGCTTATACATTTGGTATATATCCAATCCGATAGTGCTTGATACTAATATAGGTATAAACAGGGTTGATATATTTATACGTTGTTTGGTTTACGTCGAGTTTTCGACAAATACGTCCTCATTGGAGCAAGTCTTTCCCTCAAACCAGATAACATGCTAAACCAGCCTCCTTACAGGACTCTAGTCTATCGTTGATTATACAAAGTTTATTATAAACTTGGGAAGATTGTTTGCTTACATTTAATGGTCACCCATCTTTGTACTGACAAGGCTCAACGTTGCTTAACTGCTTTCGAATTGCTTCTCAACTACCTTTGAATTATTTTCGAACTGCCTTAAAATTATCTTAGCTTTATTTTCAAAATTCTTTTCAATTGTCTTCAAAATGTCTCATTATTTTCGAACAATTTGGATATTTTTCGAACCATTTTCTAATTCTTATATAACAGCCTTTTAATTGCGTTAGAATTGTTTTTGAATTCTTTTGAAATTAAAAAAAAATTATCTTAGCTTTATTTTCAAAATTCTTTTCAATTGTCTTCAAAATGTCTTATTATTTTCGAACAATTTGGATATTTTTCGAACCATTTTCTAATTCATATATAACTGCCTTTTAATTGCGTTAGAATTGTTTTTGAATTCTTTTGCAATTTTAAAAAATTATCTTAGCTTTATTTTCAAAATTCTTTTCAATTGTCTTCAAAATGTCTTATTATTTTCGAACAATTTGGATATTTTTCGAACCATTTTCTAATTCTTATATAACTGCCTTTTAATTGCGTTAGAATTGTTTTTGAATTCTTTTGCAATTTAAAAAAGATTATCTTAGCTTTATTTTCAAAATTCTTTTCAATTGTCTTCAAAATGTCTTATTATTTTCGAACAATTTGTATGTTTTTCGAACAATTTTCTAATTCTTATATAACTGCCTTTTAATTGCGTTAGAATTGTTTTTAAATTCTTTTGCAATTGTTTTTGACCTACCTTTAAATTGTATTGGAATAATGTAGGACTGTCTTTGTATGTTGTTTGCAGTGTCTAGAAATTATTTCGAAACTCTAATAATTCTATGAGAACTCTATCGAAATTCATTTTAAATAAAGTTGGAATTGTCTTTGAAACACAGTTTTGGTATTTTTCGAACTCTCCTGAAATATTTTCGAATAGGTTTTGAACTGCTTTGAAATGTGGTTTGAATAATTTTGGGAGTCTCTAGAAATTTGTCTCGAAACGCTCTCAGAATTCATTGAGAATATTCAACGAACTGTTTTTGAATTGTTTTCGAATAGAATTGGAAACTTGGACTTGTCTTCGAATTCATATAACACAGTCTTGGTATTTTTCGGACTCTCTTCGAATTATCTTCGAATTATATTCGAATCTTCTTTAAATAGTATAGGAATAATGTTAGAATCGTCCTGGAATTGTTTAAGGATTGGTTCGAAGTGTCTAGGAATTTTTTCAGAACCCTCTCAAAATAGTATGAGAATATTCTACCTAGTGTTTTCGAATTGTTCTTTAATAGCCTTGGGATTGTCTTTGAATTCTTATAGCACAGTGTTAATAGTATTCGAATTCTCTTGGAATTATCTTGGAATCTTGTTCGAACTTCGGATTGGCAAAAAATTTTGCTGGAATCGTTTTAGATTTGTGTTTGAAAATTTTAAAAATTATCTTGCAATTTCGTTTGAGCTAATTTGATCGGAACATCTTGCGTGAAAGGGCACACTCGTCATTAACTTGATCAATATTTGCTTCATATAGGTAGCATTTCTAAGAAGAAACTCATCTTAAAAACTGACCAGAACTGATTAGATGAGCATCTGATATAATACATTATAAACGATTAATTGAACACAAGTCGCAGCTTGTCTCGGTATATATATATAGTCTCGGAAGGTTCCTAACCATCAAGACTATCCAAAGAAAAAAACAGAAAAAAAAAAACAAACAAACATTTAAGTCCCAAGTCTTTCGGTGGAAAATCACTTTTATAAGTCAATTTACTTTTAGCAGTTACTATATTAGTTTGCTTCCAAAAATTTACGCTAGTCTTAACATTATTTAATAGATCATCAGTTGTTTACGATGAAAAACTGTTATATATATATATATATATATATATATATATATATATATATATATATATATATATATATATGGAAAAAGAAAAGTGACACATTTCCCTCTATCTACATAAACATATGTATCAAAACAAAGTTCTTGTTTCCCCGAGAAATAATATTACTAAAGTACATTATATATATATATATATATGTGTGTGTGTGTGTCTGTGTCTGTGTCTGTGTCTGTGTCTGGGTCTGTGTGTGTTAGAGAGAGTGTTTGTGTGTGTGTGATACATAAATATCTATTTATCTGACGAATAGATGTCTGGAATATACATTAGCGTAATTATTTTGTAATACCTAAATATAATATTTTCATACATGTGTATACATAAGTATGTGTATGGATATAAAAAATATATATGTACAGATATAGATATGTACAGATATATCTATCTATCTATCTATCTATCTATCTATCTATCTATATATATATATATATATATATATATATATATATATATATATATATATATATACTTCTTTGTAATATAGCAGGAAAAATCCAAGCAGAGTGCTCGATTAATTGAGAATTAAAGTTAAAAATTAAAAATTAAGAGCGTAATATTTATTTATCTTGGTACAGAAAAATTAGTACAACATTCGTACCGTCGGTTTCAAGCACAGACGGACTTAGCCATCCGGCTCTCTTCAGCTTCTGATGTCATCTGTTTTTCTGTACCAATATATATATATATATATATATAATGGTAATAATCCAGGTAAAAACATCCACAGGGTGGTAATCCAAAGAATTTCAATCGGGTTTATAAAGAGTGCTCAATATCAAAATAGAGCTTTATATATGATAATTTTTATTTACACAGACATGTACAAAATCTGCGACACTGGCATGTCGATGTTATCGATCAACAGTTATTATAAACTGAGATCTCATCAGGCAGAATTAGAATTCGATCTTAACCTCAGGTCATATTCTCTTCAAATATGATCTGAGGTTAAGATCGGATTCTAACTCTGCCTGATGGGATCTCAGTTTATAGTAACTGTTGATCGATAACATCGACATACCAGTGTCGCAGATTTTGTACATGTCTGTGTAAATAAAAATTATCATTCATATATATATATATATATATATATATATATATATATATATATATATATATATATATATATATATAGTCTCGGAAGTTTCTCAACCATTAAAACTAAAAAAAAATAAAATAAATAAAAAAAAATTAAATTAAAAAATTAAAAATTTAAAAAAAAAACAAAAAAACCCTTAAGTCCCAAGTCGTTCAGTGGAAAATCACTCATGTAAGTCAATTTAGTTTTTACAGTTATTATATTAGTTTGCTTCTAACATTACACATTATATATATATATATATATATATATATATATAATCCAGGTAGGGTAAAAATCCACAGGGTAGAAATCCAAAGGGAATCAAACCGGGCTTATAAAAGAGTGCTCAATAAAAATATAGAGCTGTATTGTGAATGCTTTTATTCAAACATGTACAAGGTCTGCTACACTGGCATGTCGATGTTATCGATCTACAGCTCTCAAGAGCTGAGGTCTCATCAGGCAGAGAGTTTTTTATGATCCAAACTGGTCGCTGAATTCCAGGAAGAAGCGACCAGGTTGGATCATAAAAAAACTCTCTGCCTGATGAAACTTCAGCTCTTGAGAGCTGTAGATCGATAACATCGACATGCCCGTGTAGCAGACCTTTTACATGTTTGAATAAAAGCATTCACTATATATATATATATATATATATATATATATATATATATATATATATATATATATATAATTTTATAATACTTTTGTATAATATTTTCATATATCTATATATTAATATATAATTAAAATCAGCTTCTCTTAACGCTTGCTGTTTTACGGTAGTTTCAATCGTCAGGAATGTATTTTCATCAGACACATCTACATAAATTTGAATGGCAGCTAAAACACATTAAGTTAGCATGCAAATCTATACATATGTATGAGACATGAATACCTTCTTGACGCTCCGAACTACTGTGAAACTGTTTAAATAAAGATAAATCAATTATGTATTCTTGTTATAAATATCTATCTGAAAAGATATCGAGAACTTTTTTCATTTTTTATATACATGTATATTTGCATTGGTTTTTCAAAACCAATTGCCATTGTTTCTGAGATGATTAAGCCGTCACATAGAACCGCGAAGTTTAACACTCACGGTTATATAAAGCTGGAGTTGCAGAAAAAACATTTGAGTGCCGAGAGACACTGAACGCATCATGTAAACATGTCTGCATATGTAGCAATATCCAACCGCACATCTCCTAGACCAGCATTGCTTAAGTCCAGTGATAAGGAGAGATACAGGATGACTGGATACAATGCCGAGATAAGCGGAAATAGACCGGTATTATTTCGGAGTTTGCCTTCCCCTAGGTTGCTTGCACAACCAGGGCTTGAGAGTCGAGTATACCATGTTATGTAATGTATAGCTGGAATGAGGTTATATGGATTGATACCTTTACCAAGGGTATTAGTGAAAGTTATGTAGTTGGACCTTGCACAATAAGCCTACAGATCACGTTTATAACAACTACACTACGCTACCACACACACACACACTCTCTCTCCCCCTTTCTCTCTCTCAATATATATATATATATATATATATATATATATATATATGTGTGTGTGTGTCTGTTTATCTCTCTATGTGTGTGCGCGTCCGCGCGTATCACACCCATACATTTATAGACATTTTTAGATATGTGTGCAAAATCTCGTTCTGTATTTTTCTTTCTTCATATATATATATATATATATTATTTATTTATTTAGGTACGTATAAACATACCAATGCACGTGTAAAACATGTTTATAGAGGCGGTGATGGACGAGTATGTGGAAGAGGTGGTCAATTGATCTAACTCCGACCCTAGTTATATATATATATATATATATATATATATATATATATATATATATATATATATATATATATATATATATATATATATGTGTGTGTGTGTGTGTGTGTGTGTGTATGTGTATGTGTGTGCCAGCAAGGGCTGAAGGACTAGATCTGAAATTGAGGTTTGAGATGTTGTAGGAGGGCGGACACATGATTAATCCCCGAGTGGACTAAACAGCTGGAGATAACTTATAAAAATACGAAAGCAAAAGACTCCCTGACTTATTTACTTGTGGCGCAAGGGTAGGGTTTTGGTTCGTTGCTATTTATTACAAAGTCGACACATCTAAGTTCGGATTCATTGATTTAAAATAATCTTGATTTTCTTCGTTGTTTGCTCGGGTTGACACATATTGACGGTTTGGAGGGCTTAGAGAAAGACATTTCAAAATATAGTCGTGTTTGCGATTTTTAAAATACGATTCACAAAAAATCGGTTCTAGCTTTCCCTTATTTTCTGTATTTCAATAAATATTCGACAAATAGTAAATTTAAAAAAGAAATCAATTCTTATTTATAATAGTAATGATTAGGCGCATAAACGCATTAGAAGCATAAACGCATTAGAAGCTTAAACGCATTAGAAGCATAAACGCATTAGAAGCATAAACGCATTAGAAGCTTAAACGAATTAGAAGCATAAACGCATTAGAAGCTTAAACGCATTAGAAGCATGAACGCATTAGAAGCTTAAACGCATTAGAAGCTTAAACGCATTAGAAACATAAACGTATTAGAAGCATAAACGCATTAGAAGCATAAACGCATTAGAACCATAAACGCATTAGAAGCTTAAACGCATTAGAAGTTTAAACGCATTAGAAGTATACACGCATTAGAAGCTTAAACGCATTAGAAGCATAAACGCATTAGAAGCATAAACGCATTAGAAGCTTAAACGTATTAGAAGTATAAACGCATTAGAAGCTTAAACGCATTAGAAGCTTAAACACATTAGAAGCATAAACACATTAGAAGCTTAAACACATTAGAAGCATAAACGCATTAGAAGCATAAACGCATTAGAAGCATAAACGCATTAGAAGCTTAAACGCATTAGAAGCATAAACGCATTAGAAGCTTAAACGCATTAGAAGCTTAAACGCATTAGAAGCATAAACGCATTAGAAGCTTAAACGCATTAGAAGCATACACGCATTAGAAGCTTAAACGCATTAGAAGCATAAACGCATTAGAAGCATAAACGCATTAGAAGCTTAAACGCATTAGAAGCATAAACGCATTAGAAGCATAAACGCATTAAAAGCATAAACGCATTAGAAGCATAAACGCATTAGAAGCATAAACGCATGAGAAGCTTAAACGCATTAGAAGCATAAACGCATTAGAAGCATAAACGCATTAGAAGCATAAACGCATTAGAAGCATAAACGCAGACACGGGATATCTTGTTTGATAGCTCTGTTATTACTACAGATATGAAACGATTCTTCGATATCGTGTTCAGCAGTAGAACACCCAATGTGCAAACAACCAACCAGCCGATTTAGCAAGATTATAAGAGTTTAAGTATCAGACCAGACGTACCCGCTACTCGTTGGGTTACAACCACTATCTTTATATGTTGCACTCTGGTTTCATTCGAAAATTCATAAACTATGACGTAAGATAATAAGTCTCTTTACTTCTATATTATCCTTGTGGGTAATATAGAAGATGTGTAATTTTGATAATGTACGTACGTGTGCATGGCGTGTACGAACACTATGCGTAGATTAGATGGCAAAATAAAGCAATTAAGAAACAATGCTGAAAAAGAAAGTTACTAACAGCGCCATAAAAAAGTATTAAACATTCAATCATTACACGGTGAGAGAAGACGAGAGAAATACATTGATAATTAAGTGAGAAATGGGCGACTTGCTCAGTTAATTACACATTCTGGCTAATTAAAAGAATACAAATAGATTTTTTCTCGAATATAACTCAATCCCAGAACTAAGGGTTATTTTTGCATGTATTTTGTGTGTGCTTAAAGCATATAGGGGAAAACGCCTTTAGGAAACAAACGTTGATTCACTCCGATTTAATATAAAGTAACCCCCACCCCCCGTAATTCCATCGATGGAATCATGGATAAAATTCACCATCTTTTCTGCAACCCAACCATATTTAATACACATAAATTTAATTCTATGCATGACTTGTCCATCAGGTTCCATTCATGAATGCCCAACAGTCTTTTTTATCCATGTTTAATGATAAGCACACATGCATACGACGTCCAAATAACTCTGACACACCCATATGACGGTCCTCTGTTTGAGGAATAGTCTGGAAAATGCGGGGGTTAAGGTCCAGTGAGTGTGAAGCCCATTCAGGATCACACCTCTTATCGATGAGACGATCATCAACGTGTCCCAGCATATCATTGAACAACGATAGAACAAAGACTGTTAGACATTCAAGACTGAAACGTGGTGGACAAGTCATGCATAGAGCGAAGTTTATTTGTACCTGTTGTGAAGTTGTCCAACAGTAAATAATAAATAAAGGAAGTCAAGTCGAGGGTTGGTTTAACAAGTGTATTAACAAGTAAGAAAGTGACTAGCACTTGGCTAGACAGTTACAAGACTGTGCTTTGTCTTCTCTGTGTCTCTGGTGACTCGCACTATTTATAGTGACAACCGGTGTAGTTTCTCCTGTGTAAGAACGGCCGGTGTAACAGTACCAAATATGATTGGATTTCAGAAAGGATTATGAATTTTATTAACGATTCTACGGGTGGCGTTTTTGGCGGTCACTGCTTTATTAGTTGTAAAAATAAGCGATCGATTTTTGTTACCGTTGGGTCACCTATTGAGCTAGGGTTAGATTGCTTAAATGTGAGTTTGAAAAGCTAGTAATACAATATCCAAAAAGTTTCTATCTTCTCGATATATTTTTCTTTTTATCTTTTGCTATCTTTTTCCTACTTTAACTCTCCAGTTTTGGTTTAAATAGTATTACTACTTGTGCTGGTATTTCTTTTTGTTTACAATGGATTATCACAATATTGAGTTTCATAATTAGTTTTATTACCTTTCGCTGCTGATAAATAGAGTTATAAAGAGAGTGGCGGAAGCGAGAGTGATAGACACTGCAAAATGAGAGCTGTGGTTGAACATCATACAGTGATTGAGGGGGACGCTGATAGAAAAAAGCGTAGAAAGATACATTTATGCAGACGATCTTTGATGCAATGTTCTCAAATAATTGTGGAAGTAAGTGATCTAGTGTTTGGTATCATTAATTATTATCCGAACACAACACTTTTTAAGCTAAATTGATTTGGGTTTCTAAGAAATATATTGGTCAGTTTCTGAAGATCACATTTCCAGCAAATTTATCCATTCATCATAGACTGGAAGTGAAGAAAGAAATTGAGATGGATTGATAGATATATGTACAGAGATCTTTAGCCAGCGAGCGTAGAAACGTAAAGAAAGTGGGAGAAAAGGACAAATTACTTAATGAGTCTCTCCTTCCTACTACATAGCAAAGAGGTTTTTTTTAAACCCACCTCAAATTTTACTGAATCGTCGAACATTTGCAAACAAGTTTTTAACCACATAAATTTGTACATAGTAAACCTATTAAAATTAAAAAAGGAAACAAGAAAATATAATAGAGATTTTGCAACTGTAACCAAAATACATCATAGTCCATAATTATGTATTAATTGCCAATTACGGCTAATTATGGCAATTAAAATAACTCAATCTCAAATCTAAGGAATATTTGCGCCTGCGTTTTGCGTGATTATTAAAATGTGATCAATGTTATGCATGATTCATTCTTTTTTATATTTAGTGTTTGCATATCAGCCCTTTCGGGGAGGTCGACTCCTTCCCAAGTTAAGATCTCTGAAATCGATTTTTTTCTTAAATTAAAGTGAGAACTCTGCGTGGAAACTAATAAAATAAAACAAAAAATAACTTCGCCAACCTTCGTTACCAGAGCTATATGAGTCTGGAGGCAACTCGAGTGTGTGTCAGAATGCGAACCATGAGATATCACGTTATTCTTAGTCTTTTTCTAACAAATGGAAAATAAAAAGTGGACATTGGCTTTAACTTTTGGGAGCCTCGTAACTCGATTCCACTTATTTTGTTTTTTGGTCCTCAAATTCCATAACCGATGTTTCTGACAAAGGGGGAAGAATTGATCTTTTCTGGGCCAGCTTTTGCTTCGAGCGGGTGGTATCCGTCAGTTTATCTATCTCATTTAACCTTGATGAGTTGTGGCTTATAGTATAAAAATAAAATGCCTTAGATAAACAAATGGTGATTAACTCGGCTTCAGTATGAGGAGAATAGAGTTTACAAAGTTGTGACCTTAACCATTTCAAAAGATGCAAACTTTTATTTTTGCTGATATAAGTAAAAACTAGTGATGGGACGATTCACAGGTTTTTCACGATTCCGATAAAATTTCAGATACCGTTCTAAATTCCCGATTCCGATAAAATTACCGATCCCGATTCTTTTTAAATCTCTTAAATATTAAGTTATAGAGTTGTTGTTTTTTTGTTTTGTTTTTTTAATTTTCGGATTACCATAAAACCTATGTAACATGTGCATATATTTTCGCAAATGTAAAAATACACTTGTGGGGGGGGGCATCTATTGATTTTAGTTTTACTGGTAGTTTAAAATCAATAAGTATTTATCATTTTATAATTAGTACCAGAAAATGGAAAATAAAGTTTTAAACAAACAAAAAAGCAATTAAAGAATCGTTTTGGGCATCGGAAAATAGGCACAAATTTTTCCGATTCCGATACCCCAAAAAGTCCCTATTTTTCTAATTCCAGATTCCGATTCCGATTTATCGTCCCAACACTAGTAAAAAAACAGCAAAAACAATTGGCCGTTTGACGCTTAAAAAAAAGATAAGACGGTGGACGCATGCGTAGACACCGCGCATCTTCGTAAGATGGGGGTGGGGCTAGGGGTCAAGGTTAGCAAGAAGTAATGAGCAAAGACCCCGCAGGAGAACATGAAATAAATTCTTAAGATCGACTTGAATCACGTCCTATCCTACCCTTAGGTAGAGGGGAGATCCCCAACCCAAACCCAACCAACGTACAACTCAAAAGCTACACCGGTACCGTACGATTTCATTCCAAGACGCCATTTTCTTCGCCTACCCCTGCTGTAAACCGTAGGGATATTCGAAGACGCTCGAAGTACATGTAGCTATGTAGCAAAGCTGATCTCGAAAAACCTCCGCTCTACATAAGTTGAAGCCGGACGCTCAGAGCATCCTCTTCTGATGGGAAACCCGAATCAAAATAAAAACTTGATACTATTTGAAAAGCAACGATTGATGCGATCGTCGCAGCTTAAAAAAGAAAGTTTCCTTATATATATATATATATATATATATATATATATATATATATATATATATATATATATATATAAATATGTGTGTGGAGAGAGAGAGGGAGAGAGAGAGAGAGATAGATAGAAAGATGGGAAAGAATTAGAAAAGCGACGGAGGCAGATCTTTTTTCAATTCAGTTGCTCAATGCAAGGTATATTCTGCAAAACAGCAATTTATTTAATTAAAGAAAAAAATAATTGAACAAATTGCTTTTTTTGCGGAATATACCTTGCATTGAGCAACTGAATTGAAAAAAGATCTGCCTCCGTCGCTTTTCTAATTCTTTTTCATCCTTCTATCTATCTATCTATCTATCTATCTATCTATCTATCTATCTATCTATCTATCTATCTGCTCTATCCGGTATATTGAGCTGTATACTTTTCACAATAGGTTTTACCTTTCCTAAAAGTTCGCTTTTAGTTCTCTACTTTATATATATATATATATATATATATATATATATATATATATATATATATATATATATATATATATATATATATATATACATGTATTCGCCTTACCATAATGGAAGCATTGTTCATTCAATTAAAAAAGCCCAACATTAACCATGCTCGTTATGAGGGGTGCGAAGGCGTTTTGAAATGCTGTTGAATGATTTTATGTTTTTAATCGCATGGAAACGTCCTCTTAAATAAATTCACCAATTTTATTTTGCATTTATCAATCATCCGCCTGAAGACGACCAATGATGGTCGAAAACGTTCACGTTAAATATGGAGATTTCTTACACTCCATTATTAAAATCACAAGATCTATCGTCAGACGAATAGAAAGATTGGATCAAAAAATGAACAAACAGAAGTTGGCACTCCTGTTACACCAGATATGTATAAAAGAAGGAATGTTGCCTAACTATACAATATATATATATATATATATATATATATATATATATATATATATATAAGCGATATACACAGCATATTTTAAGAAATGAGGTTCATTTGTTTACATTATGATAAATTAACTGTAGATACAGGGTAATAATGACATTAAATACAGACATATATCGGTCACAAAGCAGCTCTCTTACATAAGGTCTCCTATATAGAACACCCTATCCTTCACGGATCCAACATACTATATATATATACAGATCAAGACTTTGGAATTTTAAGTGAGTTTATTGAACTTTCTATATTACTTGATTTGATTTATTTATCGTTGTAATAATTAACATAAACATTGGATACTTTTCACTTCATCGATTGTTGACGCATTTCGCGACTGGATAACTTTGTCAGCTCTTTTAGTTTCTCGTATTTGGACTGGTACTTCAGTCAACCCTCTGGATGTCTTTCCTGATAATGTTTTTCAAATTGTATGACTTGGATGGATTATATAGATTTACCAAAAAAGTATGTTTTTGGGTTGATATATTTGATGTTATATATTTTTATGTATTTTTGTATACATTTTTAAAGTTTAATTTTATTACCTGTAGTAGTATAACTGCGGTAATGGTCCTTTGAAGAGAAGAATTATCTTTGAAAACTCATGAGCTAAGGACTTTAAGATACTTTGCTTGAACTTTGAATTCTAATAAAATTTGATTGACACCTTATTTTATTACTTCATTTTATATTATAATATATATATATATATATATATATATATATATATATATATATATATATATATAGTCATACACATACATACTGTTTCGCTGTTTCACAGCTCATCAGTGCGGTTAAACCAGTTAGTGCCTCAAGCCGGGATCGAAACGCAACCGTCGAGCTGACAACCCGTACGCTATCATGGGCCACTGACTGAATGTAACGAAATGTAAACATTGCAATTGCCGGAGCTCGAATTAGTTTTACCTAATGAGCTTTTATAGTCATCTACATACAGACTGTTTCGCTGTTTCACAGCTCATCAGTGCGGATATATATATATATATATATATATATATATATATATATATATATTACACGTACGTAAAAGTAATCCATGGACACGTGTTTCTGGCTCACAGCCGTCATCATCATGGCTAACTTAGACAAGGATTGAACCTTTAATATTGATGTCTATAGTCCAGCATTTTACCATCGGACCATCACCTAAATATTTAATGTATTTTTATGTAATTATTTTTATCGTTGTTGTTTTTTGTTCTTTTGCTTACTACTAATTCGCTTGTCTCACTTTCTAAGTGATTAAGATGCAGAAAATTGTATTATATATATATATATATATATATATATATATATATATATAGAGAGAGAGAGAGAGAGAGAGAGAGAGAGAGTGAGAGAGAAACTTAAAAATGAAACGATATTTTCTTAAATGTTCTTTCTTTCTTTCATTACCCATTTTTTCTTTTTGTCTTTACTTCAATTACTTCTTAGTCACTTCCTTTTAATTCGTTTTTAATAATTCTGTCTTTTTTTCTTTCAAATATTTTTCTTTCTTTCGTTTTTAAGTTCTATCCATTGTATTTTCATTCTTTCTGTTTTACACCATTTTTCTTTTTTCTTCCAAATATTTAAATTGTTTTCCCTTTTTTACGTTATACTATCTATAACTGGGCATTCATAACGACAGCTAACAGAACGAAAAAGGGGTAAAAACAAACAAATAAACAACAAATAAATGTTACCAAAGGCAAGATAAGTTACTTTTCTGCCTACCTGGGTAAGTTTATTAGTTTTTTAACTTATTTTAAAGCGTTTTTTTTAGTTCGATTTAAAAGTAGTGTCGAAACGTCATTTTAGAATGGAAAACAGAAAATGGCGGCATGTGATCACATGACGTCTCGATACTACTTTTGAATCGAACCAAAAACGCTTTAAAATAAGTTAAAACACAAATAAACTTATCCAGTTAGGTAGAAGAGTAAATTATTTTGCCTTTGGTAACATTTATTTGTTGCCTATTTGTTTTTTTCATCCTCTCTTCGTTCTGTTAGCTGTCGTTATAAACACCCCTATAACTTATTAGCATTTTATATATGTTAGTTTTTCTAAAACAGTTTCTTAAAATATTTTCTTCCATTCTTTCATTTTCGTCTTTAGTTTATTTGTGTTTTAACTTATTTTAAAGCGTTTTTAAATAGAACCAAAAAATGCTTTAAAATAAGTTAAAACGCAAATAAACTTATCCAGGTAGGTAGAAGTGTAACTTATTTTGCCTTTGGTAACATTTATTTGTTGCCTATTTGTTTTTTTCATCCTCTCTTCGTTCTGTTAGCTGTCGTTATAAACACCCCTATAACTTATTAGCATTTTATATATGTTAGTTTTTCTAAAACAGTTTCTTAAAATATTTTCTTCCATTCTTTCATTTCCTCTTTAGTTTATTTGTGTTTTAACTTATTTTAAAGCGTTTTTAGTTGGATTTAGAAGTAGTGTCTCGACGTCATGTTAGAATGGAAAACAGAAAATGGCCGCACGTGGTCACATGACGTCTCGACACTACTTTGTTAGTATATGTTAGTTTTTCTAAGACAGTTCCTTAAAATATTTTCTTCCATTCTTTCTTTTCCTCTTTATTCTGTTTTTACATTCTTTCACCAATGACTTACTTTTATTCCTCACATGTCTTTCTTTCTTAAACCATTTATTTTCTTTTTCTCTCAAAATAATTTTAATTTCTTTTTATATTCTTTTATTTTTACGTTCTAATGCCATTGTCTTCGCACGCACTCCTTTCTTTTCTCCTTCAATTATTTTATTTCTTTTAAACATCCTTTCTCGTTTTACCTTCAATTACTTAATGTTTGTTTTCATTTCTTACATTTTTAAATTACTCTACTTTCTTTTTTCTTTTAATACTTTTCTTTCTTTTGATCCTTATATCCTTATTGGCGATTTAGTCGTTTCGCAGCCAAAATGGCAGACAATGAACCGTCTGCAAATTTATGATTTTTTTCGACCATAGAAATGTGTAAGTAAACCCAAATAAATTGTTTTGGACTAATTTCCCAAATGTATTTCCTTTAAAATAATTTAAATTTGAAATTAGTCCCAAACAATTAATTTGGGTTTACTTACTCGTTTGTAAATTCATTATTAGCAGACAGTTCATTGTCCGCCATTTTGGCTGCGAAACGACTAAACCGCTACCTTCTTTCTTTTTTCTTTTTTTCTTTCTTTCTTTCTTTCTTTCATTTCTTTTTCTTTTTTTACGTTCTATTATCTATATTTTTCTTTCTTTCTTTCTTTATTTCTTTCATTTCTTTTTTCCTTTTTTACGTTCTATTATCTATGTTTTTCTTTCTTTTTTTCTTTCTTTGTTTCTTTTTTCCTTTTTTACGTTCTATTATCCATGTCTTTCTTTCTTTCATTTCTTTTTCCTTTTTTACGTTCTATTATCTATGTCTTTCTCTCTTTCTTTCATTTCTTTTTCCTTTTTTACGTTCTATTATCTATGTCTTTCTCTCTTTCTTTCATTTCTTTTTCCTTTTTTACGTTCTATTATCTATGTCTTTCTCTTTTTCTTTCATTTCTTTTTCCCTTTTTTACGGTCTATTATCTGTCTTTCTCTCTTTCTTTCATTTCTTTTTCCTTTTTTACGTTCTATTATCTATGTCTTTCTCTCTTTCTTTCATTTCTTTTTCCTTTTTTACGGTCTATTATCTATGTCTTTCTCTCTTTCTTTCATTTCTTTTTCCTTTTTTACGTTCTATTATCTATGTCTTTCTCTCTTTCTTTCATTTCTTTTTCTTTTTTTACGTTCTACTATCTATGTCTTTCTCTTTTTCTTTCATTTCTTTTTTCCTTTTTTACGGTCTATTATCTGTCTTTCTCTCTTTCTTTCATTTCTTTTTCCTTTTTTGCGTTCTATTATCTATGTCTTTCTCTCTTTCTTTCATTTCTTTTTCCTTTTTTACGTTCTATTATCTATGTCTTTCTCTTTTTCTTTCATTTCTTTTTTCCTTTTTTACGGTCTATTATCTGTCTTTCTCTCTTTCTTTCATTTCTTTTTCCTTTTTTACGTTCTATTATCTATGTCTTTCTCTCTTTCTTTCATTTCTTTTTCCTTTTTTACGTTCTATTATCTATGTCTTTCTCTCTTTCTTTCATTTCTTTTTCCTTTTTTACGTTCTACTATCTATGTCTTTCTCTTTTTCTTTCATTTCTTTTTTCCTTTTTTACGGTCTATTATCTGTCTTTCTCTCTTTCTTTCATTTCTTTTTCCTTTTTTACGTTCTATTATCTATGTCTTTCTCTCTTTCTTTCATTTCTTTTTCCTTTTTTACGTTCTATTATCTATGTCTTTCTCTTTTTCTTTCATTTCTTTTTTCCTTTTTTACGGTCTATTATCTGTCTTTCTCTCTTTCTTTCATTTCTTTTTCCTTTTTTACGTTCTATTATCTATGTCTTTCTCTCTTTCTTTCATTTCTTTTTCCTTTTTTACGGTCTATTATCTATGTCTTTCTCTCTTTCTTTCATTTCTTTTTCCTTTTTTACGTTCTATTATCTATGTCTTTCTCTCTTTCTTTCATTTCTTTTTCCTTTTTTACGTTCTATTATCTATGTCTTTCTCTTTTTCTTTCATTTCTTTTTTCCTTTTTTACGGTCTATTATCTGTCTTTCTCTCTTTCTTTCATTTCTTTTTCCTTTTTTACGTTCTATTATCTATGTCTTTCTCTCTTTCTTTCATTTCTTTTTCCTTTTTTACGGTCTATTATCTATGTCTTTCTCTCTTTCTTTCATTTCTTTTTCCTTTTTTGCGTTCTATTATCTATGTCTTTCTCTCTTTCTTTCATTTCTTTTTCCTTTTTTACGTTCTATTATCTATGTCTTTCTCTTTTTCTTTCATTTCTTTTTTCCTTTTTTACGGTCTATTATCTGTCTTTCTCTCTTTCTTTCATTTCTTTTTCCTTTTTTACGTTCTATTATCTATGTCTTTCTCTCTTTTCTTTTTCCTTTTTACGTTCTATTATCTATGTCTTTCTTTCTTTCTTTCTTTCTTTTTTCTTTCTTTCTTTCTTTCTTTCTTTTTTCCCTTTTTACGTTCTATTATCTATGTTTTTCTTTCTTTCTTTTTTACGTTCTATGTTTTTCGTTTTTTCTTAAAGTATTTCTATTTTTACTCCTTTTTTATTCCTCTTTTCCCCTTTTTCTATTATCTCTATCAATTCGAAGATCTTACTTTATTTACTCTTGTATTCCCAATCTCTCCTCGTCTTCGCCTCGTCTCCCCCTTTTTTCTCGCTCTCTATTTTCGGAATTGGTTCCCCGAAAACATTTCTAAAAGGAATTCATCGAAGGTAAACAGGCATTTACAAAAAATAAAAAATAAAAAATAATTATAAATAAATAAAATAAATAAATAAATAAAAATATTTCATTTCATTCGGGTTTTTGGCACCGCCGGAATTTCTTTCGACTCAACACTCAATTGTTTTAACCAAATTTCCCGTGTCGAACAAGAAAAAGGAATGCATGTACAATTCATCAAAAAATCAGCCTCTTCGCGCCCAAATAACCCGAAGGAAATAATTTGATAAAAAAAAAATTGTGGACCTTCCTTCTCAGAGTTCCTGTCCGGAACCGAGTTTAAAACCGGGTTTAAAACCGGGTTTAAAACCGGGTTCTTTGGAAGGAAAAGCTGTAGACTTACGACTCAATGTATTGTATTTGAGTCCCTTCGGTTCCAAGAAACTACTTTCATTAAAGATGTCGGTGACCTTTACGTGGTCCATACCGTGAGTTCCTTATTAAATCGGGGATAACCAATATCAACAAAAGAGGATCAAGCGATTATTCGGACTACTGTTCACCTCTTCAGTGTTATCTTCGCAACGTTTCGGCCGCTGTAACTTCCGGTCTTCTTCAGAGGTATCTTTTAGAACACGGGAATATTTCTGTTGAACTCCGGGCGGAATTTCGAATGGAGCCCTTTATTTAATCCACGAATGCCGGAAGTTACAGCGACCGAGACGTTGTGAGAATAACACTCAAGATGAGAACAGTAGTCCGAATAATACAAATTCTACAAATTATTAATCCTTATCTCAAAAATTCAGAAACATAGGATCAAGCATGTCAAAATATCGGAACTTGCTAATTCATAGGCGTTGCGTTTTTAACCGGGTTTTTCAAAGATCCTCAAATTGACTTTTCGAGACCTTATATGTGACTCCTTTTAATACGTTTTGTATTTTAAAATCTTTACTATGATAGCGATTTTGTGTCAGTATATTATTAACGGCTATATCACGTTGAAACACCGAATCACCGAAGTTAAGCAAAACTGAATCTCGACAGTACTATTTGTGTTTCACCTGATCGACGTGAAGACAAGTGGAGCGATCGATCCCGCCACACGGGACTTCCTTAACAGCCTTAGTCTATGAATGATGAGCCACGTCGGGGACCATTGTGAATTGACTCGGCTTTACGAGCGCCTCTCCATCACCACTATTCGAAAAACTTTGTGAGCCTGCCCTCGGTCTGTAAAACCAGCAAGACATCCGATGAAACTTTCTAATATTTGTATATTAGTTTTCAAAACGGACATTTTAATGTTGTTGAATAAATTGAATTGATGTTTTAATTAAATATAATAAGAATCAAAATAAACATATTTCTTTCGATTAATAACTGCATAACCACAGAAATCTGAACTGAACTTTACAAAATGAAAAGTCCATAACTTCAGTCATGTGATCTCTAGTTTCACACACTTCATACCTTATGAATATGTTTGTGATTGAAAAATAACACGTAGAATAGCATAAACATTGGAGCGGATGTGCTTATTATTGCTTTGTTTTTATTAAAAACATTTTTTTAGGAAAGTCACGAGATATCTCGAGAAAATACCGATGTTACATGGAGTTTCGTACCTGCAAATTCGGTTACATTATTTAGATGTTAGTCGAATCAGTGCATGGAGTTTCGTAACTGCAAATTCGGTTACATTATTTAAATGTTATCCCAATCAGTGCATGGAGTTTCGTACCTGCAAATTCGGTTACATTATTCAGATGTTAGCCCAATCAGTTCATGGAGTTTCGTACCTGCAAATTCGGTTACATTATTTAGATGTTAGCCCAATCAGTGCATGGAGTTTCGTACCTGCAAATTCGGTTACATTATTTAGATGTTAGCCGAATCAGTGCATGGAGTTTCGTAACTGCAAATTCGGTTACATTATTTAGGTGTTATCCCAATCAGTGCATGGAGTTTCGTACCTGCAAATTCGGTTACATTATTCAGATGTTAGCCCAATCAGTTCATGGAGTTTCGTAACTGCAAATTCGGTTACATTATTTAAATGTTAGCCCAATCAGTTCATGGAGTTTCGTACCTGCAAATTCGGTTACATTATTCAGATGTTAGCCCAATCAGTTCATGGAGTTTCGTAACTGCAAATTCGGTTACATTATTCAGATGTTAGCCCAATCAGTGCATGGAGTTTCGTACCTGCAAATTCGGTTACATTATTTAAATGTTATCCCAATCAGTTCATGGAGTTTCGTAACTGCAAATTCGGTTACATTATTTAAATGTTAGCCCAATCAGTTCATGGAGTTTCGTACCTGCAAATTCGGTTACATTATTCAGATGTTAGCCCAATCAGTTCATGGAGTTTCGTAACTGCAAATTCGGTTACATTATTCAGATGTTAGCCCAATCAGTTCATGGAGTTTCGTACCTGCAAATTCGGTTACATTATTTAGATGTTAGCCGAATCAGTGCATGGAGTTTCGTACCTGCAAATTCGGTTACATTATTTAGATGTTATCCCAATCAGTGCATGGGGTTTCGTATGCACGGCTTAAATCTTTTGACACTCTAGCTCTTCCCAAACAGATGGAGACACTGATTATCTTATCCCGTCACAGGAATACAAACAAAAACATCCCAACTGAACAGACTCGCTTATCGGCCATTATATCGCTAGATGAAATGGTTCTCAAGTTAAGTGAAATACATCAATTCCTAAGGAACTCTTCTCTTTCTTTTTTCTCTTTTTTTCTCTCTTTTCTTTTTTTCTCTATCAGTTGAGCACTATGGCAAGGAGAAATCGTTGGCTGTTTCTAGCGATAATGCAAAGCGCTTCGTAAAAATAGAACACATAAATGGCTGATAATATCTGTATATGCATTAATATTTTATTTCGTCTGTAGTTTCTGTTTATAGTAAAACGTACGACTGTCGATAGAACAGTCAAATTTCGATCTCAACTTGTGAGTTTAACCGAATTGAGCGACTATATATATATATATATATATATATATATATATATATATATATATATATATATATACATGCAGCTATTCAGTGCGGCTAGACCGGATTGAAACTCAACCGTCGAGCTGTCATACGACAATGACTGAATGTAAGTGATATCTCAATGTAAACATTGCCAAGTGCCGGGAGCTCGAATAAGTTTTACACGATGAGCTATGCCTTAAAGCTAATGGCAATTGACGATATCCTTACAAATAAGCTCTACCCAAGAAAGGGAGCTTCATATAGTCATCCACATACAGACTGTTTCGCTGTATCACAGCTCTTCAGTGCAGCTAGACCGGGATTGAAATTCAACCGTCGATCTGAAAGTCGGCACCTCTACACCTGCGCTATCATACGACACTGACTGAATGTAATTGATATCTCAATGTAAACATCGTCAAGTGCCGGTAGCTCGAATTAGTTTTACTCAATGAGCTATGCCTTAAAGCTAATGACAGTTGGCGATATATATATATATATATATATATATATATATATATATATATATGTGTGTATGTGTGTAGTAACTCAAAATTCTACTTCGGAAGACACCGTAAAGAGAAAAATATTTTTTTATCCAAATTCGGTGTTGAGATTTTTTTTTTATTTGTATAGAAAAATAAATAAATCTCGACATCTTATTATGTTTAAAAAAAAAATTGATTTTTCACTTTACGATGTCTTCCGAAGTAGAACTTGAAATTACTACTATTTATACACGTGCTGCCAAGCGCTTCTCTACTCTTATTTTGACATCTACTAGTCTCCAATAACAAAAATAGTGATCGGCCCACTTCGGCTCCCACCGTCGTTTATCGACAATAAGTAAAAGAAAAAAAAGAATAATGTCTTATTTTCATTGAAAAGGGTCTGTCTTGACAGAAATATCTGATTAATTTGTATATAAAAAATAATAATAAATCTGTGCATCAAATTTGGTTATAAAAGATTATATTATATTATATATATATATATATATATATATATATGAATGTACTTAAATGACATTTTTCTTCAAATTATCATCCCGAGGAAGTCTTACAATAAAGACGAAACGTTGATGAATATATCAAAAAAATTCTCTTGTTTTTTTTCCTTTTTCATTTCCCATATATATATATATATATATATATATATATATATATATATATATATATATATATATATATATATATATATTGTGTGTGTGTATTTAGGCAGTATATTTTCATTTAGTCAAACATTATTAAAGAACACGGAATGTTTTTCCTTGATAAGACATTTGTTTATTTATTCAATATTCCGAATGCTCCATTTAGTGTTTCGGTCAAATTGCTGTATGTAAGTTCTGTGGGGCTTTTGTTTCATTTTCTTTCCTATTTCGCGAGTACTTTCGATTTGATTCGTCAAATCATCTTCATCTTGTAGCTTAATTACCATAAATATATTTTCATAACTTACTACCTAGCTCTACTCACGTGTCGAGCACTGTTGAAGTAAATACTGAAAATTGATACATAACACATTATATCTCCTTATAACATTTTATATATATTCATGCAAGATCCAAATACAGTTTGTTGATCACTTTAACTGCTCGTGTAAAATTAGCCGCCGACTCGCTATTTACAAAGTTAAATTCCTCTTCAATTATTAGCTAATTCCCTATGGCGGGGTTAACCCTCTTGACTGCAAATCAGTAGCGATTTGTGATCGGAGTTCGCGCCTGTCGACCGTTGAGAATTAACTTCCTGCACTGAAGATTGCGTTAGCATGAAACATCGATGTCTGTAGGTAATAAATAATTAATATTTATTCATGAATATATATATATATATATATATATATATATATATATATATATATATATATATATATATATATATATATATGTATATGATAAAGTGGTGTACTAAAAGCGAACTTTTAGGAAAGGTAAAACTAATTGTGAAGAGTATACAGCTCAATATCCAGGATAGAGCAGGTAGATATGAAGAAGAGTTTTGCCCCGTGTTTCTTTTCCAACAACTTTTATTTTATTTTTTCAAATGTTAAATTTTGGCCTTTGCCAACTTATCTATCCCAGCGACTTCCTCTGATGATAAGATTTTTATCTTTGAAAAGCCTGGCTTAAGGAAAATTTAACTTGAATAAATTGCCTTTTTGCGGAATATACCTTGCTCTGAGCAATTGAATTGAATTTTGATTTGGCTTTTGCTTCTCTTATTCCTTTCCATTCTTCTTCATATATATATATATGATATATATATATGATATATATATATATATATATATATATATTAGTAGTAAGTTTTTGAAAGGCTGTGGGCAATGCAATTCCGGGTAAGATGCAAGTTGAAAGGAAAGGAACAAAAACAATAAAAATAAATCGAATACGATATAAGACTTACTATTTATTTTTCCTTTTTTTTCCTTTTTTTTTTTTTTTTCTTACATAACAGCAAGAGTGTTTTAGCTGTCCGGGTGATTAAAAATCACTATTTGATATTTCGGGAAAAGACATCCCTTTTTCAAAAATAATTAGACCAGAAGAAGAATAATATTTTATTCTTCTCC
The DNA here is from genome assembly GCA_963556195.1 of Sepiola atlantica. Lineage (NCBI taxonomy): Eukaryota > Metazoa > Mollusca > Cephalopoda > Sepiida > Sepiolidae > Sepiola > Sepiola atlantica. The sequence goes on from OY744522.1 coordinate 188,587,357, forward strand.
GACTGTGTAGAGAATAATACAAAACAAAATGGCTGCCAGATATAGACCGCAGCAAAAAAAAAAACAGTTTCACAGGGAATATAAATTAAGTTAAGTTTTATTTTAATATTATGTTAAATATATGATTGGTGTTTAGAATATTAGTGTAATGTTGGTTAGGTGTATGGTGTTCGATAAACTGTTATTTTTGATAATATATATATATCATTTTTTTATTTTATTTATTTATTTTTTTTTTTTATATTTGAATATTTACTTTGTTTTATCTTCGTATTTTTAATTTGTTTATCTTTCTATCGTAATTTAAGAATTTTAATATAAATTAAAGTAATTAGTCTCATATTTTAAATATTCTAGATCTATCTACTTATCGATTTCGATTATCATCTATTAAAGAAGTGTTATTAATTACTAATTGTGAGTTTCGTCAAATTAGATTAACGAATTAACTTATTAACTTGATATATTTATTATAAGATAAAGGGGAGTAACTCTGGATTTTTTAAAATATTTTTTTTTTATAATTAATTTTTTAATTTTTTTTTTTTTTTTTAATTTTATAAAATCTTTTTTTTTGGTGGAGATCTGTATAACAATATTAGTATATATATACAACATATATACACAAATGCATATATACATATATATATACATATCTATGTATTATTGTTTGTTTAATTGTTTATCTATATATATTCATCAATTTCTTTACATATTTGTTTGTTTGTTTGTTTTTTTGTTTTTTTTTAATTTTTTATAATCTTTTTTTTTGGTGGAGATCTGTATAACAATATTAGTATATATATACAACATATATACACAAATGCATATATACATATATATATACATATCTATGTATTATTGTTTGTTTAATTGTTTATCTATATATATTCATCAATTTCTTTTTTTTTTTTTTACATATTTGTTTGTTTGTTTTTTTTTTTGTTTTTTTTTTTGTTTTGTTTTTTTTTATTTATTTATTTTTTTTTTTTTTTATTATTATTATTTACTTGTTTAATTTATTTTATGAATTATTTATTTAATATTTGCATGTTATTTGTATACATTCTATATGTGTTTGGATTTATTAATTAATAATGATAGGTTATGGAGTGACTTATTTTGGTGGGTTAGACGAGTATGCTGAATATGGTTTTTGGTTTGTGGTTGAAAGTGTGTAAGGATGGAAGTTCATATGGGGAGGGGCCTGTTTGATTGTTTGGGTGTATGGTGAGTTTATTATGGGAGGTGAGTAATGAGTGAAATGGTGGAAACGGACTCTGTTAAGTGTTAGATATGGGGGTTGGTTGGTGGATGGGGGGTAGATATTATAGAATGAAAGGTGAGTAGAGCTCGTGACGTTGATTGAGTGAGGGGTTTAATCTGGAGATGAGGATTGATTCTGTGATTCTAAGGTCACCGATGTTTCTGACAGACGCTAAGATGGAGACGTGAATATCGCGCTGAGTGTTTGAGCAAATCTCTATGTGTTTGTGGAAAGAGGATATACGGGTATTCAAGTGCTCCTTTATGCGCAAGTGTAGCGGTCTTGTAGTGTTGCCGATGTAAAATTTTTTGCATTTATTACACTGTAGTTTGTAAACACAGTTAGTGCGAAGGCACAGACCTGTGTTGGAGATAGGGCAATTGGCCAGGGAGCAGGGTTCGGGTGTGTGGTTAGTGTGTTTATTAGATAGATGTTGGCGTAAGGAGGTGCCAGTATGTGTTAGTTGTATGTTAAGGTTTTCCTTATGTATTGCCTTGCGGATGGAGGTGGTGATCTTATCGCTGAAGAAAGGGAGTTTTAAGAAGCATGTGTTAGCGAGGGTGCGGTGTCTACGTGTTTTGGGCTTATTTAGGTGGGCTATGGTTGGGGCGGGGTAGCCATTATTTTGGAGGGTTTGGTGGAAGTTTTTAGTGTGTGATATTTTGTCAGCAGCAGAAGAGCATTTATTTTGTATTCGGGTAATTTCATTATGGGCATAACTTAATTTGGCTTTTGTGGGCAGGGCAGACTTATAGTGTATGAAAAGGTTTTTGCAGGCAGGTTTCCTATAGAAGTTAGTGTGTATAGAGCCATCTTCGGTGATGTTAAGGTTGAAATCAAGGAGAGAGAGTGAGCCGGACTCGTTTGGGTGTTCTATGGTGAATTGTATGTGGGGGTCGGTGTTATTGAATGTGTTGAATATTTGTGTGGCTTCGTCTTGAGAGGATGTAAGGATTAGAATGTCATCTATATATCTGGAGAAGAATATATAGGAGAGGCAGGAGTTAAGTGCTCGTTGTTCTAACCGGTTCATGTAGGTGATGGCTAAGAGACCGGAAAGGCTAGAACCCATGGGGAGGCCGGAGATTTGTTTGAAAGTGTGCTGCTGAAAGGTAAAGTATGTGTTGTCGATGATGATGTATAAGAGATTGTGAATGTCAGTAGGTGTTAGTCCGAAGAGCTCTAGGTTGTCAGAGGAAGATATGTGGTCGGTGATGAGGTCTATGGCTGGGTGTGCGGGTATTGAGGTGTAGAGGGAGATTACGTCTAGGCTAAATATATAGTTGTTAGTTTGTAGTTGTTGGTGTTGGAGTGAGTGTAGTCTGCTAATTACTTGGTCGGAGCTGCTGACATGTGCGGGGAAGGTGGAGAGTAGTGGTTTGAGTAGTTGAGAGAGAAGCCAAGAGATTTTATAGAGTGGTCCTTCAATACTAGAGACTATAGGTCTAATTTGTGTGTGTGTGTTGGTCTTGTGTGTTTTAATGAGGTGGTAGAAGGTGGGAAGTCTGCTATTTTTGGTGGTGAAGTTGATTTTGTATTTTTTGGGGAGGTTACGTGTGAGACAGATTTGGGACCAGGTGTTGTTAATGGAGTTTTGGACTAATGTGGCTGAAATGTTGGGGGCGGGGGTGTATAGGTTGTTGTTGTTAAAATGTTCGAGAGCGAGTATGTTGTATGAGTCTTGAGAGATGATACAGAATTCCTTACCTTTATCAGAGGGTAAGTAAACTAGGTTTTTATTTTTCAGGTTTTCTAGGGTAAGGCGTTGGGATCTGGTGATGTTAGGGGTGATGTGGGGTTGTTCTTGTTGGAGTATATCAAGGATCCTCTGTTTTAATCTCCCTTTCTTCAGCGATAAGATCACCACCTCCATCCGCAAGGCAATACATAAGGAAAACCTTAACATACAACTAACACATACTGGCACCTCCTTACGCCAACATCTATCTAATAAACACACTAACCACACACCCGAACCCTGCTCCCTGGCCAATTGCCCTATCTCCAACACAGGTCTGTGCCTTCGCACTAACTGTGTTTACAAACTACAGTGTAATAAATGCAAAAAATTTTACATCGGCAACACTACAAGACCGCTACACTTGCGCATAAAGGAGCACTTGAATACCCGTATATCCTCTTTCCACAAACACATAGAGATTTGCTCAAACACTCAGCGCGATATTCACGTCTCCATCTTAGCGTCTGTCAGAAACATCGGTGACCTTAGAATCACAGAATCAATCCTCATCTCCAGATTAAACCCCTCACTCAATCAACGTCACGAGCTCTACTCACCTTTCATTCTATAATATCTACCCCCCATCCACCAACCAACCCCCATATCTAACACTTAACAGAGTCCGTTTCCACCATTTCACTCATTACTCACCTCCCATAATAAACTCACCATACACCCAAACAATCAAACAGGCCCCTCCCCATATGAACTTCCATCCTTACACACTTTCAACCACAAACCAAAAACCATATTCAGCATACTCGTCTAACCCACCAAAATAAGTCACTCCATAACCTAGCATTATTAATTAATAAATCCAAACACATATAGAATGTATACAAATAACATGCAAATATTAAATAAATAATTCATAAAATAAATTAAACAAGTAAATAATAATAATAAAAAAATAAATAAATAAATAAATAAAAAAAAACAAAACAAAAAAAAAAACAAAAAAAAAAAACAAAAAAAAAAACAAACAAACAAATATGTAAAAAAAAAAAAAGAAATTGATGAATATATATAGATAAACAATTAAACAAACAATAATACATAGATATGTATATATATATGTATATATGCATTTGTGTATATATGTTGTATATATATACTAATATTGTTATACAGATCTCCACCAAAAAAAAAGATTATAAAAAATTAAAAAAAAACAAAAAAACAAACAAACAAACAAATATGTAAAGAAATTGATGAATATATATAGATAAACAATTAAACAAACAATAATACATAGATATGTATATATATATGTATATATGCATTTGTGTATATATGTTGTATATATATACTAATATTGTTATACAGATCTCCACCAAAAAAAAAGATTTTATAAAATTAAAAAAAAAAAAAAAAATTAAAAAATTAATTATAAAAAAAAAAATATTTTAAAAAATCCAGAGTTACTCCCCTTTATCTTATAATAAATATATCAAGTTAATAAGTTAATTCGTTAATCTAATTTGACGAAACTCACAATTAGTAATTAATAACACTTCTTTAATAGATGATAATCGAAATCGATAAGTAGATAGATCTAGAATATTTAAAATATGAGACTAATTACTTTAATTTATATTAAAATTCTTAAATTACGATAGAAAGATAAACAAATTAAAAATACGAAGATAAAACAAAGTAAATATTCAAATATAAAAAAAAAAAATAAATAAATAAAATAAAAAAATGATATATATTATCAAAAATAACAGTTTATCGAACACCATACACCTAACCAACATTACACTAATATTCTAAACACCAATCATATATTTAACATAATATTAAAATAAAACTTAACTTAATTTATATTCCCTGTGAAACTGTTTTTTTTTTGCTGCGGTCTATATCTGGCAGCCATTTTGTTTTGTATTATTCTCTACACAGTCGGAGAAGAATAAAATATTATTCTTCTTCTGGTCTAATTATTTTTGAAAAAGGGATGTCTTTTCCCGAAATATCAAATAGTGATTTTTAATCACCCGGACAGCTAAAACACTCTTGCTGTTATGTAAGAAAAAAAAAAAAAAAGGAAAAAAAAGGAAAAATAAATAGTAAGTCTTATATCGTATTCGATTTATTTTTATTGTTTTTGTTCCTTTCCTTTCAACTTGCATCTTACCCGGAATTGCATTGCCCACAGCCTTTCAAAAACTTACTACTACTATACCCAGCAATGCTTCAAGCAAACTACCATTCTCTACTAATATATATATATATATATATATATATATATATATATATATATATATAGAGAGAGAGAGAGAGAGAGAGAGGGAGAGAGAGAGAGAAAGGGGTATAACGAGCGATAAATAAGGACCAGTGATCCTTTAAGAATACCAACACTTGATGCTCTAATATTTGAAGTTTCTTTAAAGTTACTTTGTCTAAAACCCTTTTCTCGTCTTTTTATGGATTAAGAAGTAAGGCAAACTAAACTCACAACTCATAGTAGGGCAACTAATCTAGGAGAAGGAAACCCCCAAAATAACACCAGCAATTCTCTGCTTATTCCAGCAGTGTTTTGTGTCGTCTTATCTTAAAAGCATAAAAACGTCGAGACATGTTGTCAATAACAGACCATTGCTAGGAGATTAACTCTACCAAATGAAAACTTTTCGAGACCCATAACTTCGGTAGTGTAATGTTAATTATCGCACAACGTCTTACTCATGAACATATTTTGGATTATTTAGACGCATTTTTTGTTTTAGTCGCTGCAACTTCAAAATGTTACCCTTCGTGTGACGGGTATTAATGCTAGTTTTAATAGACTTGATGTCGCGAAGTAGCAGTAAGTCGGTTAGATTATTAAGAGTTTTGACTCCATCAGTGCATGGGAGTCTGGGGTTACATAGGCATGGCTTAAACGTTTCGACACCTCGGCTATTCGCCAACAGATGGAGACACTGATCATCTTATCCAGTCACAAACTAAAAAAAAAAAAATAGAAAAAAGAAAACCCCCCTCCCCCTCCTCTAGACCGGCGTTCACTTTATACAGAATAGGTTCACATCTCCCTATCCCCCTCTTTCTTTCACTCTATAGCACTGGCAGGCGAAATTGTTGGTTTCTACACAGAACAAGCATAGCTGTTCGTTAAAATAATACTCTAGGCAGCTGATAATGCGTATGTAAAACGTATAGTCGTTAAAAATTACTTCCCTCTTTTAATTGCATTGTGATAAGGCATTCTGACTCTTAATAAAACTGGCGGGTTTTCATCTCCGCTTGAAGCACTCGCTTTTCTAGTCACACTGAATGGCTTTGCTACAGCGAAACAGTGTGCCTCAAACTTGGTCGCTGCATAACTCTTGGCAACAAGAATATATCGAATACAAAACATATCTGGTCTCCTACGCAAACTTCACGGTTATGGTATTGGTAGTGAGGTTCTTGACATTATTAGATCTTTTCTTTCTGATCGAAGCTTGCAAGTAACTTTGGAAAGTTTCTCTTCATTCTCTTATCCTATCAATATTGGTTTTCCCCAGGGCTCTATTCTAGGCCCAACACTGTTTCTTCTCTATATAAATGATCTTCCAGAGAATATTGTCATAAAATCAACAACTATGCTGATGATATCACTCTCTATTTTTGTGTTGCTTGTCGCCCATCTCCATCGAACTGGGTTCAGTTGTGGATTGAGGTACGAAATGACTTGTTTTATTAAATCCAGTCAAAACTCAGCTCGTGTCTTTCAATCGTAGGGTTGTCCCTTTTCTTCCTGAGATTCGCATGGATGTCTCTGCTCTAGAAATTATTGGTCTTTATCTCTCATCAAATCTTTCTTGGAGTTCATACTTTAAATCCATTGCTCTTTCTGCTTCTCGTAAAGTCGGTTCTCTCTATCGCTCCAAACACTTTCTCACACCTGAGGCTATTCTCTACCTCTACAAATCCACAATCAGACCATGTATGGAGTACTGTTGTCATATTTGGGCTGGTGAATCTCTGGCATCTTTGAGAGTTCTTGATAAGGTGCAGAAACGTATCTGTAATTCGATTGGCCCTCACCTTTTCTTCCTCTCTGCACCCTCTCTCTCACAGACGTGGTGTTGCTAGTCTCAGTCTTTTCTATAAATACTATTATAGCATGTGTTCTTCAGAATTATGTGATCTATTCCCTGCTTCCTTTGTTCCAGCTTGTTTTACTCGTTGGTCTAGTGGTCTCCATCAATTCTCTGTTTTGATACCCCATTGTAATACAACTTCCTATTCCAATAGTTTCTTTCCAAGAACCGCAGGCTTGTGGAAATCTCTTCCTGCTAACTGTTTTCCTCCTACCTATAACCTTGGTCTTTTCAAGACTAAGGCCAATAGGCATCCCCTGTCTTTGCGATAATCATATTTGTTCTAGTTAACTCCTTACATCAAGTGGCTTCATATCTTGTATGGAGCGATTTCCATAAAATAAAAATCTTGGCATTAAAATTAAAATAATATACATTTATATGAAATACTTGTTGATAATGAATTATACTTAGCTTAGAATTTTACTGCAGTTTCATGGTATTATCGATCCTCAGAAGTGTACTTTGCTGATCTATAACATTCCACATTCTTTTCCATCTCACATTACTCGGAAAGCGGTAATGGCTGCTGTGAGAACTAGACGGATATGAAAACTCCATACCTCAAATGAGAATCCGTTTATCCAGTCTGTTGCTAAGGTTACTGGAAAAAATGGTTGGATCATTCTACCGCTCCAGAAAATATGTGACTCCAGATGCAATACTCTATCATTATTTCCATAGAACGTATTTGACTGAGATTCAGTCTCTGGTTTGTTTTTTTGGCTAGGAAGAAAGTGTAGTATCTGTTCCGATGGATACTGCACCCCATACACCGGTATTGTCTTGGCATTCGGGTCTTGATTTACGCCGGTCTATGGGACTATCCTGTGCAGTTCTAGGATGTCCACCCTCCCAGGCTTTGCCTTCTCACCCTTTGAGAAGGGGTTAGTTTATTGCTAATCGCCTGAGGCGCCCCTACCGGAGAATGCCGACGGGGCTGCCCAGGCAATTTTTAAAGGTTATAGTGCTCTTCCTCTAGGGTGCTGACTTATCAAATCCCACTTTCCGACCTTGTGTCACATCTTACCGCTGTGGGAGGTAGATAAATAACCAGTCTCTGGTTCACCCTTGTAAAACATTCAAAGCAAGAACTTGCTTTGCTATTACAAAAAAAAACAACTTTTCTTTCTTTCTCCGTGTGCCTATCACCAGGCGAAATTTCCTCAAACATATTGCATGCTGTGTTCACCCTTGTAAAACATTCAAAGCAAGAACTTGCTTTGCTATTACAAAAAAAAACAACTTTTCTTTCTTTCTCCGTGTGCCTATCACCAGGCGAAATTTCCTCAAACATATTGCATGCTGTATGAATTCTGAAAAAGTAGTCCTATGATAGAAACATTTAAACACATTTCACTAAATACTCATACATGTCAGTTGTGGTTTAACACATTAAAAACGTTTTTTTAATTTTTAAATTTTTTTAACATAGTTCACGTCAGACAAGGCAGGCTGCCACTGTAGACGTAAGGGGCTACTGAGAAGAAAGAAAAGGGAGAAGGTTGGGGGGGGGGTCAACCTAAATTGGGATCTGCGCAGCGAGATGTCTGTTTACATAAGTTTTAATTTTTTGCATGGCAGTACCGTCGGGGAAACAGGGGGCAGGGAGGGAGTTCCAGAGGCCAGCAGCATGAGGAAAGAAGCTATTTGAGTAGAAAGCTCTCCGGCATCCGGGGACCTCCACAGTGAATGGATGGGATTTAGTCGATTTTCGAGTTGGTCTATTGAACTTACGACGAGGGGGCACCAGAGCAGCCAATTCATCGGAGCACAATCCATTGAAGTATTTGTAAAACAAGCACTAGTTAGTGTATCATATCCTAAACACCTAACTCTGATATTCCTTCTTAGGACGTATCTGGCTCTTAAATAGAGCCAGATACGTCCTAAGAAGGAATATTGCTGTCACATCTGGGGAGGTGCCGCATAGGGCCCTTTTTCTTGCCTTGTGAGAGTACAAAATAGATTAAGACATTCAGTGGGGAATTATCTCTTCTCCCCCCTACAGTCTTTTTCTCATAAAAGAAGTATCGCTGGAAAACACTCGGCTGAGCTCCAACCTTTGCTTCCTCCTTGTAAAGAATTCATAGAAGGAACTCGAATTGCTACCACAACGGAAAAACACCTTTTCTTCTCAATGTTAATAGCACCAGAGGAATTTACATCAGCAGAGCTTCTTCGCCAGGGCTTTCCACCTGCGGAACACAGTATCGCGGTACTGCTTCTATTTATCTTCCTCCCACAAGGTAAGATGTGACACAAGGTCGGGAAAGTGGGATTCGAAAAACCAGCGCTCGATAATTTGAGCAGTCTGGCCATTTAAAAATTGCCTGGGCAGCCGCGTCGGCATTCCCCGGTAGGGGCGCCTCAGGCGATTAGCAATAAACTAACCCCTTTCCAAAGGGTGAGAAGGCAAAGCCTGGGAGGGTGCACCTCCTAGAACTGCACCGGACAGACCAACCGATAGACCGGCGTACATCAAGACCCGGAGGCCCAGACAATACCGGTCTATCGGGTGGGGTCTTTCCTGCAGGTTAAAACTGGGTCTCTTTCAAATCCAATGTCAACAAATTGCTGTCCTAAATATTCCATAAGAAAATAATCAAACGCGTTGATCAATGACCAATGTTAGTACTCGCATAGTGTTCCTCATCTTTCGGCTGATAATAATTCCGTCACATTAACCCTGATCCTCAAATGACTCCTGGCCTTGATAAGTGGTGACCCTTTACTAAGAATAGGTAGGTAGATAAATATATACGAGCACAGATACGCAGATATCTAGATAAATCATACGGTTAATGTTGCTGATATACGTATGTATTGATTTACTCCTCTCCAGGAGTTAGGCACAAGGCCAGTTTTTATCTTACTCCCACAAGTAAGATGTGACCCAAGGTCGGGTCGGGAAAGTGGGGTTTAAAAATTGCCTGGGAGGCTGGACCTCCTAGAACTGCACAGGACAGACCCATAGACGGCGTAAATCAAGCCCGAAGGCCAAGACAATACCAGTCTATGGGGTGCAGTATCCATCGGAACACGTACTACACTTTGATCTTAGCCAAAAGGCCAAGAATGATATACGTATGTAGATAAAAAACAAATATTTTATAATTAATTATTCGTCGCACCCAAAATCTAGGCTGGGCACTGTAGTGAGTAGTATTAACATAGATATATCTGGGTAAAGGAAAAAGCTCCAAATGCGAAAACAGCGACTAAATAGATAGAAAGAAGGATGCGATATGAGTTGTATTGCTAGGAGAAAATAAAGAATAAAAGTAGAAACCATTCGCGTCGGAATCTTCCTCTGTGAGAAGATTTAAATAAATTCGTTGGCATCAGGTCTCTTGAGGACAACCCGAACCCCTCTACCCCCTTTCACCACTCCCTCCAAAACAACGACGAAATTTAATACGGAGCTCGGAAAAGAGGAGGGTGAGGAGGAGTCTTAGGAGGTGTTGTTGGGTGGCTTTCTGTTTCTAACAAATCAGTCGATCGTTTCGAGAAGCCATTGACCTACACAGAGAAATGGATTCTTTTTTTTCTTAGACTTTCGTAAAGCTAAAAAAAAAAAATTAGAAAAATGTTATTAGTTGTTGGTTTTGATGTTGTGTTTTTGTTGTTGTGTTTTGAGAAGCCGATATGACATATGTTTACTTGACTTTGACCTTTAGATCCGAAAGTGCAACCCAGCCTGACACGGGCATACGTTTTCCTCGACTCCTACACACACACCATGAAAGATAAACATAACATTGCCTATATGTTCACATATTTATATGTATTAAAACAGCTGCCTGTGGATATATATATATATATATATATATATATATATATATATATATATATATATATATATATATATATATATATATATATATCCTTGTCTTCTTTGGTCTGAAGAGGTGGACTCTCTGTGAAGAGTACAACCGAAACATGTATGCACATATGTAACCAATAATGTTTGTAAAAATAAAAATGTATAGTAAAGAACAGCTCTACTTGTTATTGAGCACTTTTTATAAACATTGGAGTTTCAACGGATTTACATCTACAGAAACTAATATAATACATGTAATATATATATATATATATATATATATATATATATATATATATATATATATATATATATATATACTTAATTATAAAATATTTGTTTTTATCAAGATACGTATATGTTTTATCCTTACAGGAATCGTCAGTGTAGAGATGATTATTCATACCGGTCGCAGGATTAAAACCTCGGAACACGATTCATGTTTTTAACTCAAATTCCAACGCTCAAGCCCACACGGCCGCTATAAACAACCCGATAAATCAGCGAGAGATGGAACCATATTATAGGCAGCCGCCGTCATAAGTGTTCGACTGCTGAGGGAACGTGTATTAAATCTACGACGACGGCTGTGTTAATACTACTCACTACAGTGCCCAGCCTAGATTAGGGGCCACAAATAATTAATTATAAACTATTTGTTTTTATCTACATACGTATACGTTTCATCCTTACGGGAATCGTCAGTGTACAGATGATTATTCAATAATAATGTGCCTATGTTACACACCGTGTTGCCTAGAATATATATTTCAACATTCATAATGACGTGTTCATTAATTTAGGAAATTATCCTGTGCATACACACACACACACACACACACACACACACATATATATATATATATATATATATATATATATATATATATATATATATATATATATATATTTGGACAGTTCACGAGAATAGTTTTCCCTTTCTTCCAGAGGGGATTCATCACAACGTAAAAAAAATTAATTTTATTATTTATTTATTTTGTACAGCTATAGTTCCCTATACGTGTTTCGCTACCTATCAAGCACCTTGCTAGGTAGTTCATCACGGGAGATAAACATCTAAGATATTGGCCTCAAAAACTGATAATACCCCACAGGGGATTGCCCCTGTTGAAATCACTTAAGAAGAGAAAAAAGGAAAAACAAGTTCAAAAGACAGCTAAAACAACTCGGTAATGATGTGTTCCAATAAGAATCAAGTCCGGTGCAATCATAAAAAGGAAAAAATGGATAAAAAAGAAAAAAAGAGGGAAACCCCCTCACTCGGTGGAATACATAGCCCCCCCCCCCCAAAAAAAATCAAACCGTCCACAGTGCAACCTCTGAATAATCTTTAGGACTCCAGAATTGGCACATGTAACCTGGTATTATTCCGTTGAGGAGTCCAGCATCAATTTCTGTATTGCTCCGTGCTTATTAAAACGAGAGAGTTTCAATAAGCACGGAGCAATACAGAAATTGATAGCGGGTCTGAGCTTAAACTTGGGGCCGCTTATGAAAAAAATGTATCATGAGATATAAATAGAGTCTCTCCCCCTACATAATGATCTCATAACTTCAACCGCCACCATCCCCCACACTCTCCACTAGCAACTGAATTGCCTACTGCCACCATCTATTTGTATCTCATAATTTATTTTTTCATAAGCGGCCCTAAGTTTAAGCTCACACCCGCCACTACCTCTTGTTTCAAACATTTGGTACTTGTGTTTGTTTTTTCTTCAGAGAATCATCATGAGGAAGTTTTATAATAAAGAGGAAACGTTAATGAATACGTAAGTAATATTTTTGATTTTCCTTTTTCAATTTCCATATATATATATATATATATATATATATATATATATATATATATATTGCTTTTATTTTTTATTTTGATCTTAATAAAAATATCTGCATCTAACACATTGTCTTTTGAAGGCATTTTGCCTCTTTCTTTAAGTTTAAAATTTTAAAGATGCTGAAAAGAATGAACTTTCCCAAATTTATACCTACCAGCGATCATACGCGATTTAAGTTCAATTTAAAAGAGACATTTACACCGTTAGTCCACACAACATCGGACGTCACTTCTAAAAGACCAGGAAGGATTGTTACGGAAAAAAAAAATGTTAATACCTTTTATTTGTCTAAAGCTCTGAGGGGCTTGTTATATCAAGCGAAATATTAGATCAAAAGGTCAAGATGGAGAAGAAAAAATATTGTTTTTATTTCTTATTTTGATTTTAATAAAAATATCTACATTTAACACATGTTATTTTGAAGGCATTCTGACTCTTTCTTTAAGATATATATATATATATATATATATACAGGGTGGGCCAAAATAAGGGTCCTACCTTTAAATTTGAATAACTTGAATTTGAATAACTTCCACAAAATAAAAGTTAAACTCACCAAACTTTATGTGTGTGTAGACTGACCCTTCCGAGATTTTTTGAAATAAACAAAACAAATTTTAGCCGAAAAACACTTCTTAAAACTTACAAAAACTAAAGTATTGTTTTTTACACTGTTTTGAGTTTTTTAAGCAAAAAATAATGTTTTCTAAATGAGGGTACGTTCCTTAGGGCTAATACGGCTCATGCTTGCTTCGGAAGGGGTCCTTTACTTATTCTAAAAAATAAATAAAAAAAAAATCAATAAATAAAAAAGTTATGAATTTTTAAAAATAGGACCCTTATTTTTGCCCACCCTGTATATATATATATATATATATATATATATATATATATATATATATATATATATATATATATATATATATATATATATATATATATATATATATAACATTGGTTGATTCAACTACTCTCTAATATTTCTTTATGTTTCTGTGAGAATTTAGAGGAAGAGTAACAGAGACTCTCCCTAATTTACACAGAGAGTTAGTACACACCGTAAACACGTATGTAAATTAGATAGCAAAATAATAAGTCTCTTTATTTCTACCTTATCAATAAGGAGAATAACGAACAAAATAGACTTATTATCTTAGTTATACAAGAAGTATTGCTTAATAGATATATCATAGTTTATATATTTTCAAAGGAAATCAAAGTGAAACACATAGTGGTAGTTGTTACTCTCTCTCTCTCTCTTTATATATATATATATATATATATATATATATATATATATATATATATATATTTCTGATAATTTTTTAATCCCTTGGCGAAACATGAATAATTAAAAAAAATATTGTCTGACATTCTGACATGGTCTCGACGTGTCTTGCGGTCTGTTTTCGTGTTTCCCCACCTCCCCTCTCCTTCCTAACTTATTTCTCAATCGCCAAACTAAGGATTTGCAGACGTTATAATTTGAATTTGCGGCCTTCATAGACAATTTAAAGAAAACTTAGGGTTAAGCGTATGTAAGAGGACCAAGGCAGATTGACCTGGTTATGATCTCTCCCCTCCTCCCCCCTCCTTATATACCTTCCGTTGTAAATCATACGATTTCCCCCTCTCTCTATATGTATTGCTCTGTTTCCTCCTCAATATACGCCTTCCGTTATAAATCGTACAATTTCCCCCTCTCTCCATATATGTATTTAATATGTTGTCACTCTCTTCCCCCTCACTATATGCTTTCCATTATAAATCGCACAGTCTCCCCCTCTCATTATATGTGTATTGAATAGTGAGTGGGAATTTCTCTTTTTTCATTTTCAAACATGTAATCTCCTCGTTTGGGTTCTTGAAAAGGTCGGAGGGTCGAAATAAATTATCGCACCGGTGATATTGTGATTCCGTGTTATTTTATTTTATTTTATTCTTGCTCTCTTAATTACATTGAGCTCTCATACTTCAATTTCCTTCTGGAATTTATTTCACTCTAACACACACACACACTATATATATATATATATATATATATATATATATATATATATATATATATATATATATATATATATATATGAATGAAAATTATAAACTGAGAATATGTAGCTTTTTATTTACCGTATGTATCGTGTTAAAAAAGGAAAAAAGAATAAGAAAAAAAGGAAAAGAATAAGAAAAAAGAATAAGAAAAAAGAATAGATGTTTTTTTTATGAAAACAATGTTCGAAGTAAGTTCGCTTTGTCTTTGAATCGGAAGATTCATTTGGTGATAAAACTCAGGCTTTCTTATGGAAATCGCTCCAGACAAGGTATGAAGCCACTTGATGTAAAGAGCTAATAAGAACAAATATGCTTATCGCAAAAACAGGAGATGCCTATTGGCCTTAGTCTTGAAAAGACCAAAGTGAAAGGTAGGAGGAAAACAGTTAGCAGAAAGAGATTTCCACAAGCCTGCGGTTCTTGGAAAGAAACTATTAAAATAGGAAGCTGTATTACAATGTGGTATCAAAACAGCGAATTAATGAAGACCACTAGACCAACGAGTAAAACAAGCTGGAACAAAGGAAGCAGGGAATAGATCACATAATTCTGAAGAACACATGCCATAATAGTTTTTATAGAAAAGACTGAGACTAGCAATACCACGTTAGTGAGAGAGAGAGAGAGAGAGGGTGCAGAGAAGAAGAAATGGTGGAGCCAATCAAATTACAGATACGTTTCTGCACCTTATCAAGAACCCTCAAAGATGCCAGAGATTCACCAGCCCAGCCAGCAAGAAGAGAGTTCAACAAGCCTGCGGTTTTTGGGAAGAATCGACTGAAATAGGAAGCTGTATTACAATGAGGTATCAAAACAGCGAATTGATGGATACCACTAGACCAACGAGCTGGAACAAAGGAAGCGGGGAATAGATCACATAATTCTGAAGAACACATGCCATAATAGTATTTATAGAAAATATTGAGACTAGCGACATCACATCTGTGAGAGAGACCATGCAGAGAAGAAGAAAAGGTAGGGCCAATCAAATTACAGATACGTTTCTGCACCTTATCAAGAACATTCAAATGGGACAGAGATTCACCAGTTCCAAATAGATCACACAATTTCGAAAAACACATGCCATCATAGCATTTATAGAAAAGACGGTTGTGATAGAGAGAATGCAAATTTCAAATACTGTATCATAAGACACATCCAACTTCTTATAAGCAACACAATAGTGCAAGTGAATACAAATGCAGTTATAAAACAAAACACAAAGATATATAAGTCAATGTACAGAACATGTACAACCAATATTATTAAATGTGTTAAAATAGAAAAAAATGATAGTCATTTTAAAATTCTTGTAATCGTATATACAAAGTAAAAACTATTTCGTAATTAATAGTGTTTTTACTACAAGCTACATGAAAAATCTGTTTCGTTAGTGATTTACGGCAAATATTGGTCTGTGTTATTAAAAAAGAAAACTTTTATTTCAGCGATTTTTAAAAATTTAATCCTGCTCCACATTTTATTTTTTATTACTCATAAATAAAAAAGGCAGACGAGTTGTAATATTGATAGCAAATCATCGAATACTAATTTAATAATAGATACTCTTTTCTTTCGTTTCCTTTGGCTGACCGACATTCGGGAGAGAGAGAATGAGAGAGATGGAGAGAGAGGGATGGGTGGGGAGTGTAAAGCACTGTGGGGTTTATGTATTTAATAGCATCGTTTTTTTAGAACTTGCCACCGTGGGTTAATCTGTTAGCGCGCCATACTTAGTAACAGACATTGTGAGTTCGAACGCCACCCGGGACGATCATTTTTACTCTGAGTGTGTCTCAAAATGAACATTTCAAAGTACGATATTTAGCAGAGTGTTTAGTTTTGCTTTCTGTAATTTACGAAGGTTAGGATCCCGGACGACGACGAGTTTCCCCGCTAGTCCTAAATAAATGCATGTAAGTATTAACAAATTGGAATATATCCATAAACCTGTCTGGTTAAGGTTGGTAGGTATATGGAAAACATTATACTATCCAGCAACAATTACAGAAGTAAAAGTAACTTTAGTAATGTTGGGATTCCCTAACCCTAATCCTAACCCTAACACATCAATCTCACACTGTAATGTGGCACATGTGCTCCGACCGGAAGTGTACAGTCATTTATACAATATTATGAAATTTAAAAAATTAGCATCGTTCATTTTTTGATATGAGATGAGCATAACTTACTATTCCTACAGTTACAAGAATTTGGAAAATGGGAAATTAGATAAGATTTGGCGAAGGTTATGGTTGAACATTTTTTAATTTTCTTCACTAAACGTGTTTTCCTTGGCGCGTGAAATTGGGGTCATCGGGTGCAGTAGAGGCAGGTTTTAAATTCACCTGTTTTTTTTTGTATGGTGGTAAAATCTTTGATTCCAAGTGTGTATCTTTCGAGGTTGAATCTGGAAAGAGTGTAAAACGGTGGCGAAAAGCAGTCATATTTTGATTGTTTTTATAAGACGATCATTGTTTCATGTACACAATGTTTGTTTTGTTCTGTGAGGTTTAGGCGGGAAAGAGGCAAGATGCGCGTTCAACAAAACTAAACAGTATGGTGATTTTGGGGGAAGAATGTTTCTTATGTGAAAGAAGAAAGAAAAATATGCAGGTATGGGAATGAAAAATGGAAGTGACTGAAAGTAGAAGAATAAGACGGACGGATATGAAGGAAGAGAGAAAGAAGACGACGAAGAGGAAGAAGAAGAAAAAGAAGAAGAAGAAGAAAAAGAAGAAAAAGAAACAGAAGAAGATGTTGGAGGAAGAGAGAGATGAGGGATAAGAAAACAAAAACGGAGAAGAATGAAAAACGGAAGTGACTGAAAGTAGAAGAATAAGACGGATGGATTTGAAGGAAGAGAGAAAGAAGACGAAGAAAAAGAAGAAGAAAAAAAGAAAAAGAAGAAGAAGAAACAGAAAAAGGAAAAGAAGAAGATGTTGGAGGAAGAGAGAGAGAGATGAGGGATAGAAAGGGGGAGACGAATAAGAAAACAAAAACAAAGAATGAAAACCGGAAGTGACTAAAAGTAGAAGAATAAGACGGATGGATTTGCAGGAAGAGAGGAAGAAAAAGGAGAAGAAGAAAGAAAAGAAGAAGATGTTGGAGGAAGAGAAAGACGAGGGACGGAAAGGGGGGAAGAATAAGAAAACAAAAACAGAGAAGTATGAAAAAAAGGAAGTGTGCAGGAGAAGAGAATGCGTAGAGGGTCGATAAGAGTAAAGGCTAAAAGTACGGGAAGTAGATGAGGTGGGTAAAATAGAACAGAAGAAAGGGCAGTGAAAGATGCAGAGAAGAAAGATGAGGATAAGTGAAGTGAAGGAGGCGAAGAAAAATACGAAGAACGATAAAATCAGATGCAAAAAGGACGAGCTTAAGGGCGTCGGAGAATGGAGTATTTTCCTTCTCCCATGTCCCTGAGCTCGAGAAGAAGAAAAAGAAGCCCAAAACGAAAAAGAAGAAGAAGACGTAATAATGTTTGCAGAAAAAGGACATGAAGAAAACAAAGATTGTTTTGGAGGAAGACGAAGCAGGGAAGAAGAGTAGGAGGGGCAGTAAGGTAGACAGGGAGAACAGGAAATAACGGCGAGGAAGGGGGAGACAACTTCTAAGACATTCACAACAAGAACTGTTGGTGCTTTCACAGATTAGGACCCACACAAACTTTGACCACGTCGTTAGGGTCAGGGTGGGGGTTATGGCCACGATTAGAGTAAGAGTGAGGGTTAGGGTTAGGGTTAGGGTTAAAGATAGCGTCGGTCCTAATCTGTGAAAGTACCGACCTTTTTTTTTTACCACAACAGAAAAAATATTATTTACTTTCTATTTGAGCCTAGCACCACACGGAATTTTCACAGAAAGAGCTTCGTTCGTCTGTGGAACACATTACAACGGGGCTGCTTTCCTGCAAATTACAACATGGTCGTCTTCATATCCAATGGCAGCATACTCCTGTTATGAACCGCCCCACAAGTATTCGAAGTTAGTCCATCCCATTACTCATCCCGAGTCTTCTCGTGAGGTTATTCATTTCTTAACTGACAATTATTAATCCTTGAGTGGCTTTTGGTCTTACT
>OY744522.1:188608771-188636271 GCA_963556195.1 Sepiola atlantica
TCTATCTATCTATCTATCTATCTATCTATGTGTCTGTCTGTTTGTTTGTTTGTCCGTCAATCTCTCTCTCTCTCTCTCTCTCCATCTATCTATCTATTTCTTTATTTTTGTTGTCTTCTATCTTTTCTGATTTATTTCTATTGTCTGCGTTTTCTTATCTTTTATTTTTCCTTTCTTTGTTTCTGTTCTTTCTTCATCAAGCTTTTCTTCCCTTTTCTTTTCTTTCTTAATTTTTTCTTTATGTCTGCCTTTCTGGCCGATGCACTTTCGTTTTAGTCTTTCGTATCGCCTTCGTTTTCACTTCCCTTTTTGGTTGGACCCTTCCTTCTTTCCTTCTTTTCTATTTCTTCTGTTTTCTATCTACTATGTTCTTTCCCCTATTTTCTCTCTTTTCCTTAGGAGAAAAATTCGAAAGCAAGAAAGAAAAAGAATAAATGTATAAAAGAAAGAAAAATCTAGACGAAAGAGCACGTGAAGGAAATCCTTTTTTTTATTTTTTTTATTTCAGTCCCCTTATTTTTCAGTTCCTTTCTTTCTTTCCTTTTCACTTTTTCCTGTTCTTCCTTTTCAGTGTTTTTTCATTCGTCTTTGCGTTCTTTCTTTCTTTCTTTCGTTTTTATCTTTCTTTCTTTCTTTCTTTCTTACTTTCTATTTCTTTCCTTCTTTCTTTCTTTCTTTTCTTTCTTTCTTTTTTTCTTTCTTTCTTTCTTACTTTCTATTTCTTTCTATCTTTCTTTCCTTCTTTCTTTCTTTCTTTCTTTCTTTTCTTTCTTTTTTCTTTCTTTCTTTCTTTCTTACTTTCTATTTCTTTCTATCTTTCTTTCTTTCTTTCTTTCTTTTCTTTCTTTCTTTTTTCTTTCTTTCTTTCTTTCTTTCTTTCTTTCTTACTTTCTATTTCTTTCTATCTTTCTTTCTTTCTTTCTTTCTTTTCTTTCTTTCTTTTTTCTTTCTTTCTTTCTTTCTTACTTTCTATTTCTTTCTATCTTTCTTTCCTTCTTTCTTTCTTTCTTTTCTTTCTTTCTATCTTTCCTTCTTTTTTCTTTCTTACTTTCTATTTCTTTCTATCTTTCTTTCCTTCTTTCTTTCTTTCTTTCTTTCTTTTCTTTCTTTCTTTTTTCTTTCTTTCTTTTTTTCTTTCTTTCTTTCTTTCTTTCTTACTTTCTATTTCTTTCTATCTTTCTTTCTTTCTTTCTTTTCTTTCTTTCTTTTTTCTTTCTTTCTTTCTTTCTTTCTTACTTTCTATTTCTTTCTATCTTTCTTTCCTTCTTTCTTTCTTTCTTTCTTTTCTTTCTTTCTATCTTTCCTTCTTTCTTTATTTCTTACTTTCTATTTCTTTCTATCTTTCTTTCCTTCTTTCTTTCTTTCTTTCTTTTCTTTCTTTCTTTCCTTCTTTTTTCTTTCTTTCTTTCTATCTTTCTTTCTTTCATTCTTTCTTTTGTTGTTTGTATCCCGCTCTTTTCTTTGTTCTTTCGTTTCAGAAATTCGACCAATTCCTTTTCTTAGTCTCTTGAAGTCCACGCACCTTACATTCTTAATCCTATAATGTCAAAAGTATCACGTTTAAAATAGGTGTCTTGAAGATCTTTAAAATCTTCAGAATTAACAAAAAACACCGATGGATAAAACAAGATACACATCGCAGAGATACATCTCCCAAAGAGCGGAAAAAATAATATTGAAACGAGAAACTGTACTAATCAAGTCCTTGGCCTTCTGACTACGAACTAAGTGTAGTATCTGTTCTGATGCTGCACTTAATCTGTTCTGTTCTCGGCCAGTGAACACAAATCATTCTAGACTGAGGCAATTAACATTTTTCTTTCAATCCAGTGTGCCACTATTTGAAGAGTTAGAATTTACCAACATTAAAGACTGACATTGTCTCTAACTCTGCCCTCGTGGGGAGGCAAGTAAAGAGGAACTGTGGCAATAACAAGTAAATGTTTATTTACCTCATCTCCAGGAGGTTAGGCACAAGGCCAGTTTTATCTTACTCCCACAAGGTAAGATGTGACCCAAGGTCGTGTCGGAAAAGTGGGAATTGAAAAACCAGCGCCCGAGAAGGTGAGCACTCTGGTCATTAAAAATTGCCTGGGCAGCCCCTTCGGCATTCCCCGGTGGGCGCGCATCAAGAAGTAAGCAATAAACTTACTCCTCCCCAAAGACGGGAGGACCTCCTAGAACTGCACAGGACAAACCCACAGACAGGTGGAATCAAGTCCCGAAGGACAAGACGACACCGGTCTATAGGGTGCAGTATCCATCGGAACAGATACTACACTTTGATCTTAGCGTGTCAACAGTAAATGTTTATTTATCTACCTCCCACAAGGTAAGATGTGACACAAGGTCGGGAAAGTGGGATTAGATAAGCCAGCGCTCGAGAGGTGAGTATTCTGGCCATTTAAAAATTGCCTGGGCAGTTCCGTCGGCATTCCCCGGTAGGGGCGCCTCAGACAGTAAGCAATAAACTTACTCCTCCCCAAAGAGGGGAGGCAAAGTCTGGGAGGGTGGACCTCCTAGAACTGCACAGGACAGACCCATAGACCGGCGTTAATCAAGACCCGAAGGCCAAGACGATACCAGTCTATGGAGTGCAGTATCCATCGGAACAGATACTACACTTTAATCTTAGCGTGCCAACAGTAAATGTCAAAGGAGTTAACTGTCTAGTATTTTGTTAGTTTTTATTCCGAGACATGCTAACGAGTTTAGTTACTTCCGCAGAGGTTATGTTTACGGCCACGTTTGTGTACAGCCTATCGTTCATATGGCTGGACCAATCGTTACCAAACTTGGTCAAAATATCGGTCATGGTCTAACTTAGAACTTATTTAATTTGTGGATATCTATGCGAAAGGTCAGGATCATGAAAAAAGGTGAAAATCATACTTTTGGCGATAACTTCGGTTCTGTTCATCATAAAGACTCGATTTTTCTAAATTTGCTGTAGAGATTTTAATCGTCAAATCGCTACAAACCTTGGGATTCCACTTTCCACTGACCGAGGACAGAAAAAAAATCAAGTAACGCCTTATTTACCATTACTCTCAGGTGAACTCTTCCCCGGAATGAGATTTACTGTTTACAGTCTATCTATTTTGAAAATAAACGATCACGAAACAAATTATTAAGCATTAA
Source organism: Sepiola atlantica (assembly GCA_963556195.1). Taxonomy (NCBI): domain Eukaryota; kingdom Metazoa; phylum Mollusca; class Cephalopoda; order Sepiida; family Sepiolidae; genus Sepiola; species Sepiola atlantica. The sequence goes on from OY744522.1 coordinate 188,611,913, forward strand.
ATAAACTGAAAAGGGTTGATATGCCGTAAAACAACTACAACCAGAAAAATGGATTTCATATTCAAAATAAAATGTTTACAAATATTATACGGTGTTTGTAATTAGCATTTTTGAATGAAAAAAAAGAAAGATTTATTTTTGTATTTTGAACAGATTCAGAAAAATGAAAATGATAAAACGATTTTCAGAGTACTCATGCAATTTACGGACCGTGCTGAAATAATAACGGTATTATTTTATAACCCATTCTTAACATGTGGATCGGGGTTTTGGTAAATATTCTGTACTTTCACCTAACAGTTAAATAAACAAAAGATTCGGTAAAAATTGAATTTAACTTGAAAATCCTATCTAAAAAAGGAACACGGTTCTAAACTGCAGAAGTACCATTTTCAGTTGGAAAACATTGGTAAACGAAAAAAAAAACGAAATTGAAAACAAAAAAAAGACTTTTTATTTAAAGAAATAAAAATTAGAAACGAAAACATGAAAAATGGTTAATAAAATTTACAATCCTTTCTAGAATTCAACCATACTGGGTACAAAAAAACTTGAATTGCCCATCAAGTTTGAATTATGAAAGTTCAACAGTCTTTCTTAATCGCCGTTTAATGAGATGCGTTAAATGTGCTTCTCTGAGCTGCTGCATGCAAGCCTGAACACGGACAATTCTTGCTATGACGGCTCTCTTCAGTTCCAAAATAATCTGGGGACTGATTTGATTATCATTATTTTTTTTTAGATAACTGATGAGACGATCACCAAAGTGTTCCAGAATATCATTACACGGTGATAAAACAAAAACTGTTGGACATTCATGACTGAAACTTGGTGGACAAGACAGGAATACATTTAAATTTATTTGTACTAAATATGGTTAGATTGCAGAAATGATTATACCTTTTATTAACGATACCAAGGGTGCCATTTTTTGCGGGGGGGGGGGGTAACCATATATTCTACGGCGTTCGTTATCATCAAGTTATCTCGAGTGCAGATTCCAGTTGATGGAGAAGAATGAAATCCAAGATGCCGACCCAGACATGGTTCACACGTGGGAACAGCTATATCTACAAAGACAATCATGACATCTCTATTACAGTAAGGATGACAGATGTATAGGATATGAGGCGGAATAACACCCATGTACGCAAAGTACGTGTGTTTTTTTCTTTTGCAAGCTGTCACGATGTTTTATAAACGAGCCTTATTTAAAAGAAGTTATAAATTTCTGACAGTTAGTTAATGTTTTGTCTTCGGAGGGTTAAACATATAATAAACATGTATATTGTTTCTTAGACAGGACGCGATCATCCTCCGCAGTTTTGCATCGGATGATTACGGACTTTATCTTTATGTATGTTTGTATGTTTGTATGCACCCAGACATGGCAGAAGCAAGTAAGCACGCCAAGAAAAATAATTGATACACATTTTAGATTTGAAACTCTGATCGTCACTTTCTTTTGTGTTTTAACCGCGAAAGAGATCTGCACCGGATTTCGTCCTGCACCATACGCCGTCAAAGACCACATTTTTTACTATTAAGGTCACCACTTATCAAGGCCATGGTCAATCCGAGGATAAGTGTTAATGAGACGGGAATGAATGTCAACACAAAAGATGATGAACACTATGAGAGTAATAATATTGATCAATGGCATGAACGGCTTTTGATTACTTTTACGGCGGTCCATGACAGGGATTTGTTGACATAGGATTTGAAGACAACCATGTTGTAATCAACGGGGAATAAGCCATGCGGCAATGTGTTCCACAGGTGGGAAACTCTTGCACATATGCTCTGTTCATAGAAATTCCGCCTGGCGCTAGGCAATCGGTGTGGTAAGGATGAAGTCCCGCTGTCTCGAGATCTTATTGTAGGGTATCCAACTAACCCTTTTCTTGGGGTCTTCATCCTGAATCTCATTCGCAATAGGGTCGTCGTTTGTGGGAATTACATTTTCATACCAGCGCAAGCAATTTCCCTTCATTTGTCTGAGATCAGCTTAACTTCACACATTGTTGAGTCTCGTCAGACCGAAAGTTCCTATTTACTTGCCCCCACCCTATTATTAACCTGTTAATGCACACGTGACGTTTGCTCATTGTCTGGCCGTCGAGATAGGACGTAGACACAAAGTTAATTTTAATATAGGAAAAATCCAGCTCCTTAAAAAGGGACAATCATGATTGGGACAAAAATTAAAATAGCCTCAGCCTAGAACGACTTCTCCTGACTGACCGAGGATAGAACAGATATTACACTTTGGTTCCAGTCCGAAGGCCGAGAAGATTTTAGTCTCCATGATCGATAGTTTCTTTCTGCTTCCTTCGTCGACGGTCAGCACTCGAAGCCGTACAAAGCTGCAGTAAAAGTTTGAAGCATTAATATTTTATACTAATTGACATTTCAAGGTTTCAGATACAAATATATGCATCATATATTATCATTTGAGAATGACACAGAACAGAGAAGCATTAGTATTGTCAGAGTTCTAGAGGAACTACATTATAGGGTACTTTGTAGGTGGAATGAATCAACGCCAAATGGTTGAACACCTTGGAATTCCACTTTCCAATGTTTACTGAGTGACTGTCCAAGGAAAGAAGGAACACAATCCACTTTCCACTGTTTACTGAGTGACTGTCCAAGGAAAGAAGGAACACAATCCACTTTCCACTGTTTACTGAGTGACTGTCCAAGGAAAGAAGGAACACACTCCACTTTCCACTGTTTACTGAGTGACTGTCCAAGGAAAGAAGGAACACACTCCACTTTCCACTGTTTACTGAGTGACTGTCCAAGGAAAGAAGGAACACAATCCACTTTCCACTGTTTACTGAGTGACTGTCCAAGGAAAGAAGGAACACAATCCACTTTCCACTGTTTACTGAGTGACTGTCCAAGGAAAGAAGGAACACACTCCACTTTCCACTGTTTACTGAGTGACTGTCCAAGGAAAGAAGGAACACAATCCACTTTCCACTGTTTACTGAGTGACTGTCCAAGGAAAGAAGGAACACAATCCACTTTCCACTGTTTACTGAGTGACTGTCCAAGGAAAGAAGGAACACAATCCACTTTCCACTGTTTACTGAGTGACTGTCCAAGGAAAGAAGGAACACAATCCACTTTCCACTGTTTACTGAGTGACTGTCCAAGGAAAGAAGGAACACAATCCACTTTCCACTGTTTACTGAGTGACTGTCCAAGGAAAGAAGGAACACAATCCACTTTCCACTGTTTACTGAGTGACTGTCCAAGGAAAGAAGGAACACACTCCACTTTCCACTGTTTACTGAGTGACTGTCCAAGGAAAGAAGGAACACACTCCACTTTCCACTGTTTACTGAGTGACTGTCCAAGGAAAGAAGGAACACAATCCACTTTCCACTGTTTACTGAGTGACTGTCCAAGGAAAGAAGGAACACAATCCACTTTCCACTGTTTACTGAGTGACTGTCCAAGGAAAGAAGGAACACAATCCACTTTCCACGGTTTACTGAGTGACTGTCCAAGGAAAGAAGGAACACACTCCACTTTCCACTGTTTACTGAGTGACTGTCCAAGGAAAGAAGGAACACAATCCACTTTCCACTGTTTACTGAGTGACTGTCCAAGGAAAGAAGGAACACAATCCACTTTCCACTGTTTACTGAGTGACTGTCCAAGGAAAGAAGGAACACAATCCACTTTCCACTGTTTACTGAGTGACTGTCCAAGGAAAGAAGGAACACAATCCACTTTCCACTGTTTACTGAGTGACTGTCCAAGGAAAGAAGGAACACAATCCACTTTCCACTGTTTACTGAGTGACTGTCCAAGGAAAGAAGGAACACAATCCACTTTCCACTGTTTACTGAGTGACTGTCCAAGGAAAGAAGGAACACAATCCACTTTCCACTGTTTACTGAGTGACTGTCCAAGGAAAGAAGGAACACAATCCACTTTCCACTGTTTACTGAGTGACTGTCCAAGGAAAGAAGGAACACAATCCACTTTCCACTGTTTACTGAGTGACTGTCCAAGGAAAGAAGGAACACAATCCACTTTCCACTGTTTACTGAGTGACTGTCCAAGGAAAGAAGGAACACAATCCACTTTCCACTGTTTACTGAGTGACTGTCCAAGGAAAGAAAGAACACAATCCACTTTCCACTGTTTACTGAGTGACTGTCCAAGGAAAGAAGGAACACAATCCACTTTCCACTGTTTACTGAGTGACTGTCCAAGGAAAGAAGGAACACAATCCACTTTCCACTGTTTACTGAGTGACTGTCCAAGGAAAGAAGGAACACAATCAATATCTTCTCACCTAGGTCTATCAGGACCCTCTGATAAAAGTATTCGTTCTTAATGATAATAAGGGGTCTATTTACCCCTGTCATGTCTGTGTACATCCATAACTTCGTCAGTTGAAAATTTACAGAATTGAAATTTGGTTTAGAGAAACACTACGAGAAAGCACACAAAATGATGTAAGTGTGGACGCCGACAGCGATGTTTGTACAGTTCGCGAAGATATTGCAGTGTACTCTGCCCAGTTTCATACAAGTCACTAGGGGACACAACAATTCTAAATAATAGATTAAAACAGCATTATGCATATCCAGTAATGAGCATCTAGACAAGATTAGGTTTAAAGATTCCAAAATCCATACTAAAATTGTACACATAGACCCCTGACCTAACACTTAAATGCGTTGGTTAACAATCTTTTCTAAGTGACAATCTTCTGGGGGTTGAAGGTTTAATCATTACTACAGGCGATAATAACTACGGATAACACTTCTATCAGGTCATAGCTGATGGGACGAGACCAATCCACCCCGTAAATTAAATAAAGTTTTCAGTTACAAAATTCTGTATAAGTTCCTGAGTTCGACATAAAGATTCCATAAGTTAAAAAGATGCACCTGAAGAAAGACGGAGGTTACATCGGCGGAAACGTTGTGAAAATAACAACCAAAATGAGAATAGTAGTCCGTATAATTCAAATAATCCTAATATCAAGTTGTTATATTAAAACAGAATTATGTATATCTAGCAATTCACATCATGACAAGATTAGGTTTAAGGGTTCCAAAATTTATACTAAAATTGTCCAAATATACCCGTGACGTAACGGTTAAATGCGTTGGGTAACAATCATTTCTAAATGACAATCTTCTGGGATTTAAGTTTCAATCCTTACTACAGGCGATACTAACTAAGGATAACACTTCTACCAGGTCATGGCTGACGGGATAAGAACAATCAACCCCCGTGGATTAAATAAAGTGTCCAGTTCAAAATCTGTATCAGTTCTTGAGTTCGACATAAAGTTCAATAACTACACGAAACCTCTTCAACAACTGATTGCCATGGCAAATAACACCCTACGTGAGAGTCCAACGTTCAAATTCCTCGGCCTAACAATCACAGGTAACATGAATTGGAACAAATACATTGAAGACATTGCCACGGTTGCTGCAAAGAAGGTGGGCTTCATCTACTGTACTAGTAAACTTCTCACATCTGACAGTATACTATATCTCTACAAAGCCACCATCCGTCCATGCATGGAGTATTGTTGCCACATCTGGGCTGGTGCATCATCCACTAGTGTCTCCCTCTGAGACAAGGTTAAAAAAGAGTCGCTAATTTAATCGGTCCCTCATTATCAACCAAGCTCCAGTCCCTGTCCCATCGCCGCAATGTTGCATCAGTGTACCTGTTTTGCAAGTACTTCAATGGATTGTGTCAAGATGAACTTGCTGCTTTAATGGCCCCTCTCGACGTAAATACACCTAACCAACCCGACAATCAGCTAAGTCCCATCCATTTACTGTGTGGGTCACCAGATACCGGAGAGCCTCCTACTCCAATAGCTTATTTCCGCGTACTGCCGTCTTTTGGAACTCCCTCTCAGCTCCTTGTTTCCCCGACTATACAGACATGTAGAAATTTAAAACTAATCTGAACAGACATTTCGCTGCACAGCTTCCAACTTAGAATGACTCCCAAAACTTTCACCCTAATTCTCAGTAGCGCCGTACGTCTACAGTGGCTATCTGCTTTGTTTTGGGTGAACTATGATAAAAAAAAGATTCATAGATTCAAGAAGCTGCACCTGAAGAAGAGGTTACATCGGCCGAAACATTGTGAAAATAACAACTGAGATGAGAATAGTAGTCCGAATCATCAATATAATCCAAATATCAAGTTGTTATATTATTAATGGAGCTAGCAATAATATGCTCACTTCAGCCACATATTTATGCTTGTAAATATAAGTTTTTTTTGTTTATTTTAATGGAAACCGCTCCAGACAAAGCATGAATCCACTTGATGTAAGGAGATAAAAATACCACTTCAAAGTAAAAAAAATAGACAACGATAAGTGTTAGATCTATAGATCCCGACCGAGAAATCAGCAATTCTTCCCCCTTTGTCAGAAACATCGTTCCTGGAATGTGAGGACTAAAAGACAAAATAAGGGAAGCGAGAGTTACGAGGATGTCGACAGTAAAACCAAGTTAGCCACTTTCTACTCTCCTGAAAGTTTACTAATAAACAACCGATTGTGTCAATTTTTTGCTGACGTACGCTACCCCAAGGAGAAGGTAATCCCTGGTATGGTGGTATGATGACAATAGAACATATACAACACTACGCCTATAGAATGTAGAAGGTAATGTCTGATAGTACACATATTACCCGACCACATCAAAGGAGGACGTAATGCCTGTGAGTATGGTCTGATGACACCAGAACAGATACTACACTACCCTCCCCCTCTGAATTGAGCATTGGATGATATATTAGTCTGAAATAGTATAGTAAACTCAATTCAGTTTAATAGCATTAAGAGATAGCAGAAAAGTTCAATTAATACAACTAATAGTATAGTTTCGGCTTCAGACAGACAGATACCAAATCTTCATTAGTAATTAATAAGCACTCACCCCACGTAGACGGGTAGTTTAATTAGTATCAATGTTTAAAGAAAACACAGATGATGTTATTTATTACCGTAGACTTTTTTTTAGAAGCTCACTTTCATGGTATCCCGTTCGTCACAAAAAAGCAAAAAACGAATTTATACTTTGTTTTCTTAATTATTTTTGTAATTCTGTGTTCTTTTAAGTTGGAGTGCAGCTCACCCGGGCTAGTGAGTACCCTACAATAAAACCTACACGTTCGCCTCGGGTGCCGACATCTGGCTAGTGTCTCAAAAAACCTGAAGTAGGGTAGCTGATACGCGAAACTTGCTTTTAGCACTCGCTTCTTCATCTGCTTATGACGAACAGATTGTTCTTGTCTAGTAAATTCGTCGTTACCTCTTAATCGAATAATGAAGAGTAGGGCTTCAAGGGATATACATCTGACCAATTTGAAGGCCATATGTTGGACGTCATCGTAAACGACATGTGATGACACTTCGTTTCTTTTCACAGGGTCATAGAGTTAATGCGGCGTATCACATTTAGATATTTGGCACCTCTTTTTTGCGCCCTTTCGTAACTTTTTAATCGAGGTCTCGGTGATGCTATCCTTCTTCGATTTATGTATCTTCTAAGATCTTCTACATACACTTTTCGATGTTTACCAATTCTGTATCATAAGGATTATTCGGACTACTGTTCTCAGCTTGGAAGCAAAATATCAACTCGGTCCGGACTCGAAATAATGCAAAAATCAAAACCACTTAAAAAAAAACAGGCACTTCTGTAGTATATATGAAGCAGCAGATTTTATGTCCTTCTACTGAAAATGAAGGGAGGTAATTCAACCGGAAGTGATTTTTTTACAACATAAAAAAAAAATGCAAGACTGGTTTGTTTTTGGGTAACAATAAACAATTTCTTTTTTTATTATATGAAGTAAAAAAATTTTAAATAAAAAACCCTAACCCTAACCCTAACCCTAACCCTAAACCCTAACCCTAACCCTAACCCTAACCCTAACCCTAAACCCTAACCCTAACCCTAACATAAAACCCTAACCCTAAACCTAACCCTAAACCCTTACCCTAAACCCTAACCCTAAACCCTAACCCTAAACTCTAACCCTAACCCTAACCCTAACCCTAACCATAAACCCTAACCCTAACCCTAAACCCTAACCCTAACCCTAAACCCTAACCCTAACATTAAGAAATCAGGCGGTGTGCCTGTAACAAATCTATTGTTTTTTTCGGCTGGTTCATTAAATTACCAATGTCTCAAAGATTAATCTCATTTAACTCCATTTTCTAAATACTAAATTCAACTTCCGGTGAATTCTGAATGAATGGTACTTGGAGAAAAAAAACGGAACTCTTCAATTTCGATTTCTTAATCGGCAGCTGCTTCATATATACTACAGAAGTGCCAAAAAACAATACCAAAAATCTGGCACCGAGATGAGAACAATACTCTAAATAATTCCAAATATACAAATTATTAATCCTCATCTAAAAAGAATTCTGAAATATAATTCTCTTCAAACGAATTAAATAGAATTAGAATAAGAACGTTATTTTCTCCGCGAAATGACTTTAATTTCAATTGCGTCTTAAGTTTCTGTTCATGAACATATTAAAATGTTTTACATAACAGATAAAAAGATATATATTTATTAAATTATAGCCGAAAATAAAATGTAGAATAACGAATGATGAAATCATCCTAAAACGAAGTAGAAATGTGACAATTTCGTATTTGTAACAAACGTAACACTTTCATTGGTTAATGGACAGAGATGAGCAGCCAATGAAAAAGGCACATTAATACAAAAATGAAAACAACTTGAAAAAAAACAAACAAAAACTGACTCCAAGAAGTGAACAGTAATCCGAATAATAATAAAAATAAATACAAATTATCAACCCTCATCTAAAAAAATCTCGAAATATAATTTTGTTCAAACGAATAATCTTCATCCCTTTTTAATTTTTTTTAAATAGAATTAGAAAAAGAACTTTATTTTCTCTGCGAAGTGACTTTAATATCAATTGGCTCCCAAGTTTAGGTACATGAACATCTTAGAATGTTTTACGTAACAGATACACTGAGATATATTCTTTTTTAATTATAGCCAGAAATGAAATGTAGAATAACAAATAAAGAAATCATCTTAAAACCAAGTAGGAATGTAAAATTGCCGTATTTGTAACAAACGCAACAATTCAGAGATGAACAAGTAATAAAAAAGACAAGTTTTAATACATGGAAATCTCCGAATGTTTTACATAACAAATAACTAAAATAACTGTATCTTAGCACGTGGACGGAAAGAACATGTTGTGACACTTAATTTATTTTTCTACTGGGTCTTAGGGTTAATGATGCTAGCTACATTAAGATACTTGCCACCTGTTTTTTAGTATTTACTAATGAGTCACCACTTATCAAGGCAAACAGCCACTTGTTGATAAGATTTTTAATTGAATGATGAAGAATATTATGAGAGGATTGAAAATGATTCATTGAATGAACAACATTTGATTACTTATAAGAACGGTTTATGACCACTATATGTTGACAATGGATTTCGAGACGACCATGTTGTATCTTGCAGGAAATCACTCTCGTGATAACGTGTTACACAGATGGGAAATGCATGGAAATACTGGAGGAAAAAAGTACAGTTGTAGTAGTACGACGAGTTCTTGCTGTGAGTTTTATAAGGGGAGATTGTCAGTTGAATGATGAAGAATATTATAAGCGGATTGGAAATGATTAAGAATATTATGAGAAGATTGGAAATGATGAACGGAATAAACAAAATTGATGACTTATGAGGATGGTTTTTGACAAGTATTTGTTGACATTCGATTTGAATATGACCATGTTGTAGCCTGCATGGAAGCAGTCCCATGGTATTGTATTCCACAAATGGAAGGTTCTTGGAAAAATCTCCTGTTCATGGTAATTCTGTTTGATGATGGTGGGGAAAAAGGAATTTTTTTTGCAGGTGTAGTAGGAAGATGGGTTTTGGCTAAGAATGTTTTAGAATGAGGAATATTGAAGTTCAATCGAGCTAAATATAGAGTAAGCTCCGGATAGAATGCGTAACAAATAAGAGTCCTTACTATTCCAACACTTTATGAGAAACCTCAGTATACTCAAGAATACATGAAATACCATCTTTACAATCATTTGAATTTGAAAAAGATCGCGTAACGAAGAAGTGAAGATTTTTAATGCTTATTGGGTAGTTTCAATTGTTCTCCTGGAATCTTCATTGCTAATTGTATGTCCAATTACCTCTACCTACCCGACGTTGTTTTTTGTTTTTTGTTAACTATGTCGTGTGTTTTTTCATATGATTCTTGTTTCAATCAAAGCGAAGTAACTCTGTAAGGAATAATACATAGTTAGTTCATTTTATATGATGACGGCAATTTGAAAATAATTCCAACAAGGACAAGGTATTTTCTGGAATGAAATAAATCGATTATAGATTTTACTGTCTTGCAGCATGCTAAAATGATCCAACAAAAGAACTGGCGAATCAGAATCAAATATTATTATTGTAGGAAGAAAGCTATCGATGACAAAACTCGCAAAGGAGACTCGCTTTATTTTGTATATATCAAATTGAAAAAAATGTAATTAAATTCATGTCTATTTGGAATTGTTTTCTCGTATGTAAAATGTAAATTAGTTAATACGTTATGCGCTATTTTCTGACAACGTCACCATGTGGGAATATGCCATTATCTTAAGAAATGCTTATGAGATAAATATGACAATTTCACGATTTCTATTCTATCACACAAATAAAAAACCCTGATTTTTTCAATATAAATACTTCTATCCGAAATAAGATTTAATAGTGTTAGGTCAAAGATTAATCAACTAACATAAACGATAGAATACGTTATACGAAAAAAAGTTTAAAAGAGAAGATTCCATAGTTAAAAGGTTTAGGGTTAGGGTTAGGGTTAGGGTTAGGGTCAGGGTCAGGGTTGGGGTTGGGGTTAGGGTTAGGATTAGGGTTGAGTTAGGGTAGGGGTAAGGGTAAGGGTTAGGGGTTAGGGCAAGAGTTAGGGTTAGGATTGGGGTTAGGGTTGGGGTGGAGTTAGGGTCATGGGTTAGGGTTTGGATTAGGTTTAGGGTTGGGTTAGGGTTAAAGCTAGGGTTAGGGCTAAGGTAAGGGTTGGTGTTGGGGTTAGGGTTAGAGTTAGGGTTAGGGTTAGGGTTAGGGTTAGGGTTAGGGTTAGGGTTAGGGTTAGGGTTTGTGTTGGTGTTGGGGTTAGGGTTAGGTTGATGTTGGTGTTGGTGTTGGTGTTGGGGTTAGGGTTAGGTTGATGTTGGTGTTGGTGTTGGTGTTGGTGTTAGGGTTAGGGTTAGGGTTAGGGTTAGGGTTACGATTGGTGTTGGTGTTGATGTTGATGTTGGTGTTGGCATTGGTGTTGGGGTTAGGATTATGGTTTGGGTTAAGGAATAATCGAGATGGAAGTAATCATCCATCAGATATGCTAGCCATTAGATAAGGTGTCAAAAGCTTTATGGTGTGGGTGCGTATGTGCAAGTGCACCAACGTTCCCAGCCCCCTTTTCAACAGGCAAGGTGTAGGTACCACAATAAACCCACCGATAAACAGATCACCGCGCCCGATATTTCGACATGTTAATTCGTAGAGTAGCACACGGGGTAGAATCCACCCTGAGTGTTTACATTTCGTGGGCAAACTTTTGCTTTGCTGTCTAAACACGCCGTAAAGAGAGAAGACTCATGAAGCGCAGATGTCGCTACTCGAGCCGTTCCTCCAACGGATAATCGGGGGGCCACTCCTTATTTAGTCGAGATCACCCGCACTAGGTGGTTTAAAATCATGACGGGTTGGGATTTAACTATTTTTTAGCAGTGATATGAGTTTGAATTTAAGTAATACAGCTTAACAGATACCTTCATACGTGAACAAGTTTCTCAACATGATTATATTCGTATGGGTAAATCTATTACTAAAGGAGATTTTGTATCTGTGTGTATCAAACTGAAACTATACTATTACTTCTATTAAATTGTACTAGTTTACTTTTATTACTAATGGAGATTTGGTATCTGTGTGTATCAAACTGAAACTATACTATTACTTCTATTAAATTGTACTAGTTTACTTTTATTACTAATGGAGATTTGGTATCTGTGTGTATCAAACTGAAACTATACTATTACTTCTATTAAATTGTACTAGTTTACTTTTATTACTAATGGAGATTTGGTATCTGTGTGTATCAAACTTAAACTATACTATTACTTCTATTAAATTGTACTAGTTTACTTTTATTACTAATGGAGATTTGGTATCTGTGTGTATCAAACTGAAACTATACTATTACTTCTATTAAATTGTACTAGTTTACTTTTATTACTAATGGAGATTTGGTATCTGTGTGTATCAAACTGAAACTATACTATTACTTCTATTAAATTGTACTAGTTTACTTTTATTACTAATGGAGATTTGGTATCTGTGCGTATCAAGCTGATACTATACTATTACTTCTATTAAATTGTACTAGTTCACTTTTATTACTAATGGAGATTTAGTACGTGTCTGTCTGAAGCTGAAACTATACTATTACTTCTATTTAATTCAGTTTATTATACTATTTAAGACTTCAGAGGGAGCAGTAATGTAATATCTGTTCCGTTTCCATGAAACCGTCCTCACAAGCATTACCTCAAATTTTTGGGGTAGTATATTATCTATCCATACATTATCTCCTCATTTCGGTGGAAAAGTGTAGTATCTGTTCTGTTGTAATGAGACCATCCTCTCAGACATTCTCTCTTCCTTTGGGATAGTGTAGTTTATATTTGTTCGTTTTGATGGCATCCTCACATGCATTATCTCCTTTTTCTGGGAGGAAGTGTAGTATCTGTTCTGTTGTCATGAAACCCCCTCCAAGGTATTTCCCATTCCTTTTGGGTACAGTGTAGTATATGCTCCTTTGTTATTTTACCATCCGACCATGCTAGCAAAAATATGCGACCGAGGGAAGCGTATATTTTCTAGTAATAATAATAACAACAACGAAAAAAAAAATATATAATACTAATTGTCCTGACCCGGCGTTGCCCGGTAATGTATTTGATTGCAATTTGTTTTACTTGTATTTTTTTTAAATATGCCGTTTTTTTTACAAAATATCATTTTTATTCCAATCAAAAAGAACTGACTCTGTAAGAAGGAATACAGAGTTACATTATTTTTTAAGTTGAAAATAATTCCGCCCCGGACAAATACTTTTCTGGAAGAAATTAAATCGAATTAAAGTTTATTCTTAAGAACATGCTGCAACGATCCACAAGAAAGACTGACGAACAAGAATCAAATATTGATTTTGTAGAAAGAAAGCTATCGATGATAAATAAATGATAAATAGAATGACTTTACTTTATATATTAGAAGAAGGTTCTAAAATAGAGACTATATAGACATGCACAGTTAAATAACATTTTATTACAATTTAAATCTTAGAGAAAGAAGCTTAAAAAAACATGTGTTAGCTGCAAGAATTTTATTAAAATCAAAATATTTTTTTTATCTTGACTATTTTTATAATAATTTCGTTCGATATCACGAGCTTCTTCAGAGATAGAGATTTAAACAAATAAAAGGTATTAACCTTATTTTTTTGTAAGGGGCCTTCCTGGTCTTGTTGAAGTGACGTCCGAGGTTTTGTGGATTAATAATGTAATGTCTCTTTTAAACATGAACTTAAATTACGCATGGTCGCAAGTAGGTATTAATTTAGGCAAGTTCATTTTTTAAAGCTTTTTTGAAGATTAAAACTTAGAGACAGATCTAACACATGATTTTTGAAGGAATTTTGTCTCTTTCTCTAAGTTTTGAATTTCAAAGATGCTAAAAAAATGAACTTGTTCAAATTTATATTTATTACAATTATTTTTTAGTTTTTTGATATTATAAGGCGTTTTATACTGGCCTAACTGGACCCTGTAAGATTGTCACACAAAAACAGCTACATTGGCTGCTTTGTAAGGAATATAATACTACAAAAACAGAGACGGAGATTACAAACTTATTTTGAAGAAATACATTTTAATATTTAGTCAGGCGTATCTTTTTTGACGATAAGAAGCAGCACACGTCCCGGAAATGCAAAAAAACAAAAAAAAACATTATAGGACCTCTACAACGCACGTGCGGTTTGCAAAGGAACCAATATGACAGTCGTAACGACAATCCCTTCATGGGTCGTCTTAAACACACCTTTCATTTATCACCGAAGCGCATCTTAGTTCTTCCTCTTTAAAAAAGAAAAAAGAAGACCGGTCCCCAGCTGTCGACCCCAGCTAAGGGGTTGAGTCTTATTTTGGGTGTGCTCGGATGGGGGAGTTATTCGACCGCGTATAGGCGGGAGTGGGTAACTGGGAACGGGTCAGTAAAGTATGAGACCCGGATGTATAAAAGAAAATAAACCAGGAATAAAGGGAGGGATGAAGATGAGGGAATACGTGCGTGGGAGGGAGGATGGATTAAGGGAAAGGGGCGAGTAAGGAGGTAATAGAAATGGAGATTATAAGGAAAGTCACGTGAGATAATTCATATGATAAAATCGATGAAGAAGATGAAAAGGAAGAAAACAGATTAAGATGAGTAGACGGAGAAGAACAAGAAGAAGATGAAGAAGAAGAGTGAAAAGAAGAGGGAGAAGAAGATGGAGAAGAAGAGGGAGAAGAAGAGCAATGACAAGAGTAAAGGGGGAACAAGAACAAGAAGAAAAAAGAAAAAAAGAACCAGAGTAAGTAAGAAAAGAAGAAAAACAAAAAGAAAGAGAAGGACAATAGGAAGAATTAGAAGAGAAAGAAAGAGAAAACGACAAGAAGAGGAAGAAATAAATAGAGGGAGAAAGAGTAGAAGACTATGAAGGTGGAGAAGAAAAAAGAAGTAGAAAAACAAGAGCAATATATATATATATATATATATATATATATATATATATATATATGTGTGTGTGTGTGTGTGTCTGTGTCTGTGTGTGTGTTTGTGTGTGTGTAGAGCGAGACAATAAAAACAATATATATATATATATTTATGCAAACATTGTTAAAAATAACAGAATCCGTCCGATTAATTATACCTTTTTTATTTTTTCAATTTTTCTGATGGTCTTTTTTGTATTAAAATAATTTTAAAAAAAAAATAAATGTTCCATAGGTTTCACGAACGTTTTCGATTTTTTGTCGAACCATCCCCAGAGGTCAAAAGCAAATGAACAAAAAAGCTGGAGAAAAAAGAGAATTTTAAAAAGACGGCCGAGAAACGCGCATAGAACGTTTTTCGCATTGTTCCAGGAAATCGTTGACGATTTAAATTCAGCAACGCTGGATGGTATCACAGAACAAAATCGAATTACGTTAAGCATTTTAAAATTTTACTACTGGTTTCATATATATATATATATATATATATATATATGTTACAATTATCGTACAATAAAAATAAAAATGAATAGATTTATTTAAACGACACACTTTTTTTTATCACGACACTGGCTTCGTTTGCATAGATGGTAAGACATATGACATCAATCGTCACGGTTGGAACTGACCTGGCATCCGGGTTTCGAATCTCGGCATTGATGCACTCGCTACGTCCAGCCACGCTGATGAACCGTGAATCTTGTTCGTTTCTTATTAATCGATTGATATTACTGTTATGACGTTATTTTTATTTTTTACCGAATTAGCGCGACCTCCGTGAAACGCCTCCCCCTTTCTCTTATCTGCGACAGATTAACAGAGTCACAGATTACTAGATCAACAGATTAACAGATTAACAGATTCACAGATTACTACATCAACAGATTACTAGATCAACAGATTAACAGATTAACATATTACTAGATCAACAGATTAACAGATTAACAGAATAACAGATTACTAGATCAACAGATTAACAGATTAACATATTACTAGATCAACAGATTAACAGATTAACAGAATAACAGATTACTAGATTAACAGATTACTAGATCAACAGATTAACAGATCAACAGATTAACAGATAAACAGATTAACAGATTAACAGATTACTAGATGAACAGATTCACAGATTACTAGATTAACAGATTACTAGATCAACAGATTAACAGATTAACAGATTACTAGATCAACAGATTAACAGATTACTAGATCAACAGATTAACAGATTAACAGATTACTAGATGAACAGATTCACAGATTACTAGATCAACAGATCAACAGATTAACAGATTAACAGATTACTAGATCAACAGATTACTAGATCAACAGATCAACAGATTAACAGATTACTAGATCAACAGATCAACAGATTACTAGATCAACAGATTAACAGATTAACAGATCAACAGATCAACAGATTACTAGATCAACAGATTAACAGATTAACAGATTAACAGATCAACAGATTACTAGATCAACAGATTAACAGATTAATAGGCAAACAGTGCGTTACGTTCTAAGCAAGAATAATTACGACATCTAATACAAACACAAACGTTTTTTCCCTAAAAATTTGTCAAAACAGCAAGAAAGAAAATAATAAGTAAACGTGCGTGTATCGTGTTTTTATGATTTCGTTTTTTTGTTGTTGTTTTTTTCAACTAAGGGTAGATAATTGGGTTGTCTTACGTCACAAGTGCAGAAGACTCGTAACAAGAAAAAACAAAAAGGAGTGGCCTTAAAAATGCTTAGCAAGGCGAAGCGCGGTCTGTCAACAGAGGTACGCGGTCGCTACGTCCCACTTCCGAGTCATCACGGGCTCGAGAAATGAACACATTACCAGCTTAAATCCCACTCATCCACACACGCTCGGGCATGCGCGTGCGCGCGCGCACACACGCACAAACATATACCCGCACATATATATATATATGAATGAATAAAGTACACTTTTTTTTTCAGTAGTTACCGTAGGCTTCACACTGGAGCGATTTTTCAGATCTCTAATCCGATTTGGATACTTTATTTAGTTCCAGTACTTTATCTCCCTTTTTAGAAATGCACACACATACGCATATATATATATATATATATATATATATATATATATATATATATATGAGGAGTTTGAATTACCTACTAGGAGAGTTTGAATTACATACTGGGGAGTTTAAATTACCTACTAAACACTATCCTCAAGTGTCTTCGGTCTCTCTGTACAAGGGTTTGTCAGAACAACCTGACATGAGGATACTTCACCATACAAGTTAACCGTGACCAAATTTTCAAAATAACATAGTATTCGAAGCCCAAGTATGATATTCTCGACATTGGCCCATACGAGCAAACAGGGCACCTTCTCCAAGTAATGTTACCACCAGATTAGATGAATGTTTGTCCTGGAATCCGGTCAGACAAACAGACCAAAAGAAAGATATACCATAACATAATCGACTGGTCAATTAGGTAGAAGGAATTTAATGTTCTTAACTTCTTTATTAACTCAACGTTTGAGAGATAAAAGAGAATTTTAATAGAATATTCGAATATCTATGTATCTCATAGAGATCAAGAGTTAGCCTCAGGTAAGGACCCCTTGATTTCTGAGAACTTCGACTGAAGTAATATGAAACCAAAAAGATATATATATATATATATATATATATATATATATATATATATATATATATATATATATATATATATATATATTCCAGTAATTATAGGAGCAACCGAACCCAGTAATAATAATTTCAAAATCTGCCCGGAGAATATGCCCGGCAAGAGAGATACAAAAAATTGCACGTTAAAAGACGGTTAGAATCTTAAAAAGATATCTCGGTTGGAGTATCTGAAATAGCGGCTGAATGTTTGGCATACGGTAGGGTTCTTCATCCCCAGCAAAAACAAAAAGATAAGAAAATTTAAAACAAAATAAAATATATACACATATGAGAGTTTGAATTACCTACTAGACACCATCCTCGAGTGTCTTCGGTCTCTCTGTACAAGGGTTTGTCAGGACAACCTGACATGATGATACTTCCCCCTACAAGTAAACCCTGACCTAATATTCAAAATAACATAGTATTCGAAGCCCAAAATAAGATTCCCTCGACACGGCTATATACTGGCTCATACGAGGAATGGTGTATCTTCTCCAAGTAATGTTACCTCAAGTAACAGCACTTAGATGGATACTCCATTAGACTAGATGAATTCTTGTCCTTGAATCCGGTAAGACCAAGAGACAACAAGAAAGATCTACTATAACATAGTTAACTGGTCAATTGGGGAGTAAAATCAATGTTCTTTATTCTATACTAATTAAACGTTTGAGAGGTAAAAGAGAATCTTGATTGGACACTCGGATATCGATGCATCTCATATAGAACTCAAGTGTTAGCACAAGAAAAAGACTCCCTTGATCTCTGAGAACTTACTTACCGAAGTAAATGAAAACGCACACGCACACACACACACACACACACACACACACACATATATATATATTATTTTTTATTTTTTATATTTTTTAAATTTTATTTTATTATTATTATTTTTATTTTCATATCTTTTTATATCTCTTTAAAACTCCTCCGGTATAAATCTAAACTGTTACTTTTCACCCCCCCCCATTTAAAAAAAACATTCCTTACACTAAATTTAAATTTAAATTTAAACAAACATACACAACGCTCTAAGCAAATAACGCGTCTAAACGAGAGTGACAGATGACAACAGAAGCTGAAGAAAGCCGGATGGCTAAGTCCTTCCGTGCTTGAAAACGACGGTACGAATGTTGAACTCATTTTTCTGTACCAAAATAAATAAATATTACGCTCTTAATTTTTAATTTTTTAACTTTAATTCATTATTACTCGAGCACTCTGCTGGGATTTTTCCTGCTATATTACAAAGAATATATATATATATATATATATATATATATATAGTAAGCAATGAAAATATATATAATATGCCTGAAGATTCCCCTCGGGGATGAAACGCGGGAGCCTCTGTGTAGCTAAATTGCCATATATATTTTCATTGCTTACTACCTAGTTCTACTTACGTATCGAGCACTGTTGAAGTAAATACTGAAAACTGATACATAAAAATTATATCTCCTTATAATATTTTATGTGGACACATTAAGTACTAATATATATATATATATATATATATATATATATATATATATATATATGTTTCTTTTCCGTAAAATTAAAGTAAGAGCAGTGATGAGAGATTAATTACAGTCAGAAACCCAGTGCAAGACTGCGGCTCTCTGGTCGAATATTTACACTCGCCGCTTTCAGTGTTAAATATAACTTAATTTCTCCGTTGTCACGCGACAATCTTTCGTAGCCTAAGATATATATATATATATATATATATATATATATATATATATATATATATATATATATATATATATATAATGGATCGCTCAGTTTTAAAGCATTTCTGGGTCAGTATTATAAATTGAAAATAGAAGCCATTATCAATGCAAGATTAATTAATTAATTTTTTTTACTTTATTCGTATTAATTTCAGAATAAATTTTATCATCAGAGTTGACCAGTATTGTGTCATTTTTTTCATCAAAAAACACAAAAACAAAACTAAACAAACTTTTTTTTCTTTTGTTTTTCTGATGAAATATCCTTGTTATGATGTATCCACGCCGATGTCGTTGGCGGTTATGAATTCAAATTCGGGTTGTCGAACGAAAAAAGCATTGGCGTGCTCGTAGTTTAATAAAATGGGTCGTTCAGTTTTAAAGCATTGCCGGGTTAGTATTATAAAATTGAAAATATAAGCCTTTATCAATGCAAGATTAATTAATTATTATTATTATTATTTTATTTTATTATTTTTACTTTAATCTTATTAATTTCGGAATAAAATTCCATCATCAGAGTTGACCAGTATTGTGTCATTTTCTTTTTTTTTCATAAACACACACACACATATATATATATATATATATATATATATATATATATATTAATTCTATAAGACTACACAGAAAGTGGTCGAAAGTTCAATAGTAATTAATATACTAGAGTTCAAATATAATAAAGCCACAGATTCCAAGTTTTTGTTTAAAACATGTTTTTCTTTAATACAATTGTTTCGACCACATAAAGTAATACATTATCCTTGTTCACCAGAAAAAAATATGTTAAATCGGTTTCATCTGTGGGGTGTAATTACATCCGAAAAAATAAGAATAAATTCATGTCAAAAGTCGTTTATTACTCAGTACTATTGCACTGGCCTTGTGCCTAACTGCTGGAGAGGAGTAAATCAATACTCAGCACTATTGCAGCGCGGACAACGAGACATGTTTGCTATGCTTGATCTGAAGAGTATTCCATTGAGTGGTAACGCGTTTCGGATCAATTACCAAGTCAGATATTAAAAGCTGCTAACATAACCTGATACCGGCGCCCGACTCCATTGAGCGCCTATCTCCCCTATAGACTATTACAGTCGCCCCATCCCTCCAAACGGATCCGAAACGGAACCTGTTACTAAATCTCTGTATAGTACCTTTCTAGACCGTGAAAGGTCACTAGGCCAGGAAAGCTTTTTGAAGGGGGCCAGCAATCGACGAAGAACTGCGATTCACACCTCAGTTAACGACGGTCCTTTACCGCTGAGAGTGAGTTCTGGAAATAAACTCTCGACTGTAGTGTCCCACGCAGACTCTCTTTCAAGATTCGACCCAGAAAAAAAGTCTCTCAGCATGTCGATGACTTGCCAAGTCAGGCAACCCTAAGCCCCCATTTAACACGGACGTTGAATACAGACGTCTGCAAACCCATGGTATTCATTTCATCCCAAGTTACAAGGACGACAGCTCAACCAGGGCTTCAAACTTACATTACCCGTGGTAGTACTTTTCACACCAAGTCGAGGGTACGTCTTCGACAGTCAGGCCGACAGGGTCTGGGCCATTTGGGTTAGCTGGCTTTTTTTCTGTCGGGCTTAGGGGCGGGTCTGTGCAGTTCTAGAAGGTTTAAGAGGTATTTACCTTCTGCCTTTGAGAAGGGGTTATTTTATTGCTAATTACCTAAAATGCCCGTACGGAGAACATCGACGAGGCTTCCCAGTCATTTTTTGGAGGCCAGTGTTCTTCCTCTTGAGCGATGGCTTTTAAATCCCTACCTTGCGACCTTGTGTCACATCTTCCCGCCGTGGAAGTAACGGCAAATACCAGCGAGGACGACAATAGGCACTGGAAGACCGTTATACGACACGCAGAGGAAATATAGCAGGTCGGTAACAGATACCACACTTTGATCCTAGCTGGAAGGGAAAAGAAAATTATTCTTTGATTCATACGAGTCATACGAGTCTATTTTCGTAAAACTCGTAAACCCATATTTCCCAGTCGCTTTCAAAAGAGGGTGACTCATTTAGAACTCATTTGACAAAGGGAAGGAAACTTATACGCATAGATTAGATCAGAAAACAAACAACACAGACAGAACACCATACGTCATCGTTCTTGTAAACAAAAAAGCTGAAAGTGAAACGCATCTGCTGCTAAACATGCCCGTTTATTTCAAGGCGGCGTTTAAGTGGGTTTATTTATTCTCCAATTGTTAAAAACACATCAATCTGAATTTGGTGAACGACCGGTTCATGTTTGAAGAAATCGGGGTTCGTCTGTGTTAGGCCACCATAATATGACCGGCACTTGAATGAAACCATTCCTATCTATTGTTAGCGTTAACGATGTTCCGATTTATAGCTATAGTTAAATGTTTATGATACTACATATATATATATATATATATATATATATATATATATATATATATATATATATATATATATATATATATATATATATATGTATGTGTGTGTATGCATGTATATATATATATATATGTATGTGTGTGTGTGTGTGTGCGTGTGAAAAAGAAAACAACGTACGAAACAGGTAAAATCTCTCGTTTCTTGATGATTTTTCCTGTATTTAAATTTGTTTTCTCCGTTTGTCGTTTTCACACATCTTGTCCGTTACAGCATTTCATTTTATGGTATATCGTACATTCTATCTCCACACACACACACACACACACACACACACACACACTATATATATATATATATATATATATATATATAAATATATATATATATATAAATAAAGTTAGGCATGTGTATATATATATATATATATATATATATATATATATATATATATATATATATATACAATAATTAAGGAGGAATTTAACTTTGTAAATAGCGAATCGGCGGCTAAATTTACACAAGCAGTTAGAGTGATCAACGAACGTATTCGGATCGTGCATGCAGCTATTAGTACTGCTTGTTATGTATATATATATATATATATATATATATATATATATATATATATATAGTAAGCAATGAAAATATATATGGCAATCAAGCTACACAGAGGCTCCCGTGTTTCATCGCCGGGGGGAATCGTCAGGCTAAATGCATGGAGTTATTTTTTGTCAGGTGTTTTTATATACATGGCTTGCTAGTTAACCAATCAGATTCTTTGTTGTTGCCTCAGCCAATCGTTGGGCTTCCCGCGAACAAAGGCTTTGTTGGTGACGCTCCTATGCCTATCCTATTTTTTGATAACAATGGATTTTTCTATATCCTGTTTCCTTTCTTTTGTCAATACAGTGGGCGAATTTATTTTAACACGTGGTTTCTTGTATTTCTATTTTAGGTTTTAAATTTTAACTTGTTCAGTTTTTTATTTATTTAATTTATTTATTTATTTAATTATTTATTTATTTATTTATTTTATTTTTATTTTTATTTTTTAAAATTTATTTTATATCATCCTAAGGTAAATTTATTTTAGTGTAAACAGCTGTTTGCTATTTCACTTCTAGAGTTTAATAGGTTTCGGGGATCTTTAAAATTTAGGATTTCATATTTTTCATTCAGTCATAATCTACACGGGTCATCTAAGTTTCTACATGTACTGGCCTGTCTTACTATTTTCCATTCAATTATTGGTGAGTGTCCATTTTCTTTGAACTCCCAATAATGGTTAGCTAGTGCTGTTTTAGTTCGACGTTCTTTGTTTTTAAATGTGCTTTTGTGGTCATAGTATCTGGTCTTAAAGTCTAGGGATGTCATACCCACGTGTTATTTGGTCTTTCGTTTGCAAATATCGTTGCTTGGTATACAAACCTTTTAGTTAGGCATTTATTTTGTAGTGGACAAAGTTTACGATTTATGCAGTTACATCTTTTCTCTTCATTGCTAACTTTTTCGTTTCTATTCGGGTGGTTATTATTAGTGTTTTGTTTATTTCTATTAGTATTGTTTATATTTTTGTTCTTCGTAGTTTTATTTTTGTTATATTTTCCACTTTGTTTATTTTTTTCTTCTCTGTTGTTGTCTTTTAGTATTTTGTTGTTGTGTGCCTTAATTATCATATATATATGTGTGTGTGTGTGGATGTGTGTGTAAAATGAAAAAAGGACAGCTAAAACTATGTGATTTATGTATTCATCAACGTTTCGTCTTTATTGAAAGACTTCCTCAGATGAAGAAAACAATGTAGAAAAATCATACAGAATATTAATTTTCATTTGTCACCAAGTGTCCAGACTTCGCCATGGTCGTTGATGTTAACAAGCAGAGAATGAAAATCATAATCTCGAAGGTTCGATCGTTTTCTTAGTTAGCCATACTGATGACAGCTGTGAGCCAGAAACACGTGTCCATGGATTACTTTTATGTACGTATAAAAATTAATAAAAATATATATATTAACGAAAAATACGTCCTACTGGTGACTAATAATGCAATTTTCTGCATCTTAATCACTTAGGTAGTGAAACAATCGAAAAAGTAGAAAAAAAAAAAAAAAAAAAAAATCTATAGTCCAGCGTCTTACCAATGGACTACAACGCCCTGCCTAGAAATATGTACGATTTTTATGTACGTATATAATTAATAATAATAATAATAATAATAATATATATATATATATATATATATATATATATATATATATATATATATATATATATTAACGAAAAATACGTGCTATAAGTGCAAGTGTCTGCATCTTAATCACCCGGGGAGTGAAACAATCGAAATGGTAGTAGTAAGCAAAAACAACGAACGCTGCCGCTGCAATCACCAATAAAAGCAATTACATACAAATACACCCCCCCACACACACATATATATATACATATATATATATATATATATATATATATATATATATATATATGTTTGAAAAAAAGGCAAACGGAAAACAGGTAAAAATACAGGAGAAAAACAAAAAAACAAGAGATTTGACCTGTTTTGTTCGCATTAAGACGTTCGATAATACGAACGAAACCGGTCAAATCTCTTGTTGTTAGTTTTTCTCATGCATTGTAACCTGTTTTCCGT
>OY744522.1:188638771-188671271 GCA_963556195.1 Sepiola atlantica
TATCAAGGTTTTATAGTCTCGATTACCCAGATGCTATTTCGGAGTTTTACTTCACCCACAAGAGCGTCTTTACCAAGGTTTATAGCCTAGATTTCCCTGGCTTTAGTGAGTTTTCATTCTCCTAGACTAGGTGTTCTTATTATGGTTTTATAGAATAGATTACACAGATGTTATTTCGGAATTTTCTTCTCATAGACTAGATGCTTTACCAAGTTTGCTCTGAAGTCCTTTTTTAGGTTTCCTTTTTCTAGACTAGTTACTTGACAAATACCTTATAGCCTAGTCTATCCAAATATTTAACACATAGCTGGAGAGAGAGAGAGAGAGAGAGAGAGAGAGAGAGAGAGAGAGAGAGAGAGAGAGAGAGAGCAACGGATTAATACCCCTTTATTTCGGTTATGACTGAAAGTGAAGTGAAATGTGTATAGTCGTTTTTGTGAGTGGTTTTGTGGTGCACTTTGTATAATAATTTTCTGGATTTTATTATAAGTGGGTAAAAGATGTCTATTTATGTGAGAAATGTTCGGTGTATGAGATTTTTGTTTATTGTTTTTCGAAAATATTTGTAGGGCTTTTTTCTTTGCATTTAATATGAAATGTTTGGGGTATTGCAATGTTTTCAAAGAATTTGTGATGTACAGATTCTAAAAGCACGTAGGAAAAAGCTAAATAAATATATCCGTCTCTTTATTCATAAACTTACTCATTTCATCAACCTACAGTTATGATTTATTTTAAAATAATGGACAACACCACACTTTTTAATATTCTTACAACTTTTTGTTTCAAGTCAATTACACGAGCACGTCATGACATAAATAATATGATTCCCCTTTTTATTTTTATTTTTCCACACATTAGGTGCAATTGTCCGTTTCCGTGCGTGTCAGGTTTCCGTGCGTGTTTTATGTATGTATATTTGCATATATTTGCATGTTTAATTGTGTATACGTTTGTGTGTTTATATGTATATATATGTACATGTCAGATGTCAACACCTTCCTCACGCCTAATCTTGTTCTCGACCTCCCCCTCCTTCTACACCGTTCCTATGACACGACCATGATTTTAAAACCCTATATATATATATATATATATATATATATATTCAAGAGATGATAGATGAGAATAAAAACATGTATAGATACAATATTTATTAAGACATCAAAAGTCTAAAGCAAGGAGTTCCATTATTCTTAATTCATGGATTATCAAAAACAAAATCTTTTCATCAGAGTATAAAACTCGGTAATGTAACTGTAAATATATTACTGTTTACATTTAACTTTGAAAATTAATACACAAAGTGTACAATATTTTTATAAATATTAATTATTTTTTACTTACAGACACTAGTAATTCATGCTTTATCCAATCATCAGTTTAAGAAATGTTAATTACTGCTGGTCTAAGGATTCGAACCCAATCAAAAAGTCATCTTCGACTTCGTAAGCTGATGTTCTTAATCATTCAGATCATCATTAATTAACACGGAAAGCAGGTAATTTAAAGCCTATAAAGACATTTACAGCAAGCAGTCAGAGAATTTTGAACTTGCTGGAGCAAGAAACGGAGAAATATATATATATATATATATATATATATATATATATATATATATATATATATATATATATATATATATATATAATTTCAACCGAGTTTATAAAAAGTGCTCAATATTAAATAGAGCTTTTATATATGATGATTTTTATTTACACGGACATGTACACAATCTGCGATACTGGCATGTCGATGTTATCGATCAACATCTATTATAAACTGAGATCTCATCAGGCAAAGTTAGAATCCGATCTTAACCGTAGATCATATTTGGTTCTTTCCAAATATGATCTAAGGTTTAGATCAGATTCTAACTCTGCCTGATGAGATCTCAGTTTATAATAGCTGTTGATCGATAACATCGACATGACAGTATCTCAGATTTTGTACATGTCTGTGTAAATAATCATATATATATATATATATATATATATATATATATATATATATATATATATATATATATATGCGTGTGATCAGGTTGTATTCTGTTGCTGAATCTCACCGATTAAAATACCTAATTAATTTGAATTTTCTTGTCCAGTAAGCTTCTAATTAGTCGCATATTTATCAATATTGCATGATGTGTCCTCGGGTGGAGTAGGGTTCAATTTTAATTAATTTTATTATTACTCAATGTGTATCGAATTTCATCACACCATGCTTGAATCTTTTGTCACTTGTCCAGTATTATTCAACGGATCCAACCATCAACCGAGTGTTACTATTTTTTCTGTGTACAAACGAAGGATGCTCCAGAAATACCGTTTCGATGAAGGACACTATTTAGACAACTTTGATGTTATATTATATAACTGAAAATAAACATCATCTGGAAACAGCTGTAAATAACTTTGATACTATTGTGTGTTATTATTATTCGTAATATGATTTGAAAAAACAAAATCTTAAAAAAAATATATGTATATGTGTATATACTCAGCTTTACTTCGCTCTACGATAAAATATCGAACTATTGATGATAGATTTTGTAATTAATCCAAAAGACTTTTCTAACTGATTGTAATTTTAATATATATATATATATATATATATATATATATATATATATATATATATATATATATATATATATATATATATATATGTGTGTGTGTGTGTGTTACAAAATGGGTCGTTTATTTTAAAGCATTGCTAGGTCAGTATTATAAAATAAAAAATAAAAGCCTTTATCAATGCAAGATTAATTTATTATTATTTTATTTACTTTAATCTTATTAATTTCCGATCAGAGTTGACCAGAATTTTGTCATTTTTTTTCATCAAAAAACACAAAAACAAAAATAAACAAACTTTTTTCCTTTTGTTTCTTTGATAAAATGTCCTTGTTATGATGTATCCGCGCCGATGTCGTTGGCGGTTATGAATTCAAATTCTGGTTGTAGAACGAAGAAAGCATTGGCGTGCTCGTAGTTTAAAAATGGGTCGTTCATTTCAAAGCATCGCTGGGTCAGTCTTATAAAATTGAATTTGAATTCATAACCGCCAACGACATCGGCGTGCATACACCATAACAAGGACATAGATGAATATATAGATAAGGGAAATATATAAACAACAAAAAGTCTTTCATTTGACCCTAACCCTAACCCCACTAAAAATCTTTTCTCCTTCACAAAGAATCAATCGTCATTGAATTCTTATTGTAAAAGCTTGTATTCAATTTTATCAAAATGTACCAGAGGTAAAAACAAAGTTAACTTTTCAATGCGAACCTGAAAGCAATGTTGGTCAACCCTTTTCAAATTTTCCTTAAGCCTCAAAAAATTACTTAATTCGAGAAGCCTAGCATAAATGAGTTGACATGAATCGATTACTACTTCCCCATATATATATATATATATATATATATATATATATATATATATATATATAGTAAATGCTTTTTATTTTTGGATTTCTACCCTGTGGATTTTTACCCTACCTGGATTACTATATATATATATATATATATATATATATATATATATATATATATATATATATGTATAAATATATTAGATATTTATATACATACATAATATATTTATTTATAATATGTATGTATATACATATATTATTATATAATATAT
Organism: Sepiola atlantica; assembly: GCA_963556195.1. Lineage (NCBI taxonomy): Eukaryota > Metazoa > Mollusca > Cephalopoda > Sepiida > Sepiolidae > Sepiola > Sepiola atlantica. The sequence continues at coordinate 188,642,428 of OY744522.1, forward strand.
ATATATATAATATGTATGTGTATAATATATATACATATATTATATATTTATATACACATAATATATATATATATTTATATACATATATATTTATATACATATATATTTATAGCTTAAAATATAAAATAAAGAAAAATAGTCTCCATATATGTACAGAAATTTGTTTAATAGAGAGATCAACTAAAGACTCTGTCAAGTTTTCTATAGTTTCTTCATTCCACGGTTCGTTTAATTATTCCGCGTTTTCAGTATCTTTATATATATATATATATATATATATATATATATATATATATATATATATATATATATATAGAGAGAGAGAGAGAGAGAGAGAGAGAAAGAAAGAGAGCGTAGAGACTAGTGCAGCATCAGTACAGTTCCAACGAGAGAAAAATGTATATTCAAAGAAGTGAGGCTACCAACATTTGTAAAAAAACATTTTTCAATAATTGTTTGTTATTTCATTATTTTATAATTTTATAATTTTGTTATTTTATAACGCGTCTCAAGCCTCGTACGGCTCTCTTCAAATATATTTTTCTATCTAAAAATTATAAAATGATAAAATGATAAAATTACCAACGATGGTTGAAAAAAATTTTTTTACAAATGTTCGTGGCCCAACTTCTTTAAATTATATATATATATATATATATATATATATATATATATATATATATAAGCTTACATATTGTATAGGAAAAATAAATGGAAAAGTGGACGAAGCGCAAAACTAAAAGGCAAAATCACATCAGTTGATTACTATTTCGTTTTTTTCAATAATATATGATTTTTTCTTTTTTATTCATCAACATTTCCATTTAGTGTCCCTTACTCTCTTTCTTTTTACCGCCTCTCCTCCTCTCTCTTTCCTTTAACTTGTTGTTTTTCTCGCATCGCAGATTACAGAAAAAGATGATTCTGGTCGCCAACAATAGATGATTAGAAATGATGAAGATGAGGGAGTTCTTTATGACGGTTTATCTAGTCTGTTCTGCTCGTCATCTTTCCTGGTTTGTGCTTAAGGTCTTCTACGCAGTGGGTAGGGAGACCCTCGGGGTGAAATAGCGCCAGAGAGTCGACTCTAAATCTTAAGGGAACGTGGAGATACGGAGGAAGGTCGGGGATTGTCGGTGGTTTTTAGTATGGGAGGCATACGGGCCACCAGTTATGATACGAACAGGTCTTTTATGTAAAAGGACAGGTGAGATAGCGACTAATATACATTAATAATAATAATAATAATAATAATAATAATAATAATGATAATAAATACTTTCAAAATCGCAGATTTTACCGTTCCAGAAGGTAAAATATATCTCTCTCTGTATATATATATATATATATATATATATATATATATATATATGATCGACTCTCCCATCGATTTCGACGTATGAGTGCCCCACCTGGGGCTGCCCGCGCATGAATTTGTAATTGCAAGGGTTGCGCAATCCCCAACACCACCTCTCCTGAGTCGGCATTGCTTGATTCCAATGGCAAGTATAGTACAAGACGACTGGAAACAATGCCGAGATAAGCAGAGAGCACATACAGTACCTGGTATTCCCAAATGGTCACCCATTTAGTACTGGCCAGGCTCGACGCCGCTTAACTTCGGTGATCTAACGGGAACCGGTGTGTCAACGTGATTGTGCCGTGTGTATATATATAAATATATATATATATATATATATATATATATATATATATATATATATATATATATATATATATATATATATATATATATATATATATATATATATATATATATATATATATATATATATATATATATATAGAGAGAGAGAGAGAGAGAGAGAGAGAGAGAGAGAGAGAGAGAGAGAGTGAATCTGTGTGATTGAGTCTATACAGAGTGCTAAAGAGACAGTCAGAAGACGAGAGACTAAATACACAGAAACAAAACGATTTCATAGCCGAGGATAGACATTCTTATAATATATATATATATATATATATATATATATATATATATATATATATATATAAATATAAAGAGTACGAACGCAAAACGCGATAAATCCAATTCGTTTAAATTGAGACCTTAAACAATAAAAACATGAATATGTTAAATCTAGACTTCGAATGAAAGCTGATTTTAATTGAAATTAAAAAGAAATTATTTCGGTATCATATCATGTAACACATAGTTTTAGGATGCCGTTGAGTGTTGAAATGATACACCTTTTGTAGGGACAGTTTCGTGATTTTGAAAATGGCGTTGATCGCGTTTTGCATTCGAACTCTTTATATATATATATATATATATATATATATATATATATATATATAGAGAGAGAGAGAGAGAGAGAGAGAGAGAGTGAGAGAGAGAGAGAGAGGGACAGACAGACAGACAGACAGAGACAGGTGATAAATTATGACTCAATGTTTCGTTGCATAAAATATTCATATATTTGGCAATTTATAAAAGTACATAATCCCCACTCGTGAATCCGTATACTTCACTTTTTTACGCGTGAGAGAGACTGACGCTCAGCTGAAAAAGAAAACGTCCATGATAAGATTTTCCCCGGAGAAACGGTAATGGTAGAATAGTGTTCAGTTTAATCTTACTCCCGTAAATGTCGGTCCTCGCCAAAATTAAAACTATCTTCCGATAAATGCACATTGGCGAATCTCCGCTCCGGTTTGAGCGACAGATGCTGTGTTTTGCTTGGTACTTCGTTCCCATTCTTTGCTGGGCTTGCTAGAAACGAGTACCAATGATAAGCCGGGCAGACTGGTGGTCCGTAATCTTGGGGTTTTATATTCCTATGTATTCGAGAGGTTAGGGTGGGTTTTTTTTGGGGTGGACAACCGGCGTCACCTTAAACAGCGTTCAATATGGTAGCGGTGATAACGATGTTTAGATGAATGAGATCTTCAATAAAGTGTGAACGGGAACGAAAAAACTGCGTGTGTTTTTTTGTTTTTTTTATCAGGCTTACGGACGAGGAAGAAAAGGGAAAGAAAGAAAAAGAAACAAGTAAAAAAGAAAAAAAAACTTACAGTAGTATGTAGTATACGGAGGGACGTACTTTGATCAAACAACGGTAACACCCCCCCCCCCCCAAAAAAAAATATTGGAATAACCCGTCTACGCGCGGCACTTTACATAAGCAGGTAAATAAATATAGGCGATCTAAGACGGGAACAATTTACATACAGTGTAGTATCTGTTACGATGGATACTACACCCTATAGACCGGTATTGTCTTGGCCTTCGGGGCTTGATGACGCCGGTCTGTGGGTTTGTCCTGTGCAGTTCTAGGAGGTCCACCCTCCCAGGCTTTGCCTTCTCACCCTTTGAAAAGGGGTTAGTTAATTGCTAATCGCCTGAGGCGACCCTACCGGTGAAATGCCGACGGGGCTGCCCAGGCATTTTTTGAGAGTCACAAGTGCTATTCCTCGTGTCACATTTTACTTTGTGGTGGTAGATAAATACCCATACATAACTCTAACACTTGACAAAGACAAAAAGAGAAAAAATAAAACTTTACATAAACAGATGTAAGCTACTAAGCAAATGATTTCAGAAATATTCGGCTATATGAATACTAGCTTTCCCTACCCGGCATTGCCCGGGAGTCTTTTTTACTTTCACTATCAATTTTCATGATAGGAAAAAGGATTGTTTCGCCGGCAAAACATAACGTTATTTGAGTTACAAATAAATGTTAAAAAGAAATTTGCGTCCTCTTAAAAAAAATAATAAAACTCGCACATTTATTTATTTTTCCTGGTATTTCTTCGCCTCCGAAGAAAACAATATTGGTGCTACGAATAAACGTAAAAAATATTTTCTCTTACGCTCAAAAAAAAAAAGTAACAAGTCGATTAAAGTAAAAAAGTCAACGGAACCATTTTACCACAGAAGAGATGTTGCTAGTCTTTCTCTACTCTATCGTAATTTTCATGGAAGGTGCTCGACTGAGCTTCAATCTATGACCCCCCCCCCCACTGTAAAACATTCATAACAAAAACTCGTCTAGCTATAACCACTGTCAATAAATTCACTTTCCGCCCTCTGCGTGTTTAGAACTAAGTGGAACTTTTATGAGCAAATTTTCTTTCCTAGAACGGTCCGTCTGTGTAACGCAGTACCACGGGGCTGCTTCTCGGGTGATTATAACATTGTTATTTTCAAGTATAATTTAAACACATTCTTGTTGAGATGTCGTCTTAAATAGTCACTTTACCCGTTAAAATAAATAACCTTTGTACTTGAGTGGCATGTGGCCTTCGATAAGTGGTGACTCGTTTGTAACCCCCCCCCCAAAAAAAAACCCTAAAAAACTTTCTATTATTCGCTTTTCTTAATCTTTTCTACTTTTCTTTTACATTAATTCCGGTTTTTTGATTCTCCCTTTCTTTCTTCAGTCCATTGCTATATCCATTTAATTTAATCTTTAATTCCTTAATGCCTTTATTCCTTTATTCCTCGTTTTTCTCCCTTTTCGTTCTTTGCCTAAAAGCTAATTAAAAAAAATCCCTCGTGTGTCCTAAAATTACCCTCCGTTCTTTCCGCCTTTCCATCTTGCTTCTTCCTGTCAAAATCACTTGAATACAAGAAACCATTCCACCCCCTCCTCTTCTTGAAATGCTTGCACCCTCAACGGTTCACCACCCCCCACCTCATTACAGCACCTGCTTCAAAACCGCAAGTGCGCGTGTCGAACATGCACAACAACAAAAACAACAGAACTTCTATTCATATATAGATGCATACATTGCGTCTGGTGTGTTTTGGCGCCACCATTTTCTTAGCTTTAATGTGACTGAGTTTGGGGATGGGTCAGCCGAATTCTTTGGCGTTTTCGAGGGAGGGGAGCGAAACTTCTAATGAGTTGCGCTTTTTCTTCTTCATATTCTCCTTAAAATTTCGAGGGTGAATAAAAGGGCCATTAAAAGATTAATACATTCATTATTTCTTCTTCTTCTTCTTCTTCTTCTTCTTCTTCTTCTTCTTCTTCTTCTTTTCATTCTGCTTCTTCTTTTTCTTCTTGTTCTTGTTCTTGTTCTTCTTCTTGTTCTTCTTCTTCTTCTACTTCTTCTTCTTCTTCTTCTTCTTCTTCTGCTTGTTCTTCTCCTTCTTCTTCTCCTTCTTCTTTTTCTTCTTCTTTTTCTTTTTCTGCTTCTTCTTTTTCTTCTTTTTCTTCTTCTTCTTCTTCTTCTTCTTCTTCTTCTTCTTCTTCTTCTTCTTCTTCTTCTTCTTCTATTAATCATTCCATATCCACCCTTTTCATCTCATTAGCCCTTTCCTGGTCTGAGCACTGTTATAACTGTATTTGACAGCCACCATTAGCGATAATGCAAAGTTCTCTGTAAAAACGAATTGAGCACTCTTCGGCGTAAATAGTGTTTATATAAATAGTAAAAAATCACTAACTCCCGGAAAGCCGTCGATAGCTCATTCGTTCGAAACGACGATTGTTGAAGAAGTAGTCGAGTCTAGATCTCGACTTGCAGCGCTTACCTGACTAGCCACACTGAGACGATATAAAACAGCGAAACACTCTGTGTATAACTATATAAATATATATATATATATATATATATATATATATATATATATATATGAAATATTCTGTCCTTTTAATAACTAAAACATTTAATATGCAAACAATCAACCAAGTACGATTATCAGAGTTGTTGTATGATACCACAACCACTACTTTTTGTCTTATTCTCCTCCCTCTTACCTAATATATTCAGTTTGCAAACAAGCAAGCAAGATTATCAGTTTAACTATTGCACAATAATTCCGACCATCTTGCACCCAGTCCTGAACCTTATATTTTTATAATGTTCTGCAATTCTCAAATTATAACTAAAAAATGGGTACCCGTTCCGCCAAAAATGACGGAGCGAAAATGTCAATCGCGCATTATAAAAAAATAGACACCATTTTTATATCAAAATAACATTTATTCACATTCAAATAATTGGCTATTTACATCAGCAGTTTCTTCTCAGATATTGTTTAGTGACTTTTATTTTTGTGTATAATTGAAGAGAATATGAAAATCTACTGCCCAATACAGGGATTGAACCCACACGGTTAAGATTATGAGACTTTTTGGTTTAATACACCCCATTACTTAATTCCTCTCCCATTACCATCTATAGCATTCGGTGTGCAAACAATTAAGTTTCGTGTCACGGGTCGTCTAGATGAAAGATCTCCCCCTACCTCTCTCTCTCTGTTAGTTGATAGATGGCGTCATCAAAATGATGACGGCATCTAATGTGCCCGGTTATCACCACGTCTGTTTTAATAGATGGTGCCCTCGTTTAGTGATGTCATCATTTTGCTGACGTCATAAAGTGTCACAGAGACAAATAAGATAACAAGATTCACAGATGATAAATAGAAGTAAACAAGATAAAATTCTATTATCACAGATCAAGGGCGATAACTCGTATCGGTAATTTTTTTCTCTCAAGAACAAGTATATTTTACCGTTTTTTCTTTTCTTATTACAACTCCAGACTTAGGGTTAGGGTTAGGGTTAATGAAGACAATGTATTTCATTAATCCCAACATTAACCCTGAGTCCGGGTTTGCCATAAGATCCGGGTTAGCAATACGAAAAAAAAAAATATTGATGAAATTACCTTGGTCAAGCATTTCGCTCGGCATCTGGCCACTTTGATAGCATTCTCGTCGATTTCAGCCGAAGAAACAATCCGAATAATCCCAGGGTAGGCAAATAAGAAACCAAGCGTGAAGGTAACGAGCCTCACCGACATGGTTCCAAATTCTTCCGTGTCCACATACAGCAAGCAGTTTCTGGTACAGAGCACCAAAAGTCTGATAAGAATGCCAACGCCTTAATAGTTGATGCTAAAAGACTTTTATAGTTCTTCTGTAAGCTTTATTTAATCTTATTTCTTTGGAATTGGTAAATTATTACCTTATTTGTTTCACGAATAATGTTGTTGCTGTTGTTTGCGGTCAGTGAGTTGCTGTTTCCGGTTTGATTAAATGTCCATCTTTTAGGCTGCCTTTCGACAGTGCCTCGCATTTTGTCCACAGGTAACGATTCTACAAGAAAAAGAAAAAAAGATAGTTTTAAGGTTTACAAATTAAAAGAAATAATACATATTAGTAAGCTGTACTAGAGTGGTGTTTGGATTGGGTGTGCTGTGTGAACTATATGTTACATATTAGGAGTACGTCGACTCGTACTTATTTGGTGATTGAAATTTACAGGTAGAGTGTTGGTAGATAAACAGAAAATAAGGTAAAAAAATATGGTCAAACATGGGGTAAAGTGGATGACCTTTGGGGCCATTGTTTCTATGGGAGACTAGCTAGAAGAAATAATATCAGACGAGAGAGGATAGGTGCCAAAGAGAAGTGTTTAACTAGCTAGAAGAAATAATATCAGACGAGAGAGAATAGGTGCCAAAGAGAAGTGTTTAACTAGCTAGAAGAAATAATATCAGACGAGAGAGGATAGGTGCCAAAGAGAAGTGTTTAACTAGCTATAAGAAACAATATCAGACGAGAGAGGATAGGTGCCAAAGAGAAGTGTTTAACTAGCTATAAGAAACAATATCAGACGAGAGAGGATAGGTGCCAAAGAGAAGTGTTTAACTAGCTAGAAGAAATAATATCAGACGAGAGAGGATAGGTGCCAAAGAGAAGTGTTTAACTAGCTAGAAGAAATAATATCAGACGAGAGAGGATAGGTGCCAAAGAGAAGTGTTTAACTAGCTAGAAGAAATAATATCAGACGAGAGAGGATAGGTGCCAAAGAGAAGTGTTTAACTAGCTAGAAGAAATAATATCAGACGGGAGAGGATAGGTGCCAAAGAGAAGTGTTTAACTAGCTATAAGAAATAATATCAGACGAGAGAGGATAGATGCCAACGAGAAGTGTTTAACTAGCTAGAAGAAATAATATCAGACGAGAGAGAATAGGTGCCAAAGAGAAGTGTTTAACTAGCTAGAAGAAATAATATCAGACGAGAGAGGATAGGCGCCAAAAAGAAGTGTTTAACTAACTAGAATAAATAATATCAGACGAGAGAGGATAGGTGCCAAAGAGAAGTGTTTAACTAGCTAGAGGAAATTATATCAGACGAAAGAGGATAGATGCTAAAGAGAAGTGTTTAACTAGCTAGAAGAAATAATATCAGACGAGAAAGGATAGGTGCCAAATAGAAGTGTTTAACTAGCTATAAGAAATAATATCAGACGAAAGAGGATAGGTGCCAAAGAGAAGTGTTTAACTAGCTAGAATAAATAATATCAGACGAGAGAGGATAGGTGTCAAAGAGAAGTGTTTAACTTGGAAGCGCGACGTGATTAGACGCAAACAAAATGAGTTCAGAATCAATGGTAACGAAAAGTAAAGGGGGGGGGGTCTCAAATCGGCAGCTGTCGACCTTTCTTCTCCCCGCCACTAGCAAAGACGGAGGCAACACCAACAGCTTAATAAAACGGCCCTTCTTCGAATTCGAGATGTAATTCTTTTCTTTTATGCCGTGTAACGACTTCGATTTCAGAGAAAGAATACCGCCACCACATAGAGGCAGCGATTGTAAGAGGACGAAAACTTCAGAGGTGATTTTGAATTGGGTTGAGCCTTGAAGATACGAGGAATGATTTAATTGGTAAATATCTGTCTTTTTTTAGGGTTCTTGATAAGGTGCAGAAACGTATTTGTAATTTGATTTGCCCTAACCTTTCTTATTCTTTCTAGTCTCAGTCTTTTCTATAAATACTATTATAGCATGTGTTCTTCATAATTGTCTGATCTATTCCCTGCTTTTTTTGTTCTAGCTCGTTTTACTCGTTGGTCTAGTGGTCTCCATAAATTCGTTGTTTTGATACCTTATTGTAATACAGCTTCCTATTCCAGGAGCTTTCTTTCTAAGAACTGTAGGCTTGTGTAACTCTCTTCCTACCTATAGCATCGATCTTTTCAAGACTAAGACCAATGGGCATCTCCTGTCTTTGCGACAATCATATTTCATTCTTGTTAACTCCTTACACCAAGTGGCTTCATGCCTTGTCTGGAGCGATTTCCATTTAAAATTGTGCTATTCATGATTTGTTGGCTTGCATTCGATAACGTTGTTTTTTGCGATGGAACATAAATTCTGTGCGATTTGGGGGAAAGAGTTCTACTTTTGAAACGATTACATGTAGTTTTATGGTATTGCAGGTCGAACTTGAGGTATGCGGTAAAAAAGTTGGTTAACTGTCCTTAAAAGTTAGAATGAACCGGAAATAGAGAATGGTTTCATGTTAAATTTATATACGAATGTGATCCCCGACACAAGTTTTAAAATAATTCTTTGTCTGCCTTCCGTGTATTTGTGCATGGTGTTCACACGTAATCAAATAAAAAAGTAAAACCTCATTTTTTAGGGGGTGATTTAGCGGAGGTTGGTAATTTAAATAATATCTAATTAAAAAATTGGACTAAAATATATTAAATGACATTTTAAAGGCATTTTAAATAGGTTTTATGCAAACGCGTAGAAAACCACGTTTGCCTTATCTATTGGGGATTTTTTTAATGTCCAGCAAGCATGGTTCTCCTTGAGATCTGAGGCAGGTGTCCGTAGAGTTGCTCTCTCGTAGGTTGCTGTCTAAGGGAGATGTTAAGAGCAGCTCTTAGCATCCTGGTGTATAATTCATCAATTTTTTTCTCTCCAATCTTTTGGTGGAAGTCCAGGTGCTATTTCCATATACAAGAACTGATGCAACAATGGTTTCAAAACAGTCACGTTTCATCTTGATGGGAAGATTTGATTTCCAGATTGCTTTCATCTTGCCCCGTCCAGCCGAGGCCTTACTGATTCGCCCCTTTTGTTAACTCTATGGAATTTTGTTTTGCAACTTTAATACAAAGAAAGATAAACTAGCGACTCTTTTTGGGATCTTGTATAAGAGGGAGAGACTTGTGGGTTAGGGTTAGGGTTAGAGTTAGAATAAGGGTTAGGGTTAGGGTTATGGTTATGGTTAGGGTTAGGGTTAGGAATCTAGACGGTTCGTCTAGTAGAGGACTTCAGAAGAATATTATGTGTTAGTGAGATTTGGCACGAATGTCTACATTGAGGCGGGAGAAACAATAGAGAAGACATGCTGATAAGGTTAGGGTAAGGGTTAGGATTAGGGTTAAGGGTTAAGGTTAGGGTTAGGTTAGGAATCCGTACGGTTCGTCTAGTAGAGGACTTTAGGAGAATATCATGCGTTCGTGAGATTTTACACGAATGTCTATATTGAGACGGGAGAAAGAATAGATAAGACATGCTGATAAGGTTAGGGTTAGGGGTAGGATTAGGGTTATGGTAAGGGTTAGGGTAAGGAATCTAGACGGTTCGTTAGTGAGATTTGACACGAATGGCCACATTGAGACGGGAGAAAGAATAAAGAAGACATACTGACAGGGTTAAGGAGCATATTAATCTGAACTAGACGCCGAGAAGATAACAAAAAAATGAAAAAACAATGACATTATCGTGAAGATTAACAGAGTGTATGGAATATATCCGTACGGTGTTGATTGCGTAATGGGAGAAATTACGTGGCAGATAAGCAACATTTATTTTCAGTCTTTTCAAGACGAATGGATATCAGTTTTCTAGCCTCTTCGAATATCCAACGGGTTTGACCGGGAAGATGCAGCCCATCTAGATGCCCTTTGCTGTCAAATTGTTGTCAAATTGCTGTCAAATTGCTGTAAAATTGCTGTAAAATTGCTGTAAAATTTTAATCAAATCCCAAATCAAATAATGGAGTTGTTTTTTATTGCTTCCATTATTCGAGAAAACCGAAGAAAACATCAACATCTTTCCGGTTGCTAAATCACCACCACAACGGCCTTTACAACTAGACGTTACTAATCATTGAGAAGCAACTTACAGCGTGTCAACGAAAGACCGCCTATAAACTAGACGCACTGAATCTTCCCAGTCAAACCCGCGGCATAGTGATAGAGCCTAGAAAAACAATGTCTGTTAGCCTTGATACCAAACAACTAAAATACCGGGAATCGATCTCGCTTATCTGCCACGTACTTCCTACCATAACGTTACCTCCGGTACACGTCAGCCAAACATCTAACTTATCTTCTAATAGAAAATTCATTTTTCTTACTTATTCTAACCGTACGTGGAAATTTGCGTTTTGTACGCTATTTTACACACTTGCATCCAATATCGTTACAATAATAATAATAATAATAATAATATATATATATATATATATATATATATATATATATATATATATATATATATATATATATATATATATATATATATATATATAAGTAAAGTTCATTTACATTCTAAAAGCAAGATCTTCTTATTATTCTTACAAACATTTTTGAAAACAACAAATTTCAGTGATAATTATTTTACTAATCGTTACACTTAAAGTTAACCAAACCACATTATTATATCAATATTGGATCTGTTCACCTCAAGCTCGTCAGAAGAGTACACAGTTCTTAATTTGAATGAATAATGCATCGCATTTTGACATGAAAGACAAACGTTCTGAAGAAAAACTTCGAACTTACGTGCGACCCTCAGAGGTCCGCCATCTTAGTTATATATATATATATATATATATATATATATATATATATATATATATATATATATATATATATATATGTATATTTAAATATATATATATATATATATATATATATATATATATATATATTTAAATTCCCGAAACAGTTTTTCATGGTAAACAACTGATGATCCCTTAAAATAGTGTTAGAAATAAGCTAATATAATTACTGTAAAAAATAAATTGACTTACATGAGTGATTTTCCACTGGAAGACTTGGGACTATAAGTTTTTTTTTTGTTTTGTATTTTTTTTTTTTAATATAGTTTTAATGGTTGAGAAACTTCCGAGACAATATATATATATATATATATATATATATATATATATATATATATATATTTAAATGTTGAATTAAATTAAATATAATTGAATTATCGTTTAATAATAATCAATCGTGATGATATAAAGTTCAATATATTGAATAGAGCAACCAATTCTAGAGATGAAAGATGAAAATAAAAAATTGTAAAGATACAATATTTATTAGAACATCAAAGTTCAGAGCAAGGAGCTTCATATCCTTAATCCATGGTTTTTCAAAGATAAACTCTTTTCATCAGAGGATAGGGAAAAGCCGACAATGTAAATGTAAATATAATCGACAACATTTATATACTTTTATATATACATATATATACATATATATATATATACATATATATATATAAATATGTATACATATATACATATACACACATATATAAATATATAAGTTGATAACCTAAACAAATTCTTGAATTCTCATGGTGCGAGAATCACCTATATTTGACAAAGATTTACATATCTTTCATGTCTATGTGTTCTGTCAGTAGTACAGTTAATATAACGCAATAATTAACAGATTAAAAAAAATTATCGATTTCATTTATTGATAGGGTTAAAATATTCAATAGTATTTAAAATATTCAATAGTATTTAAAAGATTCAATAGTATTTAAAATATCTAATAGTATTTAAAAGATTCAATAGTATTTAAAAGATTCAATAGTATTTAAAATATTCAATAGTATTTAAGAGATTCAATAGTATTTAAAATATTCAATGGTATTTAAAAGATTCAATAGTATTTAAAAGATTCAATAGTATTTAAAATATTCAATAGTATTTAAAATATTCAATAGTATTTAAAATATTCAATAGGATTTAAAATATTCAATAGTATTTAAAATATTCAATAGTATTTAAAATATTCAATAGTATTTAAAAGATTCAACAGTATTTAAAAGATTCAATAGTATTTAAAATATTCAATAGTATTTAAAATATTCAATAGTATTTAAAATATTCGATAGTATTTAAAATATTCGATAGTATTTAAAATATTCAAATCAATTCCCGTCAATAAATATTCTTATACGTCTTCTACATGTACTCACATGGCCGAGCGTTCAACTTTATTTAGAATCAAATTTCATTTTGTAAAATTTCTCATTAATAAATAATTCTAATATTTTAGAACTTGTTGATAGGGATACTTTGTTATTTATCAGTAATGTTTACAATGTTAAGTAATATGATCTGAACTGGACAGGTGCGCGCGTCTGAACGTCAAAATATGTACTTCTAAACTATTGAACTGATCAGTAGGAACTATGGCATACGTATTCTTGGAAACACGGTGTGTAACGTGGGTACATTTATTTTGTAAACTTTATTATTTAGAGTTTAGTGCTCCCGAAACTGCACTCTACACCCACACTGAAATAAAAAAAAATAAATTAAAAACTCATGCTATACATATTGTTTATATTCAATCTGGGCCAGGTATTCTTCAAGTTTTATTTATATAGATGCCCCCTCCACCCCCCACCCCCCCAAAAAACAATACAAAACAGGAACAGACACACAATTTAGGATCTAGCATCTTTTATAAGGGGTTACTATTAGATTAAAACATTGCATTATGTATTTTATTCATATAGATGACCCCTACCCCAATAAAATTTATTAAAAAATCAGGAACAGATACACAATTTAGAATCTAGCATCTGCACTATGTATTTTATTTTATAGCGCAGAGGCTCTACCGATTTCTATTGTTTCACACCTATTTCGTATTCTGAAAGACAGGGCAAGAATTGGTACAGCGACTTTAGTAAGTTGTCATGTAACAGTGAACAGTCTCGTTGGGATTTTAAAGCCGTGGTGGCGATGGATAACGAGCAGAATGTAATGTCTGCGAGCGTTGGATAAAGGGTTAGGGTTAGGGTTAGGGTTAGGGTTAGGGAGAGCGTTAGATAAACGGTTCTGTTTGGGGTGGAGCGGGCATTGCGCCGCCCCGAACATAAGTAAAAATTGAAGTGTCGATAGATATTAATTGGCTGCCGAGTATACATTTCAGCACCGTCGAATTCGTGAACTTTCTCTCTATATTAAATGTCTCGTTTAACTAATTAATTAATCACTTAACACACACACACACGCACACACACACACACACATATATATATATATATATATATATATATATATATATATATATATATATATATATATGGTCTCGGAAGTTTTTTTAACCTTCAAAACTGGAGAAAATTTTTTTTTTTTTGTTGAAAGATTTTTGTCTAGTAAGTCAATCAATCTACTGCAATCACTATATTAGTTAACTTCCAAGAATTTACTCTAATATAAATATATTTTTATATATGTTTTTTTATATAAGGGATCGTCAGTTGTTTACCATGAAAACTGTTTCGGGATTTAAAAAAACAAAACAGTATTTCTTTATCATGGCATCCCAGCAGTGTTGATCAGACACCACCTCCCTATTTCATAATTATTTTTTAATTAAAAAGTTTACGAATATTTGATTTAGTTTTGCCTCCAGATTTGTTTTTCTAAAGTTATTAAATGTAGTTTCTCCTTACCTGTGTTGTTCCTTTCATATATATATATATATATATATATATATATATATATATATATATATATATATATATATATATATATATATATATATATATATTAGAAGAATACTCGTCCCAGAACGGGTAAACTCCTTTTCCCCGAACAGAACAGTTTTTCAACACGTTTATGTCCCCTTGCGAAGATTCAAATCAAGATATAATGATACTAAATCAAAATATAATGATACTATATCTGATGTCTAGAATCCTTAGTCCAATTGTACTCAAACTCAATTAAATGATTTTGATTCTAGAAATGTCTAAAATTTAAGGCATAGAGTCTTAAGAAGAAATTGAAATTAAGGCAACCTTGCTTAATTTGTGTCAAACGACATGGGATCAAATTCGATGCAAATCTGTAATAGTTGATTTTTACAATGGGAGTGTGTGCCGATATTATGCCCCCTAAAAACGTTTTAAATACTTCCTTCGAAAAAATTGAAATTTGGGAAATATTGAGTAATTGACATAAAACACCTATTGTTCAAATTTCACAAATCGGACATATCTGAATTTTCGCGTAGGGCTTCTAAACCTTTATTATACCCTTTGCATGAAACTAAAATAAACTTAATATGGTCCACCTTACGACCCCTTACGCCTAGAAACTGTACTAAAAGAATTTATAATGATCGGTTAATTAGTTTAGGTGTGAATTCTATACATATTAATATATAAGCATATACACATACCTAACGTTATATATATATATATATATATATATATATATATATATATATATATATATATATATATATATATATATATATAGAATGGAGTTGATTTTTCCCTGCCAACCCAGTTAGATGAGACCATAAAACTAATATATCAAACACATCAAACACAGCAAACACATCGCTTCAGTCGCCTGAATTTTTTGACCGTGTTTCCAGAAAATATAAATTATTTTATAAGCTAAACCAAAAACATTATTTTGATTACGCACTGTAAGCGTTTCCCAACTAATTGAACCAAAGAGAGGGTAGCACACCAAATTCTCTCTATGTATTACTACTTCTTACCCTCCTCAAACAGTTTGGCAATTACTTCACAGTTAACTATAATCAAGTTGCACCGTTTCAGAAATTGTAAAATCACAGCAAAGCTTACATAGACATTACGCATCAAATCATTCGCCACAACACTACGTCACATTTTAAACAAAAAATAAACCTTCGATAAGAAACCAGATAAGTATTATTTTTCTTTCCAATAATTAAACACACATTTGTTTTGTTTTAATTCTCGCTCCCATTACGGGATTACAAGGTAGGTTTATTTTACGGATTAATAAATTTTGTTTTAATTCTCGCTCTCGTAATGATTACAAGGTAGGTTTATTTTACGGACATATTAATTTAAATATTAATTTTATTTTTATTTAAATAAACTTATATTAAAAAATAACAATAAAAATTCGCTTAAAAACTAAACAAAAGCAAGACTTAAGAATAAAAATACCAAAATAATTTTACGTTTCTTTATTTACAAGAATTTTAACCGAACTGCTTTTATTGTTTTTTTTTTTTTTTTTGGGAACACTAAAATAACCCTAATCTAAGTTTTAAGTTTAGTTCGACAAAAGTCTGTTCGGTTCGGTTCAAATTCTGTAGAAGCACCTACATCTTTTGTATCGGGATGAAACAAAATAACAGTAAAAATGCACCAACGTTTATTATATCTTCTAAAGTAAGAACGTAAATAAAAATTGGCGCAGTCTCCAACGATTTGCGTTCAATGGCCGAGGGGTCAATAGATAACAGACCGAGCAAATATCCAGGCCCGACAGAAGTATACTTTTTCATAATTGGTAATTGAAGGAGATATCCTTCTAGACTGTGGCAATTTCTATTGTTGTTACACTTCGAGGTAATCATTTTCTTGGGTACATAGATTTTCCACAATTCAAAAGCTACAATCGTTTCTTTACATTAAAACTATCTGTTGTGACCTATTTGCGTTAGTTCGGCTGTTTACACATTTTATTTCATTCTTTTACATTTCTACCGGTTAACGCAGGGCGACAGGTACCCGCTTGTATATATATATATATATATATATATATATATATATATATATATATATATTAATAATTATTTAAATATTATCTACATACGTATACGTTTCATCCTTGCGTAACCATCAGTGTAGAGATAAACATTCATGCCAGTCGCACGATTTGAACCCCGGGACAAGAGTCACAATTAACTGATACTCAATGAGGCTACCGTAAATGGCTACAGACGAGATGAGAAATAAACCCTATATATGTGCCCAGGAGGTGGACAGCTATAGTCGGCCGTCATACCAGTGTTAGACAGGAAGGACATGCATTATAGCTTTTGACGACTTCTTAATTTATTCATTAAAGGCCACATATAAGAAGGGGCCACAAATAATTATTTTAATAATTATTTAAATATCATCTTCATACGTATACGATTCATCCTACTGGGATAATTATTGCGAAATACTCTCCCACAAAAAGAATTACTTCTCTCGGTTACTAGTATCATGCAATGTGTCAGCAAATGTATATATATATATATATATATATATATATATATATATATATATATATATATATATATATATATAATTTATTTAGATACTGTATATTACATATTTCAGCAATGTACCGCGGTTTCATCCACAAGGGCAGATTGAGACATATTTAGTAAATCTCTGTGCCCAGTGGAATCATCGGCAAGCTGAAACGATTGTAGTCACAATGACAGAAAACGTTTTCTGTCATTGTTGACGCCATTCCCTGTCGGGCTGTGACTACAATCGTTTCAGATTGCCGATGATTCCACTGGGCACAGAGATTTACTAAAGATGTCTAAATCTGCCCTTGTGGATGAAACCGCGGTACATTGCTGAAATATGTAATATACAGTATCTAAATACATTATATTAGCTCTCTTATATGATCGAGCACTTTATCTGATTTTTTTTCATATACAACCTGACACACACACTATATATATATATATATATATATATATATATATATATATATTCATTTAAACGATATAATTTCTTACCCCCCCCCCAGTAACGGGTTGGTTAGCTCATATGGTAAGACATCCGACATTCGTAGTCAGGTTGCTGGTGACCTGTCATCCGGGATTTGAATAACATGGCTCATACTTTCGCTCTGTCTAACGACACTGATGAGTCACGAAACGACGAAACAGCTGTCTGTGGATGACTATACATCGAAAGAAAGTGACTCAGATTATTCTAAGCCAATAAAAGTATTAAAAAATATTAAATTTAAAATTAAAGTCTAGTTTATCATTGGAAAAAAAAGATAATATAATATTTTCATTAACAAATTACTGAACAATTATTTATTTAGAATGTTATGTAAAGTTATTGTGAAATAATCAAATTCAAATAATTTAATTAATATTTTTAGATATGTGAATTTCAAATGTTTTTAAATAGGCTTCTTGTAATGAGTTGCATTATGAGTAGTTCTTCAGTATTAAGATACAGCTTGCCTGTATATACGATCGACTAATAACAAGTATATGCGCCAAGACAATTTTATCTATTTAGCTTCAGGACGAAAGTTAAAAATTGTGTCTAGCAAATTAGCACCCAACTTAGAAAAGTGAGAAATGAGAACTCGTTAGTTAACAACTGCTGACTTAATGAAAGGATGGACGCGTTAGGGTAAGGGTTAGGGTAAGGGTTAGGGTAAGGGTTAGGGTTAGGGTTAGCATTTATGTATTCGTTACTTCATTTACATTACAGTGTCTCTTGGTATTGTTTTAAAATATTATTATATTATATATATTTACAATCACATTCTCGTTTTCTTTTCTATCCTCTGATGAAAAGATGTTATCTTTGAAAATTCATGGATTAAGGATATGAAGCTCCTTGCTTTGAACTTCTGATGTTCTAATAAATAGTGTACCTTAACAATTTTGTAAATACAGTTAGGTTTGTGTCTATATTTATATATCTGTCTATATTTATGAAGTTAGGTATATATATATATATATATACATATATATATATATATATATATATATATAGAGAGAGAGAGAGAGAGAGAGAGAGAAAGAGAGAGAGAGAGAGAGAAGAAAAAAGAGTGATAAATATGCGACGATTGTCCAAATTTATTTCAAATTTCAATTGTTCAATGCAAGGTGTATTCAGTAATAAACTAGTGTTTATTATTCTTTCCTTAAGCCAAGGCTTTTCAAAGATCGAGATCTTATACTCAGAGGAGAAATACAGATAGATAAGTTGGCTTTCGAAAAAACAAAAGTTCAAATATTTGAAAAATATATGAAAAATATTATTAAAAAAATGCAGTGAAAGAGAAGTTCCGTAAAAAGCCAACTTATCTATCTGTATTTCTCCTCTGATGATAAGATCTCGATCTTTGAAAAGCCTTGGCTTACGGAAAGAATAATAAACACTAGTTTATTACTGAATACACCTTGCATTGAACAACTGAAATTTGAAATAAATCTCGTATATTGAGCTAAACCTCTTCACTATAGGTTCCATCTACTAAAAGTTTTACTTTTGGTTTATATTTGATCTTATATATATATATATATATATATATATATATATATATATATATATATATATATATATATATAGGGTAATCTCCTCAACTAATGAACGAATGATTATGCATTTTTAAATATATATTCTATGAAATACCGTGTGTAACATGGAAAAATTATCTATTTTTAAATGTTAAAATTTATGGATATATATATATATATATATATATATATATATATATATATACATATATATATATTGTTACGTTGTTTAAGATGGTTCATTTACTTTTGTAACAGCATAGTAATTTAATATGGGTAATTATTATACAGTGAACATTTGATTAGACATCGATACTGACGGTTTCAGATCGTGTAGTAAGTGCAGCCTGTTGGGCTATGAATGACTCTACGGCCCATTTGGTCGTATTCATTTTTGTATTACGTTTTATTACAAAAATAATTGAAAATTATATAAATATAAAAAAGAATTGTAATGGGAGCAGGCGTGCGTAAGGTTCCTCATTCATTCCGGGCAATACTGGGTATGCTAGCTTACTCGTACTTTATAAATTATTCGAAAAAAACATTCGTTATACGTTATAATAATAATAATAATGATAATAATAATAATAATAATAATAATAATAATAATAATAATAATAATAATAATAATATTAATAATAATAATAATAATATAAAGAATAGGAAAACTGATGATAGAGTGCACTAATCAGACCTCCACTGGAAGTGCAGAGACTGCTGGGATCTTAGGGGAGGCTTATTGCCACCCAAATTCTAGAGAAGATCATTAGTCCTTATCAGCAAGAAATCAATGGTAAACGGCTGTTGCGATACTGCAAGATTATGTGCGGTGGCTATCGAAAAGAGGTGGAAAATACTGGAAATCTGGGGAGACTTGTCACTCAGACTCCAGGGAATACCACCAGTTGTTGTCGGTGAGCAATCACTGATGATGACCTGCATGAGAACTTCTAGTAAGTACAAATAATAATAATATTAGTAATAATAATAATAATAATACTAGTAGTAGTAGTAAATTATTATTACTAATAATAATAACAATAAACGAATTGAATTATAAAAATATGAAAGTGGAAATGAATAACGTTACAGAAAACCTTGGTTGACTGAAACCGAATTAAATTACGAGATTCAACATCTTTTAAGCATTAAAAAGGTATTAAGGTTTCGAGTTTAGCCTCGTTCCCATAGTCAGAGCAAAGTATAATAGAATAGAACAACATCGTTTAAGCGCGAATTAAATCATGCATTAAGAACTAACAGGCACACTTGGAACTATCCAAGGATAAACGAGAGCTCCTTTTCAAACATCTACATTAATAAGATTCTGTTTCCTGTCTCTGTGTGACTTACATATTATTATTTTTATTTAATCATTTATTGAAATTAAAAATCAATACAATGGCATAAAGTACTAAAAAAATCCTATTTAAAAGAATAATTTAATTACGAAATAGCGATCAGAACGAACTGCACAAGATTGACAAGGCCCAGTAAAAGGTAAATGTAGACTATGTGGATAAAAGACGAAACAGTAAACCACATCATGAGTTGTAGCAGCAAGCTAGCTCAAAGGAATATAAAAAAACAGACATAACTGGCCAGTAAAGGTTGCGGACATGCGTTACCTGGAGAGAAATAATATGAGAATGATAGTATAGGTGTGTAAGAAGAGTCTTAAAGACAAGCTTATATTTGATAACTGAAGAGGAAAATTAAATCTCAACAATATAGGGAGATGTGCAGAACATGGGGCTTCGTTAGTTTAGTCACGTTAGAAGAATGAAGGAGAGTTCTTTGGTTAGTAGATGTAGAACAGTTGAGGTAGAATGGTCAGTTGACAGGAGAAGATTAAGGAAAACAGGAGAATGTGATAATGATAGACTTGAGCAAAAAAGGGATAAATAAAATCAGAGATAGGTTAGTTTGGAAGTACATGATGATGATGATGATGATGATGATGATGATGATGATGATGATGATGATTATGTGATGATGATGATGATGATGATATTGATGATGATGGTGATGACTTGAGCAGAAAAAGGATAAATAAAATCAGAAATAGTTTAGTTTGGAAGTACATGATGATGATGATGATGATGATGATGATGATGATGATGACTTGAGCAGAAAAAGGATAAATAAAATCAGAGATAGGTTAGTTTGGAAGTACATGATGATGATGATGATGATGATGATGATGATGATGATGATGATGATGATGATGATGATGATGATGACTTGAGCAAAAAAAGGATAAATAAAATCAGAGATAGGTTAGTTTGGAAGTACATGATGATGATGATGATGATGATGATGATGATGATGATGACTTGAGCAAAAAAGGGATGAATAAAATCAGATATAGGTTAGTTTAGAAGTACATTTCCAAAAGCCGTCATACACATGCCAGCATGTAAAACGGACGTTAAACCGATGATGATGATGATGATGATGATGGTGATGCTGATGCTGCTGCGACTGATGATGATGATGACGACGACGACGACTGAGTGACCCTCGCTGGACGAGGCTAGCTAAGATGCAGCTTGTGGTCTGCGGTAGTCTTGATGGCGCTGTTGGCGGCGGCGTTGGAGACCGTTTTTAATACGGCTGATGCCATCTTTAGAACGGCAATATCAACGGTAATAAGCCGGGTTGTTTATCATTATTATGGGATGAACGGAAGTTTACAGCGATCAAAAACGAAGAGTCGTCGGGTTAATCGTTGCGAGTCGAAAAGTAATTGGAAAGATCAAACAGATTCTTCGCTCGTTTATACGAAGTGATTTCTTCTGTCGAATAGTTTGACACAGAAAGACTATATTTAAGAAGATTAATATATATTCACTTGATATATATATATATATCTATATATATATATATATATATATATATATATATATATATATATATATATATATATATATATATATATTACTAACAGGGCTACCGGGCGTTGCCCAGAGTAACAGTTTAACGTGCTTATTATAACTTCTATATCTCTACCTCTATCTTTTATTCTTTACCCCTCCCTCTCCCCAACCACCTCTTTCTTCTTTGCCCAGCCCATTCCATTCAAGAATGGCATACACACACATACACAAAGCAACTCTTCTTTATATAGATTTCTTCGCGGAATTAGTCGGCATAAGGGTATTAACTCGTGGATAACAAATCAGAGTTACTTCCCCATAGAAATTAAAATGGCTGAATAAAATGACTGCTAAACCAAGCCCCCCCCCCTCCCTAACAAAACCTGGGTCAATTGGTCCCAAAGAAGAAATATCTTATTTTAATTTTAGATATTATTTATTCCGGGCAACGCTGATCAAGAATATACTAACTTTGTGGGTGTTTGTTTTATATTTTTTTAACTTTTAGCTGGACATACAGACAACTGCCCTTTATATAATAGATTTATATATATATATATATATATATATATATATATATATATATATATATATATATATATATATATATATATATATATATAATTATTATTATTATTAAAAATAACCGACAACTCTTGTCTGGATATTTTTGTATTGATCCCTTCAATTTTCCGGATTAAAGTTTTAATCTTGTTAATAGTCGTTTTTTTAATTTTAATGTGTAGAGCTCTACACATTAAAATATAAAAAAAAACGACTATTAACACGATTAATTTTAACACTAGTACTAATATACTTAAATGCTTATAATACCCAATAAATATAGTTTCATATTTAAATTTTCCCGCCATAATTAATTATAAATCTCACTCCAGGTTTTTACCTGATTGACATTATTCCACTGAAGATGGACCCAGATGGGTCAGAAAGTACTTTGGACCAAAATGTAAATTATGGTAGTTTCATCAGCCAATTCTCATCCGAGATTAAGACCTTAATCCGGAAAATTGAAGGGATCAATACAAAAATATCCAGACAAGAGTTGTCGGTTATTTTTAATAATACGTGTCTTAAGGAAAAAATGCTGCCTTGATACACACACACACACACACACACACACACACACACACACACACACACACACACACATATATATATATATATATATATATATATATTATTTCATGTATACACATATACTATTATGAGGAGATATAATATATTATGTATAGATTTTCAGTATTTAATTTAACAGGGCTCAATTCGTGAGAAGAGATAGGTAGTAAGTTATGAAAAAGTATTTATGTCAATTAAGCTACACAGAGGCGTCAGCGTTTCATCCTTTTAGGGCATCTTCAGGAGTCTGGCGATTCCCTACGGCGATGAAACGCGGACTTCTCTGTGTAGCTTAATTGCCATACATATATTTTTATAACTTACGATGTACGAGTAGAATATGTCATTCTCTTAACTTCCTTTCCCGAACGCTGCTAGCAATACCGTTCGCTCTATTGCCCGTACTTACAAGCCCCTTTATTCCTTTCTCCCACGACTCCTCGTCTCATTCGTCCATTCCCATCACCATTTACAACATACAATGTGCAAAAAAGCAAGCAATCAAGCAGGATTATCAGAGTTTTTGTATTATGCTAGAATGCCAGTAGACGACCGGTGACCCAAAGGATCAGGGATCCTCTAGGCAAACCGCCATAAAAGAGCTCTTCTCCTGTCTCTATTTAACATATGACATAATCATTTTGTGACGTCATCCACTGTGTACGGTTATCTGTTTTAACGACCTCTGTTTTAATGTATGACGTTCCAAAATGATGACGTCATCCACTCAGCACGATACAAGTTATTTATCTACCTCCCACAGCGGTAAGATGTGACACAAGGTCAGGAAAGTGGGATTTGATAAACCAGCGCTCGATAAGTTCCTATTTATCTACTTCCCACGGAGAAGAATGTGACACAAGGTCGGAAAATAGGGAGTCTCAGTATTCTAGAGGAAGAGTACTTTGAGGAACTTTTAAAAAATTGCCTGGGCAGCCCCGTCGGCATTCCCCGGTAGGGGCGCCTCAGGCAGATTAGCAATAAACTAACCCCTTCTCAAAGGGTGAGAATGCAAAGCCTGTGAGGGGGGGACCTCCTAGAACTGCACAGGACAGACCCATAGACCGGCGTAAATCAAGCCCCGAAGGCCAAGACAATACCAGTTTATGAGGTGTAGTATCCATCGGAACAGATACTACACTTTGATCTTAGCCAAAAGGCCAAGAAGAATATACAGAGTATAAGTAGTATTATTTACTCCTCTCCAGGAGTTAGGCACAAGGTCAGTTTTATCCTACTCCCACAAATAAGATGTGACCCAAGGTCGGGTCGGAAAGTGGGGGTTGAAAAGCCAGCGCCCGAGAGGTGAGCACTCTGACCATCAAAAATTACCTGGGCAGCCCCGTCGGCATTCCCCGGTAGGGGCGCCTCAAGCAGTAAGCAATTAACTTACTCCTCCCCAAAGAGGGGAGGCAAAGCCTGGGAGGGTGGACCTCCTAGAACTGCACAGGACAGGCGTGCAGTATCCATCGGAACAGATACTACACTTTGATCTTAGCCAAAAGGCCAAAAAATAAGTAGTATTATTTACTCCTCTCCAGGAGTTAGGCACAAGGCCAGTTTTATCCTACTCCCACAAGTAAGATGTGACCCAAGGTCGGGTCGGAAAGTGGGGGTTGAAAAGCCAGCGCCCGAGAGGTGAGCACTCTGACCATCAAAAAATAAGTAGTATATAGATAGATATGTATGTGTGTGTGTATATTTGCGTGCACATGTGTGCGTATGAGTTTCAGTGGGTAATACATGTACAAGATTCCGGCTCAATTTTTTTTTTGCTGAACGTAAGTAAAAATAAACTTATGCGTGTTTTTCATGTTTTTCTCATACCTATATTTTTATGTGTGATTGATGGGTTTTAGCGCGAAACTGATCTCCGCTCATCTCGACGTCGATTAAGGAGGAACATGAAAGGCGCAGTTGACCTTGTTTGTGCTTTAATGATCGTTAATAAGCCAGTAGATCGTTGGGAGTCGTAGATGCAATCATTAATCACGAATTACCTTCGATGGTTTTGAACGGGAGATCTTTAAGTCTACAGAACATGGAACAGTTTCGGAATTTTTTAGATAAGGATTGGTAATTGGTATTAGCCGGATTATTCGGACTACTGTTCTCATCTTGGTTGTTATTTTCACCTCCGTCAACCTTCAGGTACAACTTTATTAACTTCGAATCTTTGTATTATTTGGATTATTAGGACTACTGTTTTCATCTTGGATGTTATTCTCACAACGTTTCGGTCGATGGAACATCCGACCTTCTTCAGGTGCGGCTATTTTCTTATTTTCTTGGTGGATAGTGAGGGACCTATTAAGTTGGCGAATCTTTTTTAGACCTTGGCTAAGAGGGAGAGACTAGTGGATGATGCACTAGCCCATATGTGGCAAAAAATCTTTTTGTGGAACGTGCAGATTCCCGAGTTGGACATGAAGCTTATCAAGTTCGACAAGACGCACTTGAAGAATGTCAGAGGTTATATCGACTGAAACGATGTGAGAATAACATTCAAGATGAGAACAGTAGTCCGAATAATCCAAATAATCCAAATAATCCGAATTATAAATTCTTATCTAAAAAATTCCGAAAACTGATATTGAGAATCTTTATTTCGAACTCCACGAATCTATGTGGAATCTCGAACTGAACGCTTTATTGAATTTATGCAGGACGATTGTTCCCGTTCCGTCGGCCATGTGTTAATTATTTTATATTATTTTTAGTTATTATCGCCTCTAGTAACGATTGAAACTTCAAGCGCAAAAAGACTGTCACATGGATCCGTAGTGCAACAGATATAGGCGTTTATTAACAATCAGTTCATGGATGACGAAACAAGAACAATCTATCCTTGTTGATTAAATATGAGGTTCAGTTCGAGATTCAGTGTTTCTGAGTTTGTCATAAAGATTCCAAAATTCGAAAAGATGCATTTGAAGAAGAACGTTGGAGGTGACATCGGTCGAAACGTTGCGAGAATGACAACCAAGATGAGAATATTTGTCCGAATAATCCAATTTATAGAAATAAGGAAAGGATAAAATATATAAAAAAAAGATTTTGTGAAGAATAATCCCTTGAATTTTATAAGTGAAAGCTGAAACTTAAAGATAAGACGGACATTTATAACGACAGCTAACATAACGAAAAAAGAGGGGGGAAACAAAACAAATAGGCAACAAATAAATGTTACCAAAGGCAAGATAAGTTACTCTTCTACCTACCTGGATAAGTTTATTTGTGTTTTATCTTATTTTAAAGCGTTTTTTTAGTTCGATTTAAAACTGGTGTTGGGACGTCACGTGATCAAATGGGTCTATTTTGTTTATTAAATTTTAATATGCCGCCCCGACACTAGCTTTAAATCGAACTAAAAAAACGCTTTAAAGTAAGTGAAAACACTAATAAACTTACCCAGGTAGGTAGAAGAGTAACTTATTTTGCCTTTGGTAACATTTATTTGTTACCTATTTGTTTTTTTATACCCCTTTTTCGTTCTGTTAGCTGTCGTTATACATGCTTAATAAGACGAGTGCGTCTTACGTACAAAGCACAGATTTTCGTTACAAACTACTTTGTATTGCAATATAATCAATCTATATCAAACCGATTATAGCTCTCAACATGCAGTGGTGTTAGTAGTGTCACTATTTAGCGCTTCCGGTAGATAAAATGGTAAAAGTTTATAGTACTGAAACCATTTTATTATTTAGGATACCTGTCCCCATCCCCCAAAATTCCACCCATGCAATCGTTAATAAAATTTGTACAAATAAATTTTAGTCTTGTCCATCAGGTTTCAGTCATAAATGTCCAACAGTTTTTTGTTTCATCACCGTTTAATGATAAGCCCGCGTTGATATGACATGCAAGATTGTCAACAACTCTGACTAACCCCTCACTTGGCACTGATTTTGTCTGTGATGGCCTCCTTCGGAGCAGAAACAGTCAAAGTCTATCTTTGATACAGATTATCTTTGAGATAACCCCACAGATAAAAATCTGGGGTGTTAAAGTCCGGTAAGTGTGAAGCTCATTTATGGCCACACCACTTATCGATTATACAGCCACCAAAGTGTCTCCGCAGTCCTTCCAAAGACTCATTTTAGATGCTAAGAGTTGCTCAATCTTGCTGAAAAAACTATTCATCTCTCATAACACCTTTTCGTCTGCTCAATGCTTCCCAAAAGTTTCTAACGGCCATTAGGTAGCGCTCGGTAATTTATCAACACAGGTGCACACTTGAAGGATATCATTGAACGGCGATAGAGCAAAAAAGTGTTGGCCATTCGTGGCTGAAACTTAGACTATTCAGGCATAGATTGAGTATTTATTTCCTCCCACCACAGGAATATCTAGCCACAAGGCCGGAAGATGGCGAGAATCAAGACAGCGTCCTTAAAGAATTAGCATTCTGGCCTATTAAAAATTTCGTGGGCAGCATTGTCGCCATTCCCCGGTTTGAGCGCCTCAGGCAGTTAGCAATAAACTAACACCTTCTCAAAGAGAGGAGACAAGGCAAGGGAGAGTGACCTCTTAGGACTACCTAGGACTAATACCTCAGCCTGACAGATAAAAAGTCACTGAGACGATCGAGGCAACTGTGAATTAGAGGGATTGCTATATGTGCAGTTTTGCAGACGTTTGTTCACATTACATTTAAATGTCTGCATGTTAGTACGGGCAGAGAAACAGGAAGAATGAAGAGAATTCAAAAAGCTAGCAGTACGAGGACAGTAGCTATTAGAGTGGAAAACTTTCCGGTATTTCTGGACCTCAGCAGTGAAGGGGTGGGATCTTGCTGACTGACGGGTTGATATGGGATATCTATGTAGAGGGGGCACTAATGTAGCACGTTCGTTAGAGCACATTCGATTAAAGTACTTGTAAAACAAGCACAGGGATGCATCATTGCAGCGATAGGACAGAGGCTGGGGGATGCTTGGTAGTGAAGGGCCTATTAGATTAGAGATTCTTGTTAGACCCTGTCCAAGAGAGGGAGAGAGGGAGAGAGGGAGAGAGGGAGAGGGGTTAGCGTTTGGTGCACCAACCCAGACGTGACAACATTCATGGGCGAATGGTGAGTCTGTGGACATATAGGATACTGACAGAATTGTTCTAGGACGGTAGAAGGAGCCCGCCTTGCTTGCAGCAGCCTTGGCAATGTCTTCACTGTTTAGCTTTTTGAAGTGAGTTAAGACTTTGCACAGCACAAATCCAATCTTTCTAAGCCACTGCAACTCAGATAAAAAAAAGAGCAAGTCTACATCATTGAAAGCAACAGTCGCTTCAGCTGTTATATTAGTTCTCATTCTCCTATATGCCTGCCTTAAACGAAGTCTGAAGGGGGTATCTTTCCTGTTCATTTTACCACGCCACTGGAAACTAATCTGGACATTTATACGCGCCGTCAGCTGTTTCGCCGTATCATGGCTAGTATAGCTGGACATGAAGATGATTTCAGACTGAGATTTGAAACCTGACCCGACGTTATTATGTGTATGTTTATATGTGTAGGTGTTAATCAGTATGTGTGAGTTATTCTGCGTTAAAGTAGACGTCCTGGTAAACCGGACTCGGAATATCAAAGTGATATAACATCCTCCCCAACGCACTTTAAAGTGTCGGTGATGACGGGTACCTCGATCGATATTCGATTGATGCTGTGAATCACACCTTCTCGTAAATGAGCGGTCGATTAACCAGG
>OY744522.1:188676271-188686271 GCA_963556195.1 Sepiola atlantica
CGGTTAATCTAACGAGAACCGGTGTGTCAACACGATTGTGCCTTGACTGTCGCAAGGGATAAATTAACTTAAGATCCCTCACTAGGGAAACTTTAGATCCATCACTGAGCGCCCCCGTATCTCAATAGATATTCGGATGGAGATATTTACTTTCCATTGTTGATGAGGGAATGAATATTACATATGTGGCCAAAAAAGGCCTGGCTATCGGATTACCATTTGTTCCGATATTGGCCAATGTATACATGTAATAATTCGACTAAATGACATTAGGATCTATACCACTAAAGTCATTAATGTGATTTTGATATTCGGCCGACAAGAACATACTCTGGCATTATCAGGAATATGTTCAAACATTGCCGGAGCATGTGAACTCCATCCATTCATATATATAGTCCACCATGAAGATGGAGCATGATAACAAAATGTATTTTCATATTTGTGGGCATTACTCGCACTGAGCAGGAGGTCAGATCATCCATACGCTAAAAGCCAACCTTCCCTAGACAATACCTCAACTTCAATCCATTGCAAAAGAAGGAATTGCTCGTTGTCCAAAAAATCGTGCAAAGGCAATTCGTAGTAACATCAATACATAGACAAAGAGAAACTCTTCACGGAAATATCCAAGAATCATGACGTCAGATTTAAAAAATCCAGATCAAACATAAACAACACTAACCAGAGTAAGTATACCGTATGTGAAAAAAAATCAAAAGAACATGTAATCCACATGAGGCCAGATAGTCAGCCCCGCGTTTTTTGGTGTTCGACGTACGACGCTGGAATCGCTAATGGCTGAAGTATGCCAAGGACTTGTACCGCCTTGACACGAAATGCGGTCAACTTCAACTCACCCCGGGTGAATGCCATTACAGTTACAATATAGCAGTAGGCATGCATTCAAGAGCGACTCAATTTCCCGAAAACATCTCGTCCGGGTCAAGCCTCTTATTGAAAACATCATAATCAAGAACTGTGTGTATGTAATTCCATGTACATGTGGACAAATATGCAAAGGTTAGACATTGCGCCCACTAAAAGTAAGGCTATAAAAATCACAATACATGAAGATATTGAAATATTGGGTATGGCTGACTACAAATGAAAAGAAAAAAGGAAACTATCTACGTTTATAAAATGAAGTACAAATTATAGATGACCAATCATATATTATTAAGCAAGATTCCCTGAATTTCAATTTCTTCTTAAGACATTTTTAAGAAACTAAATCATCTAATAGATTTTGATCAAAATTGAAATGAGGATTGAGACATGAGCTTTAGCATCGTTATATCTTGATTTGAATTTTTGTAAGGGGACATAGAAGTGGTGCAAAACTGTTCTGTTCGGGGAGTCATGTATATAAACAAACACTGTCTGCTGTCTATCCCCTTTTTCACGCTATCTATATCCACGCAGACATAAAATCGATACCAAATATAGGCCAACGTACCCATACGATTGTTTACAGCAACAGGAAATATTGACACGACCATGCTCTCCCTACAGATGCGTCTATCGATTTTGAATCTAAACATTCGACTCTGACTTTAGAGCCAATCAAGAGCAAATAAAATGAGCCATATTTAAAAAATACTATGCAATACTTACGGTTTCTGTTTTCATATTAAAACGTGTGAATTAACTTTTATAGTGAAGAAATGTTTTGGTAAAATAACCTAAACGGACCAAAATACACATGAATCACCCCCCATTTCCCAAATACACCGTGTCTTTGTAATTAGTAAACTGGTCGACCATAGTCGAGGGCGACACAAAGGATCCCTTTTCATTAGCTACTACATTGCTTTTGGCTAAGATCAAAATGTAGTATCTGTTCCGATGGATACAGCACCCCATAGACTGGTATTGTCTGGGCCTTCGGGGCTTGATTTACGCCGGTCTATTGGTCTGTCCTGTGCAGTTCTAGTAGGTCCACCCTCCCAGGCTTCGCCTCCCCTCTTTGTGAGGAGTAAGTTTATTGCTTACTGCCTGAGGCGCCCCTACCGGGGAATGCCGACGGGGCTGCCCAGGCAATTTTTAAACCCCACTTTCCCGACCCGACTTTGGGTCACATCTTACTTGTGGGAGTAAGATAAAAACTGGCCTTGTGCCTAACTCCTGGAGAGGAGTAAATCAATACTACATTGAAATATAGGAGAGGGGGGCACTCCTTTTCCTGGATTGCTCCACTTACTCTTGATCTTCACTTTATAATGCTGGGTTTCTAAGCAAATGGGGCATCAAGTGCCATTTATTGAGTCTTTGGTATGACTCGACCGAGGATTGAACCCTGGTCTCCGGACTATTAGTGAACACTCTAACCATTATGTTAAATGAGCCAGCTCTTTGTAGTGTAAGTAAAATTAAATGGTTTTTGATGTCTTAAATATTAATTTTAACAAAGAGTTTAATCGTCGATACATTTTATTTGTTTAATAATAAAAACGTTATTTATATTCATGTAAAAATATACATTTGTATAAATAAGCATGATACGATTTTTGTCCGGATCAATTCTCTTTGTTGGCATTCGTTTACCAAGTTCTTTCTAGATTCAGATACTTACAGAAGAGACGACGTGAATGTTGCAAATATCCATAGTAAAAATGATGTTATGGAACTGACACGATTCGAACCTGTCACTCTTGCACGTCAGTTCACGTCCGTAACCACTCCACGACATCCACCTTCCTACATTTACGCGAACTGTTTTTTCTTTAAACACAGGTGTGACGATTGTCGTAAGTGTTTGCTTTGAATATTTTTTCGGGGGTTGGGAGCGTTGAGGATACTTCGGGGCAAACCATAAGAGTAACCGACTCAAAATCAGCAGCAAACGGTGTTTGGTCAGATTCAGTTCCTGATATAAAACTTCATCCGTAATATAACTTCCGGCGAAGGTTTCAATTTCCCTAATTAATTAATTTATTTATTAAATTGTTATGTGAAAGTACAGTATAGTTAACAAATCCCCCTTACCATGTAAAGAATGGCTTTCTAAATGATAACGTTATTATTTCAGCACGGTCCGTAAACTGCAAAATATTATTTAGAAAGCCATTTTTAATATGTGGAAGGGGGTTTTGTTAACTATTCTGTCAAACCAGAAGAATAAGCGACCCAAAACAGGAAGTCTTTGATATCAGGAACTGAATCTGACAGAACACCGTTTCCTGCTGACTTCGAGTTGGGTAATCTTGATTGCTTCTTAATTTTAGATGATGACAGATTAAATTTCATTGAAATTCCCTAAAAGCAGGAAAAATAGACAGGTGATGAGAAATAGAAGAAAAATATTCGAACGTTACTTGAAATTCATAGACACTTTTGAGAGGGTGAAGAAAAGTAAATATTCAATTTTACTCCACTACGTAAATTTCGAGATTTAAAAATACTATTTAAAAACATACTATTTTTAGAAATCACTTTAAAATTGATGTGGCTTATGGAAAAATGTTTTTGTCGTTCCAGAGGCAATCGGAGTCTTGAAGATTGTTGCTAATGTCGAAAACAACGTAAGTAAATCGCCCAATCTTACTTACTTATATCAAAATACGAAGGAACATATAACGGGGATTATTTTACATATACATTACGTTATAATATCATGTTTCGCCGTGTAAAAATCATATATTTGTAGATCCGGAAGTATTACAAAAATGAGGACACACACATATACATATATAGATTTATATATTTATATATTGCTGCTGATTTGAAATTATGTTGTTTTGGGCCGATGAAGAAAAAAACTTTTCGAGTTTTTTGACACATTCAGTTGTATGTACCTCCCTCCCCTACTCTCCGTCTGAACCGCAAATGACTTCTTTCTTTCTATCTATCTATCTATCTATCTATCTATCTATCTATCTATCTATCTATCCTTTTTAATTCTACCTTTCTTTTCTACTTTATTTTATATCTTATATTAATATTTTTTATATTATTTTTTGTTTTTTGTATTTTGGTTTTGGACTTTAATATTTTGATTCTTAACAGTCCCAACCACGTGACTCCCTAAATTTTGAAATTTAAATTTCTTTTCTTTTTCTTTTTCTTTTTCTTTTTCTTTCTTTCTCCATTTCATTCTTTCCAAATATGATCTAGGGTTAAGAACGGATTCTAACTCCTGATGAGATCTCAGTTTGTAATAGCTGTTGATCAATAACATCGACATGTCAGTGTCGCAGATTTTGTACATGTCTGTGTAAATAAACATAATCATATATATATATATATATATATATATATATATATATATATATATATATATATATATATATATATATTGGGTTACTATACAGAATATATATTTTTATGGTATATATTCCTTATTTTATCAACCAAATAGTTTCAAATTACAAGCTCAATGAAGCTATGTTTCCGGCTTCAGAGCATATATATATTGAATTCCAATGACCAAAATATAACGTCAGTCTACTACTACAAATAGCGGCGTGAATATAAGTCCACATTATGTTCGATGTTTGGGGGATTTTTTCTCTAATAATCTTCTTCAATGTTAGTTTTGCATGTTTTTTCCGTACGGTTTTTCATCTTTCTTCTTTTTTTGCTTTGGGAGAGTACACTTTTTAAAAATTATTAAATCAAGGTCTCTGACGAGCAGCGTATGATAACTAAATACTTTATTTTTGTTTACATGTTGCGAAACGTTCGTAAGACAATAAAAATATAAGCATTCCCTAAAATAAAAATAAAAAATAAAGTATGATTGGATTGTAGACTGACATTTTATATTAGTCATTGGAATTCAACCAATAAATCTACCAATTAATAAATAAATCAATCAATAAATCAATAAATCAATATATATATATATATATATATATATATATATATATATATTACTTTTACTTTTATGTACGTATAAAATTAATATATATATATATATATATATATATATATATATATATATATATATACATTACTATTTCATGTATCCACATGAAATTATATACACGACTAGCTAGTTAACCAATCAGATTATTTGTTGTTCTCTTAGCTACTCGTTGGACTTCTCATTACTTACTACGTAGCTCTATTTACGTATCGAACACTGTTGAAGTAAATATTGAAAATTGATACATAAAAGATTATATCTCTTTATAACATTTTATGTGGATACATGAAATAATATAGTAATAATAATATATATTTTCTTTTCTTTTATTTTACTTTAATCTTATTAATTTCGGAATACTATTCCATCATCAGAGTTGACCAGTATTTTGTCATTAAAAAAAAACCCACAACTTTTTTTAATTTTTTGATATAATGTCCTTGGTTATAGGTGTTATCCGCGGAGATGTTCCTGGCGGTTATGAATTCAAATTTTGGTTGTAGAACGAAGAAAGCATTATATATATATATATATATATATATATATATATATATATATATATATATATATATATATATATATATATATATATGTATGTGTGTGTGTGTGTGTAAATAGATTTGTGAAAAATATATAAAGGTTTATATAATTTTTTTCTTTTTTATTTGTTGACGTATAGGAAGACAAAATGTCGTTAAAATCATTTTTTCCAAAATAACCTAATTTTTGGCCGTATCTTTCGGCTATCTTCAGTGTATTGAGAGGTGTGTGTACGGTGTGTGGTGTGTGGTGGTAGGAGGAAAAATAGCCAATGAAATTTTTAAAATGTTTACATGTTACTCGTATGTATCCATTTCCGCATCTTATAACCTAAAGAGGTGGCGTTGCGGACTTTTTCCAAAACATAAATGGATGACGGGGCTATCAGTTGAATAAAGTATATATCAAGGGAAGCGCGAGAGCGCTCTATCTCTTAATAGACTTCACAAATGGCCTATGTTGGAAATCTCATTTCTTTGATCAATCATAACTCAAGAAACAGTAAACCAAATTAGTTAAAACTTTGCACAAAATTTTTATTTGATAGGTTCTATAAGTGTGTAGAATTTCAGCATCATTAGTCAAGGCAAACCAAAGATCCAAAAAGTTCAATCATGAAATCATGTTATCTGTACGTACGTACGTATGTGCCACCCTGTATCTCATAAACTCAAAGTCAATGTCATTAATTAAGGGTATGACTACATATCAAACAAACCATTTCATTATCACATCACTACAGTATAAATCTCTATGCATGAGTGGATGAAGTGTGTGAGGTGCGCTGAAGAAAAATTCCTACTAGTAAAATACATAGCTTTGTTGTGTTCGCATACCCTTAATGACCATTTCCTTGCTTTTGTACATTTAGTGTATATGAATTTTCATCTTAACTCTATTAAGGGCATATGATTTCAGTATACAGGCATTTATCATGGAATATATCTATATATCTAAATGAATAATGCGAAAGTTTGTTTCCATCTATCTTACCTATATTAAAATCAAAAGAGGTTGTGCCTATTTAATTCTATATAATTCTAGATAATATTTTGAAATGCCATATATAGTAGACCTCAAATAGCCACAAACAGTTTTAGATCTTCTTAATTTACATATTTATTATATAAACAGCTCCTAATAAATTTTTATTTTGTGATATACAGTCGTAATTTTGCATTGTCATATTTTCTTATATATACACAATATTTTCGTCTGATGTCGCCGGGATGCTTAGAACGGATTCTACGCGGTGATCTTAGCCAAAAGGCCAAAGAACTATAAACATAATGTGTTTATGACTACGAATTTTTTAATGAATAAAAATGATTTTATCTATTATTGTATTATATTTTAATAGGGGTGGGTAGTGTAATATTTGTTTTGTTCTCATTATATCATTCTCCTAGGTCTTAACTCCCTCTTGGGGGGAGGCATTTGCCATGATATCATGCTCTCAGTCGTTAGCTCCCCCTTTGGGTGTTAGTGGAGTATATGTTCGTTCAGCATGATATCAGTATCCCAGGCTAGCAAAAATATGCGACTGGAGGAAACATATATATATATATATATATATATATATATATATATATATATATATATATATATATATACTATTTCATGTATGAACATAAAATCTTATAGGGTGATATAATTTTTTTTGTATCAATTTTCAGTATTTACTTCAACAGTGCTCGATCGATACGTAAGTAGAGCTAGGTAGTAAGCTATGAAAATATATTTATGGCAATTAAGCCTGGGATGAAACGCGGGAGCCTCCGTGTAGCTTAATTGCCATAAATAGATTTTCATAGCTTACTATATATATATATATATATATATATATATATATATATATATGCTCCTCTCAGTTTTAATTTGTATTAAAATAAAGGCCATACATAATTAATATGTGTACTGTATATATGATGAATATACTCATGAAAAACATAAAAGGACGTCCTCTAGTTTCCAGTTTCCGTAAAGTGCTGCTCTTCGTAAGTAGTATTGAGCTCCCAAGGAAACCGGTAGCGTAAGCAAACATAAATATATTTATAATTTTAATTACTTTCGTAGTTTCTGATTATTGTACAGGCAATCACATTTTGAATCACTCATCATGTCTTACCACACTGAAGAATCGTAATACGACGGAACATCTCTCTATGAATTACCACACACACACATATATATATATATATATATGTGTGTGTGTTTGGTAATTACTATAATAACTAATATATATATATATATATATATATATATATATATATATATATATGTATATATGTTATTTATCTACCTCCCACAGCGGTAAGATGTGACACAAGGTCGGAAAAGTGGGATTTGATAAACCAGCGCTCGAGAAGTTGAGCACTCTGGTCATTAAAAATAGTGGTAGAGTAGAATGGGATCGAACGCTGAAACTGCCGATCATGAAACCTGCCTTCCTAACCACTGCTCTACCGTTTCGAGTTAGAAATTGATGTGAAAATACGTCAATTAAGCTAAGCTTTATTATTGGGCATGCGTGTTATGTTAAGATTCAGCAATGACACGGTTTATGTCATTTGTAGATGATGAAAATGCCTGGATTTAGGCAAGTTTTCTATAATATGCGTGTTAAACGTGTATGATTTTGAAAATGCAAATGTATCGGGTCTACCAGTATCTTGGTGCTTATTGAATTAAATAGGAAGTCGATTCGATCCAGAAATTGTAGCCGCCATGTTGAATCAATAAATGTTGCAGGAACTGTGTTCGTTAATTTCATTCGCTTGATTCCGGAATGAATATAAATGTAGAAGTCATAGGTAGAAATTGTAATAACGTTATCTGATATTCGCGAAAAATCATCGGAGTGAACGGGAGGGGTCATTAAGTCTTTGCGTATTGCTTTTTATTATGTAGTAAATTAATACCAGGCAAGTAATAAATAAGAACTGGGTGTTTTGTGTAAATTAAACTGTGCTTATTAGTTCCCGGTGTCGATGAGTAGAGTGACAGTACAGAATTGTTAGGGAGAAAAGTTTTTGCTACCACCTATATGGAGTTGGTTTTTCGGAGAGACGTGGATGGCTGACCAAATGTTATATTTAGTGTTATGTAGAAAGAAATAATAACACAATTACTAAAACACGTTCGAGTGAATAAGTGTAGTATAGTGGATAGTTTAGTAGCCTGTGATGCATGTGGTTACTTTCCTATACTTCGAGAAGGTACAGGGGAAAAAAACGTGTCTACTTTATATATATATATATATATATATATATAAATATAAAGAGAGAGAGAGAGAGGGAGGGAGAGAGAGTAAGAGAGGGAATAAAAGAGGGGAATACATAGACAGATAGATGTGTTTGTGTGTGATAGACAAATAAACTTTGCGTGTGTGTACTAGCGTGTCTGTGTTTGTTTGGTAATGAATGTGTGCGAATCTGTTTTTCTCTATGCTTGATTTTGCAAGTATTTGTATTATGTGAGCCTATATACTTAAACGCGTGTGTGTGTGTGTGTGGGTGTGTGCTTGTGTGTGTGTGCGTGTGTGTGTGCGTGTGTGTGTGGTTTACGAAGAGAGCATGGGTTTTGCAGTATAAGTATCCGTTTCCGACTCTTTCCTTTTCTCACATGGAAGTAAATCTTTAGCCGGCATATCCCTTCACGCTGATTTCAAATGAAAGTATGGGATGTCGATTATGGTGATTGGGCTAACTACTTACTGGTTCCCTAGGCACATACATAAATATACGAAAAAAAACAAACCCCAAAACCGAACGAATTTCCCGCACTTTACGTATGACATTATATATACAAAAATGTACTTTCAAAACTGCACCAACATACACAAACATACACAAACACACATAATAATAATAATAATAATAATAATAATAATAATAATAATAATAATAATAATAATAATAACAATAATAACAACAAAAATAATAATAATAATAATAATAATAATAATAATAATAATAACAACAAAAATAATAATAATAATAATAATAATAATAATAATAATAATAATAATAATAACAATAATAATAACACTAATAACAACAATAATAATAATAATAATAATAATAATAATAATAATAATAATAATAATAATAATATGTATAATTATTATTTCATGTATATGCAAGTATAATATTAAAAGGTGATACAATATATTGTGTATTAATTTTTAGTATTTACTTCAACATTGCACAATACGTGAGTATTTATTTACTCCTCTCCTGGAGTTAGGCACAAGGCCAGTTTTATCTCACTCTCACAAGTAAGATGTGACCCAAGATCGGGTCGGGAAAGTGGGGTTTGAAAAGCCAGCGCCCGAGAGGTGAGCACTCTGGCCATTAAAAAATGCCTGGGCAGCCCCGTCGGCATTTCCCGGTATGGACGCCTCAGGCAGTAAACAATAAACTTACTCCTCCCCTAAGAGGGGAGCCAAAGCCTGGGAGGGTGGACCTCCTAGAACTGCACAGAACAGACCCATAGACTGGCGTAAATCAAGCCCCAAAGGCCAAGACAATACCAGTCTATGGGGTGCAGTATCTATCGGAACAGATACTACACTTTGATCTTAGCCAA
>OY744522.1:188691271-188693771 GCA_963556195.1 Sepiola atlantica
AGCCCCGTCAGCATTCCTCGGTAGGAGCGCCTCAGGGGATTAGCAATAAACTAACCTCTTCTCAAAGGGTGAGAAGGCTACGCCTGGGAGGATGGACCTCCTAGAACTGCACAGGACAGACCCATAGACCTGCGGAAATCAAGCCCCGAAGGCCAAGACTATACCGGTCTATGGGGTGCAGTATCAATCGGAACAGATACTACACTTTGATCTTGCATATATGAGGTCTACAGGAAATAAATGAACTTGCAGGGAGTCAACAAGCAAAATAAGGTTGAATACCTCTGATCTAAAGACAAATGCTTCTACATTTATATATAAAATAGATTGCGCTTAAAAGTAAATATGTGGACAATCTTTATTTACCTGATCCATTTAGGAACTGGATATGACACGAGGTCGGTTTGATGTGGGAAAACCCCCATCTCCCTCGAAAATGGGCACCCTGGATTAGGCACAGAAATAAAACAATGGTTCTTTTCTACAAAAAGTGTTCCTCCTCTGACCAAGGTTAGATCATATACTAAACTCTTACTATTTTACCTATGGATTGTTGAATGCGTTCTTGGATACGATAGGGGCGCGTTCGGTAATTTATGTTATCTTTTTAAAACATAATACTTGACTCCTATGCTTTTAAAATGTAATTTAATCCATGAATTACACCCTATTCGCCAGTACTTTGAAGCCTTCGAAAATCATTTCCAAGTTTCGAAGGGTCACGAAATAAATAAACGTCGGCCGTTTTTATGGGTTAATAATGCATTGGATGGATTAAAATGTCTGATTTGGCAATATACTATGGTGGCACTTTGAAATTCAAAAGTTATTAGTTGTTATTTGATACGATAGGGGGCGCATGTTTTTCTTTGTTTAGGGGTAAAAACAAACAACATTACTTGTGCTTGCTTTGTTTTTGAATTTTAATTCAAAACAGAAATCACTTTTTCTTCGTCATTATCACTTTCGAGTTTCGAAGAGTCACGAAGTAAACAGATATCAGTAATTTTTACAATCTATTAAGAATGGATCGAAACGGCTGATTCAG
This sequence comes from Sepiola atlantica, assembly GCA_963556195.1. Taxonomy (NCBI): domain Eukaryota; kingdom Metazoa; phylum Mollusca; class Cephalopoda; order Sepiida; family Sepiolidae; genus Sepiola; species Sepiola atlantica. Next base: position 188,692,320 of record OY744522.1, read on the forward strand.
GTCTTTCGAAATTTGAAAGTGAAGCCTCTAAAGTGTTTCTTGTTTTATTTTACTTCAGTCGAAGTTCTCAGAAATAAAGGGCCCTTTCCTGGGGCTGAAAATTGATCGCTATATGAGATACATAGATATCCAAATATTCTATTAAAGTTATCCCTGACTTGTAAAACGTTGAGTAAAGTAATATACGGTTTGAATAAAAGTTTAAAGGCAAAAGTCAAATCTTCTGCTTCAGTCGTTTTATTTTTCTTCCTCCCACAAGGTAAGATGTGACACAAGGTCGGGAAAGTGAGATTTGAAAAGCCAGCGCCCGAGATGGTGATCACTCTGGCCTAAAAAAATGCCTGGGCAGCCCCGTCGGCATTCCCCGGTAGGGGCGCCTCAGGCAGTAAGCAATAAACTTACTCCTCCCCAAAGAGGGGAGGCAATACCTGGGAGGGTGGACCTCGTAGAACTGCACAGGACAAACCCATAGACCGGCGTAAATCAAGCCCCGAAGGCCAAGACAATACCAGTCTATGGGGTGCAGTATCCATCGGAACAGATACTACACTTTCTTCCTGGCAAACGAAAGGAAAACATGAATTTTCGCATGCGCCCCTGTTGTATGAAAGAACCGATGAATAAGCACGCATAACATGCTTTATGTCCCTCGAATAATTCTTCACTACTTTCGAAAATCTTATTTATTTCCGAAAGATTGTTAGCAATTCGTACTAATTGGATTATTCGGAGTACTATTCTTATCATGATTGTTATTTGTACAACCTTTCGGCCGATGCAACCTTTATCAGTTTGAACTGTACCTCTGGCACCACGGATAACGGCGTTTATGAACAATCAGTTCTAAGTGACAGTCTTCTAAAAGTTGAAGGTTCAGTCGATAACATAATAATTAATTAACATTTCTATCCGGTCAGGCCTGACGGAAGGAGAACAATCTAGCCCCGTGGATTAAATAAAAGGTTCAGTTTAAAATCTCGTACAGGATCCCGAGTTGGACATGAAAGTTCACACGTTCGAAAAGTTGCACACTCGGCGAAAACGTTGTGAAAATAACAACCAAGATGAGAATAGTAGTCCGAATAATACAAATTTTGTTGTTATCAAAATGTATCGATATTCTAAGGTGTTATAACTATTTGAAAGCCCCACGCCAAAAATTGAACCATTAAAAAAAAAAAAAAAAATAACGAAAGAAAGAAAAGAGTTTCTTTTTTCATGGCGTGGTGCGTGTAAAAAATATTATCGATTAGCTATCGAATTTCCAGATTATCCTTTTTTATCAACTTGTTCAATTTTTAGGTAGGTGTTCACTTTTCTACGTTAATTAAACGTAAAAAAAACTCTATCTCTTCGTAAAAGTCCCTTATTTACTTGCCTCCACACAAGGGCGAACTTGGACATAGAGTGGGATTTTAATGTGGGGGTTATCCAGTAATCCCCAAAACGGGA
>OY744522.1:188703771-188708771 GCA_963556195.1 Sepiola atlantica
TTTCCTGTCTTGATGTTGTAGTGACAAAAGTGTCCTCAGATTTCCAGTACTCTGTGCTTCTTTTATACAAGTTTCAAATAATTTTGCGGTCTCACAACAGCCGTTTACTATTAATTCTTCGCTTATAATAACTGTTTTTTTATTTTTATAGAATTTGAGTGACAAATAAGCTTCCCTATTTCAGGTGTTCTCCTTGCTTGGTGATTCCACCCTCCTTGATCCTTCACAACCATTTTCATGGTAAAAACAGACGCATATGTGTATTTGGAGGTGAGGATGCGTATATTATTTTAGACAGTTTCAGTTCCCTTGGTTACATGTAATGTTTCTTTTTATGTTTCTAGTTGTGTTTACACAGTGTTATTCTATTTCAGTTAATTGGGATTAGCCAGAATTATTTCGTTATTTGAGTTGGTTTCATCTGTTTTCATTGCACGGTGCCCAATCCTCCTTTGAATCTAAGTTCTAGCCTTTTTTCCAGTTTTTTTCGGAACTTGTCCAAGTGCTCCTACCATAATTGGTATTACTGCGGTCTTCTTCATCTTCCATATTCCCTTCAGTTCTCTTGCAGGCTTCGTGTATTGGCTTAGTTTTCTACTTCCTTGATCTTCACCCTGTGATTTGCTGGGACGGCAAAATCTATTATTTTGGCAAGTTTTTCCATCTTGTTTACTATAATCACGTCCGGTATTCTTGCTTGGATGAATTCATTTGTAGTTCAATGTCTTCTATTAATTGGGTTCTTCATTTTCGTTTTCGTACTTCCAAAATATTTACGTACTTTATCGCTGAACTTTTTAATATTAGTTTTAAATATATTTTGCACATTTTTTTTATGATGAGAGGGAAAGGGTATTCCTTTTCTTTTTTTTTTAGTTCTCCTGCCTTTTTGAGAGTTTTTTTTCCTTTGCTGGCACATTTGAAAAAAATGTTCTCTCGAAAGGTTTGTAAAATTATGTGTTGTTGAAATGTTTGATTTAAAAACCTGTTTTGAATATGATTTTAATTTTTGACCTCTTATATTTAAAGCTCTATTCATCTGTGTAATTAATATCGAGCTTGTTTTCCCTATTTCTAATCGAAAAAGATTTGTAAAGTAAGTTCCCAGCTGTATTTTTATACGAATCTGATAATTATATGAATTAATTTGACATTTTTGTTATTTTCTCTCGCCCCTTCCCCTTTCCTTCTATATCTATCTTTCTCATATATATATATATATATATATATATACGAGAATATATATATATATATATATATATATATATATATATATATATATATATATATATATATATATATATATATATATATATATTTTATATATATATGCAACCGGCACTCTTACACTGATGAGGGTAAGGGAGCCTGTAGGTGGAAAACACTTTAATATTTAAAAATATTTATAGTATATATATATATATATATATATATATATATATATATATATATATATATATATATATATATTAGTACTTCATGTATCTACATAAAATATTATAAGGAGATATAATTTTTTATGTGTCAGTTTTCAGTATTTACTTCAACAGTGCTCGATACATAAGTAGAGCTAGGTAGTAAGCAATGAAAATATATATGGCAATCAAGCTACACAGAGGCTCCCGTGTTTCATCCCCGGGGGGAATCGTCAGCATTTAGCCTGACGATTCCCCCCGAGGATGAAACACGGAAGCCTCTGTGTAGCTTGATTGCCATATATATTTTCATTGCTTACTATATGTATATATATATATATATATATATATATATATATATATATATATATATATATATATGTGTGTGCGTGTGTGTTTGTGTGTGTGAAATGAGAAAATAAAGATAACTATTATGTCTTTAAATTATATCCTAGTTTGAATAGTCATGTATAGTTGATATACGAGATAAAGCAGTAGTATGAGATGATAAGCGATGAGAATAACAATTTGATAAGATACATTATTTATTAAATCATCAATTGTTCAAACAAGAGTTAAATAAAAAAAAAACTTTTTTATTTCCTTAATCCATGATATGCTTTTATAATCAGATGAAATTCGACAGATAAGTCACTAAAATTTAATGTAATGCAAACATTTAAAATATAAGAATATCAAATACAAACAATCTAAAAAGTTTAAAATATGCAAGGATAAACAAATTCACTATTGACGAAGCATAGAAAATTCGTTTAATCAAATCTGAATTTCATTAAATATATATATATATATATATATATATATATATATATATATGTGTGAGTGTGTGTGTGTGTGTGTGTGTGTGTGTGTGTGTGTGTGTGTTAAATAAAACAGACAAATTATGTCTGGATATGCTTTCGTAGATATATATGAAGACAAGTGGGGATGAAATGTAAAATGAAAAAAAGGAAATGAAAATCATGATGTTGGTTATAACGTTATCAGCAGTGGCCTGTCTCTTGCAAAATAATAACGCTATGACCAAAATCATGATTTTCATTCTCTGCTTGTTCACATCAGAAACCATACCAAAGTCTGGGCACTTTCTGAGACATCAAAATTAATATCTTGTATGATTGTTCTTCATTGTTTTCTTCAACCTGATAAAGACTTTCAATGAAGACGAAACGTTGATGAATACATGAATAACATAGTTTTTGGCTTTTCTTTTTCATTTTACACACACACACACACACACACACACATATATATATATATATATATATATATATATATATATATATATATATATATATATGCATCTTACAGAGGTTTAGATCACATGGTGTATAATGTTTCGCAAATAACTGGAGTCTAGTGAAAAAAACCTTCAGCCGAATACCGATTCATCGCTCTTCAGCCATTTTTTGATCTGCATCTTGTTTGTTCGCATAACCATTGCTACCATGTGATCTAAACTTCTGTAAAATTTCTAACAAAATATTACGCCGTTTATAGTATAATCGAGCACTCGATTGGATTTCTTTCTACTCGACAGAACCAACATATACCTCTCCCGCCCTTTTTCCGTCTCTCTCTTCATTCCTTCCTCACCCTCTCCTTCTTTCTCTCTCTCTCTCTCTCTCCCTATATATATATATATATATATATATATATATATATATATATATATATATGATTATTTTTGTATATATATATATATATATATATATATATATATATATATATATATATATATATATATCAAATAGTGATTTTTAATCACCCGGACATCACACGAACAGCTAAAAACACTCTTGCTGTTATGTAAGATTTTAGCAAAAAAGGAAAAATAAATAGTAAGTCATATTTCGTATTCGATTTATTGTTATTATTTTTGTTCCTTACAACTTGCATCTTACCCGGAACTTGCATTGCCCACAGCCTTTCAAAAACTTACTACTAATATATATATATATATATATATATATATATATATATATGATTATTTTTATTTACACAGACATGTACAAAATCTGCGACACTGGCATGTCGATGTTATCGATCAACAGCTATTATAAACTGTGATCTCATCAGGTAGGGTTAGACTCCGATCTTAACCGTAAATCATAGTTGGGAAGAATAGCTGTTGATCGATAACATCGACATGCCAGTGTCGTAGATTTTGTACATGTCTGTGTAAATAAAAATAATCATATATAAAAGCTCTATTTGATATTGAGCACTTTTTATAAACCCGGTTGAAATTCTTTGGATTACTACTCCGTGGATATTTTACCTGGATTATTATTATTATCATTATTATATAATATATATATATATATATATATATATATATATATATATATATATATATATATATATATATATATATATATATAATATACACAAACATAAGAGAAGTAAATCAGTAAATAAATAAAATAATTCATACATGCTTGTCTCTATGAATGATAGTCTTATTTCAGCTTCCTTCTTCGACGACATTCACTCGGAGCCGTACATAGCGGCCGGAAAATATTTTTCTAGTGATATTTTATACTTATTGACATTTTCTTGTGTTTGTCGGATATCAATATATCTATCGTATATGACCATTAAGGTATAGCACGAGCCAAAGTACTATTAAAGGAAGATACTATTAAAAGCTCCTAAGCCATTTATTTATTATTTTTTCATTTAAATTTCCGATTTTCAAGTAACATTTTCTACTGAGAGTTGATTTACACTTTTTGTTCGTATCTTCAACGTGTTAGGGCTTTGTAAAGATGGTCACTGAGTTTCGACTATGGGAATAAAACACAGATTTCATCCTTTAAATTAAAAAGAGGGCTTTAAGTAACATAAACATCTATAAGTTTCAGGTAAAAGAGAAACAGTCTACTTGATGACAGCTTCCGGTTTGAAATCAGAAAATTGACAAACGGTGTTTATCAAAAAACTGTCCCTCATAATAATCGACTGCTTAGATTTTAGCGGAATTAAAATAAATAAATTTATTTTAAATACATTTTCAAAATAAACTGTTTTAAAATAGTTAAAAAAAACTAAAAAAAAAACATTCCAATTAAAAATAATAGTAAATAAACTATTTAAAAATATTTTCAAAATAAAATATAAAAAATATATATTTAAACAAATAAAAACATTCTAACTATAAAAAAATCATTTGATTATTTGTAATAAAAAAATCCGATTTTAAAAGCCAGTTTGATTTTCTTCAGTGTTGCTCCTTGAAAGTAGAGCACTGTAATTGGTAGTATTAACACAGCATGACGTCACTTGCTTATAATGCATCATTCCTTCCTTTAATAGAAGTAGAATGCCTCGACGTCAAAGCCGCCGTTAAAGTGTTAAAATTATCATAGTTTATTCGCTGTTTTAGCGATTAGCGACGTCGGACTGGAGTTGAAAAATACTTGAGGTCCGGGGTTTCGAGTCGCATGACCGGTAGTGAATAGTCATATCTCTATGCTGATGAGTCCCGATTGAAAAAGGACGAAACGTATACGTACATAGATAATAAACAATAACAAATATTATATATATATATATATATAT
>OY744522.1:188716271-188718771 GCA_963556195.1 Sepiola atlantica
GGAGGAGGAGAAAGATGATGATGATTATGATGATGATAATGATGATGACGATGATGATGATAAATAATTGAAATAAAAGATAGATAGAAGCACAATAATTTATATCTTGGAATAGTGCTGCTGCTGTTGGTGCTGCTGCTGATGGTCATGCGGTAGAAGAATCAATGAAATAACAAACCCGAACACACACACACACACACACAAACAAACACACACACACATACATACATATATATATATATATATATATATATATATATATATATATACATATATTTATATACATATATACATATATTTATAGGTTTTATGTATACAAACATAGCATGGCTACACATTCAAAACATGTTTCAATTGTAGCTTTTATAAGCTCGACATTCTTACGCCAATAAGTCCATTGTTTCTGTCGGAAGATTGTAGAACTTTTTTATAAGTAAATAGTTCAATTAAAAATAAATAGTCCTATTATAAGTAAATAGTCCTGTTTATTATTGAGGACATATAATATAACCACGGTAAATAAAATATCTTCCGGATGTTCACACCGTGCTTACAAACCTTACATGGGTTACTGTCCCCTCCTCTCTTTCGTCTTCTCGTTAGATGAATGGTATCTTCGTTCTCGCCGAGTCATTTGCTAAGTGGACGACATTCAAGTAATGCTGCAACACACGGCCGTTAACAATTTTGAATATATTCGCCAAAGTTCAATTAAGTGTTCTTGCATGGTTTAAATATGTTAGGAATTTTTAAAATTAATTTTAACTTTATCTTAATAAATTGTATTTATTTTCTATGATTTTGTTTTGTTTTATTCCGTGTGCCCCTTTTTTGCACCCTATTGACCGGAGAATTAAAGAAATAAAAAGAAAATTGTAAGCTTAGAATACAAGAAAAAAATGTCTGACCACCAATATAAGGGTCCCCCCTTTCCCCGTCTTATTCTTATGAGAGAAGAACCCATCTTCAATTTTCTATTATCTCTGGAAGGTGACGTTTAAACTGATTCTACACACACACACACACACACACACACACACACACACACACACACACACACACACACACACACACACACACATATATATATATATATATATATATATATATATATATATATATATATATATATATACGAACATTTTTTTCCTAAATACCTGCGGACGCTTTAAAATACGAGACTAGTACCCAGGTGCAGAATTACCCCTCTGGGCGTGATGGGCCCGTAGATCTTGTCAGGTCATCCATCTAAGAGAAGGAAAACTCTGATATAATAACTGTGCTACTGACTACTTACGTCTTGGCAGCAAACCGTTGGAAGACTGCGGCCTCTTTAGTCCTGATCGAAAAAAAAACGTCTTTAAGCTGGAGTATATTGGATAGTCAGGGACCCTATTTTGGGTCTTGTCTAAGAGGGAGAGACTAGTGGATAGTGCACCAGCTTAGATGTGACAACAATACATCATGCATTGGCGGATGATGGTTTTTTAGAAATATAAGATACTGTCAGGTGGCTAGACAAATAAGCACCTCAAGCCGGGATCGAAACTCGACCCTCTAGACGACAGCTTGGCTCTTAACTGCTTAGCTATCTTTCGGCACTCGCTGAGACGTATCGAAATCTCAATGTATATGTTTGTTTGTAATAGAAATCCACTCGTTGAAAGAAAATTCAAATAAGTTTCAATAAGGGTAAAATTTTTCACAGAATCAAAAGACACCATTGAAATATTCCTTCGATTTAATCTGATGTCACTAGATGCAGTTATCGGTTAGGTCCATAAAATAAATGAAATATATTCGAGCGTAAAGAAACAAAATTAACTTTTTAAAATGGATTTTCTTCGTTTCATGAAACAAATATTAAATGGAACACATAATATTTCAGTGAACAATGTATTTAAAAAGATTTAAACGTTTAAATAATTATTTTTATTGGTATTTTTAAGAGTTAAAATAAGTAAATAAAAGCGAATTGATTTCCATTTGCCGTTTTCTGTAAAAAAACGCAGTGTCAACAAGTAGTTCTGTTTTTAGAAAACATCACTGTATTAACAGTTTTTTTTTTATTTCTTGACCTCATATTACAAATGTAAGGGTTAACTTTTCTTTCAATGCTTTATTTTACTGCAATAGAATTTCACAGAAGTCAAGGAGACTCTGGCTTTTGGCTAACACTTGATCTCTATATGAGATACATAGATATTCGAATATTCTATTAAAATTCTCCTTTATTTCTCAAACGTTGCGTTAGTAAAGATGTGAAGAACATTAATTTTCTTCTCTCCAATTGAAAATTTTTCTATGTTGTAGTATATCTTTCTTGTTGTCTCTTGGTCTTACCAGATTTCAGGACAAGAATTAATCTGGTCTGGTGGAATATCCATCTAAGTGTTGTTACTTGAGGTAACAGCACTAGGAGAAAGTGCACCATTCCTTGTAAGAGCAAGTGTATAGCCATGCTGAGGGGATCTAATTTGAGCTTCGAATACTATGTTAT
>OY744522.1:188721271-188821271 GCA_963556195.1 Sepiola atlantica
TAGGAAAAATCAATCCCAAATCATAATTTTAATTTGTTCTTTCAATCTCTTTATTTTCATAATTCGGTGAATACCTACATTTCTACTTCGTCTCTTAAACAACATTTTTTAATTAGAATTTTTTTTCCAAATTTAATACTTTTTCTAAATCTTACGCACGTTTCACAGCAAATTAAAGAGAAATATATAGACTTTAGGTTAACATTGCTGACTATCAGAACATTAGTTTTTGAAATAGTAATAATCTCCTGCACCCATTAACATTTACAATATGGTTAATTTATTATGCGCATATATATATATATATATATATGATTATTTTTTATATACAGACATGTACATAATATGTGCTACTGGCATTACGATGTTATCGATCAACAGCCGTTAGAAGCTGAGATCTCATCAGGTAGAATGAAAACCTGGTCCTTCCCTTACATTATATTTGGAAAGCATTTATCTGGAATAAATGAAGCTGCCTGATCAGATTTTAGTTTCTAACAGCTGTTGATCAATAACATCGGCATGCCATTGTTACAGATTATGCACATGTCTGTATTAATAAAGATAATCATATACATAAAAGCTCTATTTGATATTGAGCACTCTCTATAAGCCCGTTTGCAATTGTTTTGATTTTTATCCTGTGGATGTTTACTTTACCTGGATAACTATATATATATATGAGAAAGGAAGGATGAGAGTAATCCGATGTAATGGGAAATGAAAAAGGAAAAACCAAAAGATGATTTTGTTTTCTATATATTAATCAACGTTTCGTCTTTATTTGTAAGACTTCCCCAGGATGATAATTTTAAGAAAAATGTCATGCAAGTACATCGAAATATTGGGTTGACATGATGGGTTGATAAGAAGCAGTAGTAGCCGTGGCTACTGGGAGCGCAGGACCAAGGTCCGGGCTAAGAGATGTCCGTATATATATTTCTATGTACTTGCATGCCATTTTTCTTAATATTATCATCCTGAGGAAGTCTTACAAATAAAGACGAAACGTTGATGAATATATATATAAAAAATCATCTTTTAGTTTTTCCTTTTTCATTTCCCATGTATATATATACATACATGTGTGTATATATGAAGCTATTTTCATAAACCTTTGCAAAGTGTACCAATCTTGTTAACACCCAACAGGTGGTAGTTTCTGATTTGCGTCTTAAAATGTTTATAAAGTAAAAGATACAATTTCGGTCGTTACAATGTATTTGGTTTTATTTTGACAGAAATAAGCACTTACCTATAAAAGATTATCATACTGCATCATCATATTTTGTTGTTGTCAATAACGCCACCACCTGTCTATACTACAGCCTAATACATTCATTGCATTTTTTCTAGCAGGTTTTGCAAAAAAGTAGATGGCAAACTTTACCAAGCACCGAAACAGCTCATTGTGATTTTGACGTATTTATTTTCGAACTTTCCTATCGAATTAATCCCATACTCATTCAATCGGAGATCATTTGGGAGATTAAGACGGCGAAAACATAATTTAATTTGCTATTTTGACACTCCATAGAAGAGTGTTTTGAATCATTGTTTTAATATAACGAGCACTTCTCTGTCTGTCTGTCTGTCTGTCCGTCGCGGAGAATTTTTGTAAACATAAGAGAGAGGGGAGAGCTCGGGTAAATACTATTTAATTAATTTATCTTTTCAAGTCAGCGCTCATAATGTTTGCATACCTTTAGAATTAGGAAACTATTAATAAATTAATTTACATTAGATAACATTAAATAACATTAGATAACATATAAACAAAGTAGAACGAAATTTCAAGACGAGGCTGCGATTAGAACGGAAAACGTGTCAAGAATCTTACTTAAACTAATACTTTTTCAAATTCCTTATATACTGTTATTAAAAGTCGTTCAGACACTAGACGGGTTTTGTCATTTACATAATTCATTCCTTTTAACCTTCAATTAAATTCATATTTACAAATATACACTTATAACTGCTATTATCAAAATTACATATGTATTTACAATATTTTCCGATAAGATGATATTAATAAAGATTATTCATACAATTAATTAAAGGCATTTTCTTCATAAACCAGCGTGTTTTCTAAACCAAACTTTCAATGGCGAGTACTGTTAAAATTGCAAAGTCATCCTTTCGAAAGTGACGTCATTTTGAGAGGATGTTTTTCACATTATAAATCTTTATATTGAAGGATGAAATTATATGGAACCATATTGTATTGCATGTCTCAAGCCCTCTCACACCTAACACACCCTCAGCTTGCTTAATTGTTAGAACCACAACTTCAACATTCTACTTTAAAAAAATTCGAATTTGCACGGGCATGTTCACAATATATATTGCTCCAACTTATTCATTTTCCATAATTGATATCTGTGCAACCCGATGCTCTGGGGATATCAGTCAACTTTTCACAAGTGACTTTCTTCAACGGACGTTTTTCTTGCGTACACCCTACGCTAATTTCCAAACAATATTATTCCGTTTAAAGCCTTCCGTAACAAGGTATTTCTTCATAGCTATGTACCCTAACTGGTCGAAGTCGATTTTTAAACCATTAAGAGCTACACTGTTTGCTGTCAGAGGTAATTAAGTTTAGCTGTCAACTTCGGAGCAGTTTTCCTTCCATATATTTTGCTTTCACTAATCAAGTGTTCAGTCGTTACGTTTGGAGCTTCTTTTACTGTCAATAAGCATGATACTTTATATCGGTTCGATTTTGTCGTTGCCATTGGTTTCTCCAATACTTTCTAAGATCAGATACTCACGTGAGGGAACGCATGAAGGTTTGCAACATCTGTAAGTTAAAATGGTACTATTGAACTGACTTCATTCGAGCTTTGTACGCCCAGGTCACCAGTTCACGTTGATGTCACCGTCGTCACCTCCCATTTGTAGTTAAAAATATTATTGTTTAAAACGTTCATTGTCTTCGAATCATCCACCTCACACACAAATTCGATCCTCAAGATTCGACCTATACACGAATATACACGGTACAGTTTTTAGAATAGCTTAAGCGAGATTCCACTGTGATGCTCGTATTACGGAAGTGAGATTGTAGGCGGGCGCATACAAGATTTAAGCTACGAAAAAGTCCGGAGAATAAAAGCAAATATTGAGATTTAATCTTTAACTTAAAAATTTCTACTTTCCAAATTATATTTGCTAAAACTAATTTTTATGGCAAAACATACTACGATACAAGCAGTAAAACAATGCTCAATGTAAATTAACTATAAAACTTATTATAATCATGTTTATAAAAAGGTTGAATACTCTTCAATTTATTATACAGGGTGGGCCAAAACAAGGGTCCTATCTTTAAATTTGAATAACTTGAATTTGAATAACTTCCACAAAATAAAAGTTAAACTCACCAAACTTTATGTGTGTGTAGACTGACCCTTCCGAGATTTTTTGAAATAAACAAAACAAATTTTAGCCGAAAAACACTTCTTAAAACTTACAAAAACTAAAGTATTGTTTTTTACACTGTTTTGAGTTTTTTAAGCAAAAATAATGTTTTCTAAATGAGGGTACGTTCCTTAGGGCTAATACGGCTCATGCTTGCTTCGGAAGGGGTCCTTTACTTATTCTAAAAATAAAAATTAAAAAAATCAATAAATAAAAAAGTTATGAATTTTTAAAAATAGGACCCTTATTTTTGCCCACCCTATATATTATTTCATTACTATCCTAACATTGTTGTTATTATAAAGCATTTTCTGCTTGGGTCTTAATAATGTTTAATACTACCATTCTTTACATCTCTATTTTTTGTCATTAATGTATTTTTAACTCATGTATTTTTTCTCTTATGCAATTTCCTTCTTCGATTCATCTGATTCTCAATGTGTTAAATGTTCTGAATGCTTTTAATTGATTAATCAATTCACTGTCATGATTCTGTTTCGAATTTGTATCCAATCGTCAAGTTCAATGTCCTTGAAATATTGAATCAGACGATTCCTTCCGGTACAACCGGGGTCGTTCAAGCATCTTTTATACTTTTAAGCAGGTTAGTTTTGAATGGGTCACTCTCGTGTCTTGTCCTTCGGGGCTTGATTTACGCCGGTCTATGGGATTGTCCTGTGCAGTTCTAGGAGGTCCACCCTCCCAGGCTTTGCCTCCATTCTTTGGGGAGGAGTAAGTTAATTGCTTACTGCTTGAGGCGCCCCTACCGGGGAATGCTGACGGGGCTGCCCAGGCAATTTTTAATGGTCAGAGTGCTCACCTCTCGGGCGCTGGCTTTTCAACCCCCACTTTCCGACCTGACCTTGGGTCACATCTTATTTGTGGGAGTAAGATAAAACTGGCCTTGTGCCTAACTCCTGGAGAGAAGTAAATAATACTCTCGTCTCAGGCTTTTGATCTTGGCCTTTTGGCTGGGATCAAAGTGTAGTATCTGTTCCGATGGATACTACACCCTTATAGACCGGTACCGTCTTGGCCTTCGGGCCTTGATTCCGCCAGTCTGAGGGATTGTCTTGTGCAGTTCTAGGAGGTCCACCCTCCCACGCTTTGCCTTCTCATGCTAATCGCCTGAGGCGCCTCTACCGAGGAATTCCGACGGGGCTGTCCAGACATTTTTTGACGGTCAGAGCGCTCTTCTTTTTCTAGGGCGCTGGCTTTTCAAATCCCACTTTTCCGACCTTGTGTCACATCTTACCGCCGTGGGAGAAAGATAAATATCTCCTCTCGTCTTGGCTCATTTCGGCGTTATTCAAAGCCGAAACACAAACCCTATTGTAAAGGATTAATTGATTGATTTAGCTTGTCCATTTAAAGGCATATCAATATATTTTGGGCTCTATAATAAGAAAACATAAACTACTATTGCAAAGGATTACCCCCAAACGGTCCCCCCCCAAAAAAAAATCCACTAATATCTACTCACAAATATTAAAAATACTGTTAAAAACAGAAGTATAGGGCGTTTATATCCTTCTCTCCAAAAGGTTATACACGAGGTAATGTGAGGTTTTGACAAGACAGCGCACTAGAAAATAGCCAACTTTGACCTACAAAAAATGCATGGGCAGCCCTATCGGCATTTCCCGGTAAGGGGCGCATCAGCAATAAAAGAACCCTTTTTCAAAGAGTAAGTAAAGCCTGGAAGAGTGGACCCACTCGAACTGAACAGCAACAAAGCAATTATCGAACTGATTGTCATGGACGTATCGTCGACTGGTATAGGGTTACCACGACCCCCCCACAAAAATACCACATATCCATGGAAGTGTTAAAAATATCAAAATCATTTCTGCAATCAAACCATATTTGGTACAAATAAACTTCAGTCTATACCTGACTTGTCCACCAAGTTTCAGTCATCAATGTCCAACAGTCTTTGTTTTATCGCCGTTCAATATTAATACTATCAATACCGAGCTACCTATTGGTCGTTAATAAGTTTTTGCCAGCCCTGGGCAGACTAAGAGATGTTGTGAGAGATGAACACTGGTTTAAATAGGGTGGGATAACTCTCAACAATACATATGACTCGTCAGAATTACTGCGGGGACACTTTGGCGATCGTCTCATCAGGTGTGATGATAATTGGGCCTCACACTCACCGGAACTTAACAACCGATTATCATCTGTGGGGTTATCTCAGAGATAATGTCCATCAAAACAACACCGGACTTTTCCTGAAGTGAAACGTTCCACCACAGTCAAAATCAGGACACTACCAGGGGAGAGAAATATGTCAGAGTTGAATTTTTAAGAGTCATCGAATATTTGATTTCATTTGCATATCAACACTTTTGAGTTATTTATTGCACCATTCATTCAACGCAAGTTACTATTTTACCCATGCCTGGCGGACATTTTGGATTCACACTTTTTCTTATCATTAAACTGACAATCTATTTATCTCATTAATTTTTTTTAAAACTTGGTTCATTCCAAACAAGGCAAGTTGCCACTGTCAACATAAGGAGCTACTGAGAATTAGGGTGAAAGTTTAGGGGGTTATCCTAAATTTAGAACTCTGCAATGAGATGCTTGTTTATATTCGTTTTAAATTTCTGCATGTCGGTAAAGTCGGGGAAACAGGGAGCAGGTAGGGAATTCCAAACGCCGGCAGCTCGAGAGAAGAAGTTATTTGAGTAGAAGGCTCTCTCGCATCTGTGGACCTCCATCGTGAATTGATAGGATTTAGCCTATTGTCGGGTCGGTCGAGTGTATTTACATCAAGAGGGACAGGAGAGCAGCAAGTTCATCGGAGCATATTCCATTGAAGTACTTGTAAAACAAGCACAAGGATGCAGCATTGCGGCGATGGGGTAGGGACTGGAGCTTGGTGGATAGTGAGGGAACTATTAGATTAACGACTCTTTTTTGGACCTTGTCTAAGAGGGAGAGACTGGTGGATGGTGCACCAGTCCAGATGTGACAACAATACTCTATGCATGGGCGGATGGTGACTTTGTAGAGAAATAGGATACTGTCAGGTGTGAGAAGTTTTCTAGCTCGGTAGAGGGAGCCTACTTTCTTTGCAGCAGCCTTGGCAATGTCTTCTATTTATTGTTCCAATTCATGTTACATGTATCCTCGAGTGGCTTTTATCCTTGAAAAGTGGTGACTCATTAGTAAATAAAAGGAAACTTCATTTAATGAAGAGAAAATTACTTATAGTTAGAAGAGGCGACATTTCGGATTCATACTCTCCCTAGAGTATTAGTGAGTATTGATTTACTCCTCTCCAGAAGTTAGGCACAAGTTTTTATCTTACTCCCACAATTAAGATGTAACCCAAGGTCGGGTCGGGAAAGTGGAGTTTAAAAATTGCCTGGGCAGCCCCGTCGGCATTCTCCGGTAGAGGCGCCTCGGTCAGTAAGCAATAAACTTACTCCTTCCCAAAGAGGGGAGGCAAAGCCTGGGAGGGTGAACCTCCTAGAACTGCACAGGACAGACCCATAGACCGGCGTAAATCAAGCTCCGAAGGCCAAGACAATACCAGTCTATGGGGTGCAGTATCCATCGGAACAGATACTACACTTTGATCTTAGCCAAAAGGCCAAGAACACATATTACTGAGTTTTATTTATCTACCTCCCACAAGGTAAGATGTGACACAAGGTCGGAAAATTGGGATTAGATAAGCCAGCGCTCGAGAGGTGAGCACTCTGGCCATTTAAAAATTGCCTGAGCAGCCCCGTCGGCATTCCCCGGTAGGGGCGCCTCAGACAGGAAGCAATAAACTTACTCCTCCCCAAAGAGGGGAGGCAAAGTCTGGGAGGGTGCACCTCCTGGAACTGCACAGGACAGCGTGCAGTATCCATCGGAACAGATACTACACTTTGATCTTAGCCAAAAGGCCAAGAACAAGTATTGATTTACTCCTCTTCAGGAGTTAGGCACAAGGCCAGTTTTTATCTTACTCCCACAAGTAAGATGTGACCCAAGGTCGGGTCGGGAAAGTGGGGTTTAAAAATTGCCTGGGCAGCCCCGTCGGCATTCCCCGGTAGGGGCGCCTCAGGCAGTAAGCAATAAACTTACTCCTCCCCAAAGAGGGAAGGAAAAGCCTGGGAGGGTGGACCTCCTAGAACTGCACAGGACAGACCCATAGACCGGCGTAAATCAAGCCCCGAAGGCCAAGACAATACCAGTCTATGAGGTGCAGTATCCATCGGAACAGATACTACACTACAAAAGGCCAAGAACAAGTATTACGGTATTTAGTAACCTCCCATAGCAGTAAAATGTGACACAAGGTCGGAAAGTGGGATTTAATAAGTCAGCAATCTAGAGGAAGAGTAGTTATGACCGTCAAAAAATGCCTGGGCAGCCCCGTCGGCATTCCCCGGTAGGGGCACCTCAGACGATCAGCAATAAACTAACCCCTTCTCAAAGGGTGAGAAGGCAAAGCCTGGGAGGGTGGATCTCCTAGAACTGCACAGGACAAACCCACAGACTGGCGGAATCAAGGCCCGAAGGCCAAGACGATACCGGCCTATAGGGTGTAGTATCCATCGGAACAGATACTACACTTTGATCTTAGCCAAAAGGCCAAGAACAAGTAATTACGAACAATAGCCTGGATTCTATAAGCCGATTCAAACGACGGTATCCATTAGCTTGATGATGCACTCACATGGCATTAATGATGCATCTGAGTAGAAGGCTCTCTCGCATCTGTGGACCTCCATCGTGAATTGATAGGATTTAGCCTATTGTCGGGTCGGTCGAGTGTATTTACATCAAGAGGGACAGGAGAGCAGCAAGTTCATCGGAGCATATTCCATTGAAGTACTTGTAAAACAAGCACAAGGATGCAGCATTGCGGCGATGGGGTAGGGACTGGAGCTTGGTGGATAGTGAGGGAACTATTAGATTAACGACTCTTTTTTGGACCTTGTCTAAGAGGGAGAGACTGGTGGATGGTGCACCAGCCCAGATGTGACAACAATACTCTATGCATGGGCGGATGGTGACTTTGTAGAGATATAGGATACTGTCAGGTGTGAGAAGTTTTCTAGCTCGGTAGAGGGAGCCTACTTTTTTTTTTGCAGCAGCCTTGGCAATGTCTTCTATTTATTGTTCCAATTCATGTTACATGTATCCTCGAGTGGCTTTTATCCTTGAAAAGTGGTGACTCATTAGTAAATATAAAGAAACTTCATTTAATGAAGAGAAAATCACTTATAGTTAGAAGAGGCGACATTTCGAATTCATACTCTCCTTAGAGTATTAGTGAGTATTGATTTACGCCTCTCCAGAAGTTAGGCACAAGTTTTTATCTTACTCCCACAAATAAGATGTAACCCAAGGTCGGGTCGGGAAAGTGGGGTTTAAAAATTGCCTGGGCAGCCCCGTCGGTATTCTCCGGTAGGGGCGCCTCAGGCAGTAAGCAATAAACTTACTCCTCCCCAAAGAGGGGAAGCAAAGCCTGGGAGGGTGGACCTCCTAGAACTGCACAGGACAGACCCATAGACCGGCGTAAGTCAACCCCAAAGGCCAAGACAATACCAGTCTATGGGGTGCAGTATCCATCGGAACACATACTACACTTTGATCTTAGCCAAAAGGCCAAGAACAAGTATTACTGAGTTTTATTTACCTCCTCTCCAGGAGGTTAGGCACAAGGCCAGTTTTATGGTAAAGGTAAGATGTGACACAAGGTCGGGAAAGTGAGGTTTGAAAAGCCAGCACCTGAGAAAGTGAGCACTCTGGCCATTAAAAATTGCCTGGGCAGCTCTGTCGGCATTCCCGGTAGGGGCACCTCAGCCAGTAAGCAATAAACTTACTCCTCCCCAAGGAGGGGAGGCAAAGCCTGGGAGAGTGGACCTCTAAGAACTGCACAGGACCGACCCATAGACCGGCGTAAATCAAGCCCCGATGGCCAAGACAATACCAGTTTATGGGGTGTAGTGTCCATCGGAACAGATACTACACTTGGATCTTAGCCAAAAGGCCAAGAACATGTTAAATTTATCTACCGCCCACAAGGTAAGATGTGACACAAGGTCAGGATAGTGGGATTAGATAAGCAAGCGCTCGAGAGGTCTACACTCTGGCCATTTAAAAATTGCCTGGGCAGCCCCGTCGGCATTCCCCGGTAGAGGCGCCTCAGACAGTAAGGAATTAACTTACTCCTCCCCAAAAAGGGGAGGTAAAGCCTGGGAGGGTGGACCTCCTAGAACTGCACAGGACAGACCCATAGACCGGCGGAAATCAAGCCCCGAAGGCCAAGATAATACCGATATATGAAGTGCAGTATCTATCGGAACAGATACTACACTTTGATCTTAGCCAAAAGGCCAAGAACATGTATTACTGAGTAGTTATTTATCTACCTCCCACAAGGTAAGATGTGACACAAGGTTGGGAAAGTGGGATTCGATAAGCCAGCGCTCGAAGGGTGATCACTCTGGCCATTTAAAAATTGTCAGGGCAGCCCCGTCGGCATTCCCGGTAAGGCGCCTCAGATAGTAAGCAATAAACTTACTCCTCCCCAAAGAGGGGAGGCAAAGCCTGGGAAGGTGAACCTCCTAGAACTGCACGGGACAGACCCATAGACCGGCACAAATCAAGCCCCGAGGACCAAGACAATACCAGTCTATGGGGTGCAGTATCCATCGGAACAGATACTACACTTTGATCTTAGCCAAAAGGCCAAGAACATGTATTACTGAGTAATTACGAACAATAGCCTGGATTCCATAAGCCGATTCAAATTTATGATGTTTCTTTTTAAAATCTCTCACCCAGCGAAGAAGGCAATTTCGACTAACACTAGTATGACATTTCCCTCTTCTTTTTCTTCACCCTTCCTTCTTAATTGTTGTCCGTCGTTTTTAATTTAATTACGAAACTAATTAAATCGCTTTCCTCATTTCCACCCACGGAAAACAAATCGCAAACAGCTGTACCTGTTGCTATTCATTCTTTAGTCTCGCTTGAGTGACTCTCATTATAAAAGTGATTTTAATATTTTTACTTGCATCCAATAAAAAGAAAGGATGGCGTGAAGTATAGGTTAAAAGGCTTCCCTAAGATTTCCTGACTCCATTAAAAGAGAAAACAGGTTTTGCATCGACTTTCAGGTAGTACTTAGTACACCACACGTGTTACGCTGACACACATACTCAAACGCACTTAAAGAAGAAACCACTAACACACGCATATAAACACATACACACAAGAGAAAACACATATGCAAACACATATATAAACACATACTGCGACATAAAAGACAATGTGATTTGATTTTTAATTCAGGGAGGGCCTGTGGACGAGTGGAGGGAGGGCCTGTGGACGCGTGGTTATAGCACTTGTCTTTGGGTTGGACGACCCTGGTTCGATCCCACTCACGGCATGAGAATTTTCGAGTCTGAAAACTCCCTCTGTCCACCCAGCAGTAAATGGGTACCTGACTAAAACTCAGGGAAGGTTCAAGGCAGTGGAAGGAGAGGGATGGGCTCCGCCTTCCATATGCTGTGCCCTAGACACGGTGATTCTTAACAAATCACCGCCGCTACGGCTATGGACAGTGTGCGATGTACGCAACGACACTCGTGCGCGTCCAGGCTATGCGACCATCACCTTTTTTTAGAAAACTCATAGAAGCCTGATGGATAGCAACACACGTGTTGGGAAAACAATGTCGTGGAAAAAATTCATGTAAAATATATATTATAAATCTATGCAATAAAATACGCACACCAACACACATATAAAACTGGAATCTTAGGAAAATCTCCATCATACCAGTAATTATAGGAGCAACAGGACTAATGAAAAAGAATTTCAAAAGCTATCTGGTGAGTATACCCGGTGAACCGAGTGCAAGAGAAATACAAACAACTGCACTTAAAGGGACAGTTAGAATTTTAAAACGATCTCTAGGCTGGAGTGTTTGAAATAGCTGCCCCATCTCCAGCAAAAACAGAAAGATAAGAAAAAAAATGTGTTTGAATATGAGTTTTAATTACCTACTAAACAGGAGAGTTTGAAGTACTTACTAGACACAATCCTTGAGTGTCTTCGGTCTTTGTGTACAAGGGTTTGTCAGGATAACATGAGATGAGGATACTTTACCTTACAAGTAAAACCTGTTCAAATATTTATACTAATATAGTATTTGAAACTCAAAATAAGATCCCGTTGACACGGCCATACACTAGCTCATACGAGGAATGGTGCACCTTCTCCTAGTGATGTTACCTCAAGTAACAGAACTCAGCTGGATACTCCACCAGACTAGATGAATTATTGTCCTGGAATCGTGCAAGACCAAGAGACCACAAGAAAGATATACAATAACATAGTTCACAGATCAATTAGGTTGAGAAAAATTGATGTTCTTAACTTCTTTACTAACTAAACGTTTGACAGGTAAAGAAGAACTTTAATGGAACATGCGAATATCTATGTATCTCATATAGAAATTAAGTGGTAGCCCCAGTGATTTCTGAGAACTTCGACAAAAGTAAAATGAAACAAAAAATGCAAGATTTGTGCTTTCTGGTTTGACTATAGTCAATTATCAACATGATATTCCCAATGATATATTATTCGTTAGCGAGACTGAAGTGCCATCGGCGGGTCCATGAACGGCTATTCAATCAAGGTGTGACACTGGTCCGACAAGACGTTGCAGTAAGCATATATATATATATATAATTATAAAAAGAAAAAACTATACACACATTAAGGTTGTACACATTATAACTTATTTCGACCTCTTAATTAGGTCTCCTCAGATGTATAAACAACCACGTCAAAAAACCAAATAATGAGAGAAATTGATCATCGTCTTAAAAAGATAAATTCACTTTTTTGATTGGTCTATGTAAAAAGGAGGTAAATGTTAAAATAATCGAGGAGGGGTGACAGAAGTAAAAGATTAATTTGACTATTTTTTTGAAATTTTTTTTTTTATATATGCAGAAATATAAATATAAATGTTTATACATCTGAGGAGACCTAATTAAGAGGTCGAAATAAGTTATAATGTGTACAACCTTAATGTGTGTATAGTTTTTTCTTTTTATAATTCTGTTTTGCTCTGTTTAAATTACATTGAGCTCTGTTATTCAGATTCTCAACACAAAATTGAAATCTACACACTATATATATATATATATATTCCAAAAAAAGAGTCGCCAACTTAATAGGTCCCTCACTATCCACCAAGCTCCAGCCCCTGTCTCATCGCCGCAATGTTGCATCCTTGTGCTTGTTTTACAGGTATATCAATGGCTTGTGCTTCGATTAACCTGTTGCTCTACTTCCCCCTCGACGTAAATACACTCGACCAACTAGACAATCAGCTGAACCCCATCTATTCACTGTGGAGGTCACCAGATGTCGGAGAGCCTTCCACTCAAATAGCTTCTTTCCTCAAGTTTCCGGCCTTTAGAACTCCCTACCTGCTCCCTGTTTACCTGACTCTACCGACATGCAGAAATTTAAAACTAATGTGAACAAGAACAAGCATTTCGCTGCACAGCTCCAAATTCATGATGATACCCTAAACTTTCACCCTAATTCTCAGTAGCCCCTTATGTCTACAGTGGCAACTTGCCTTGTTTGGGTCGAACTAAGTTTTAAAAAAAACTCAATGAGATAATGATAGGAAATGTGTGAATCCAAAATATCCCCCCCTCAGGCATTGGTAAAATATAAATTTCCATTGAATAAATGGTGCAATAAGGTCTCGATATTGAATAACTCAAAACTGTTGATATGCCGTAAAATAGGCAAACAAAATCAAATATATATATATATATATATATATATATATATATATATATATATATATATATATATATATATATACATGTAGTTGAGCCCTGTTCGGGGAGTGTAAAAATAGACTGGCATGTCCCGACAGCGTTTGTTGAACACTCTCTCGAAAGTGTACTGTTGTGTCTGCTTGACATAAATAAAACTTAAATCCCTTTCTTTACGTGGTAATTTCTCGTGGCCGTTTAGGTTTAAGCGCTTACTTGCGGAGTCTGGGGTTATTCTGTAACTGGGTTCGAATTTTGCGACTGTCTGAAATTATCATCTTCTACACTGAATATAGCTGAAACTTGAAACGCTGGCGTATGTAGATTAAAATAATTTAATATTTAATACTTATATATATATATATATATATATATATATATATATATATATATATATATTAATTTAAAGGGAATAAACTAAACACACATTAGGGCTGTCTGTATTATAAATTATTTCGATCTAGCTGGGTCTCATCAGATGCGTAAACAGCCACATTGTGGAACTGCTCTGTTAATAAGTACATTGAGCTCTCTTACTCGGATTCCCAGCGAAACAATTCAACTCTGCACACACTCACACACACACTATATATATATATATATATATATATATATATATATATATATATATATAGAGAGAGAGAGAGAGAGAGAGAGAGATAGTACACACGACCTATTCCTGCATATTTCCTTTTTGATACTTTCAAGTTGCCTTATTAGTGTTCGGATTTCAAGCTGGAACTAGCCGATGAACATGCTGCACTGGTTAAGTTGATCAACAACCAAGTCTCGTAAGCTCGGAAATGGCAGTGGACATGAATGTACAACAAACCTTCCAGTACTACCCGGGATTTGGACCGAGACTAAAGTCTTGTCTATTCTGATCAGTTTTTGACGAGGCCATCTGCCAAGGCATTATATTCTCCTTTAGAAGCCGTTGTTGTTTTTTTTTCACTGGTTGCCTGAGACACCCCAACCGGGAAAATCAATAGGACCGATCATGGCTAATTTTGTATTTATTCAGATAATCTTATTTTAGGGGGAGTTGTATCCCCACCATAATCTGACCTCGTGTCTAACCTTTTTGTTGAAGGAGGTAGGTAAACACACTTACCTTTGGGAAATGTATGAATCGGTATCCATTCCGTAAAACTACGGGTGAAATTGTAAGTTTTTGCACGCCTTGGTAGAACAAACCCTCCAAATAACAAGGAAACCCTCCAAATAACACACACGCTCCTCCGCTTATCCCAGCATTGTAAATAAGTCTCCTTTTTCGTTTCTATAAAGCTTATTTACATCAAATGATAAATTTGTCTAAATCGACCGACATATTGTGGTCCTGCTTCAATGATGGGGTTGAATCCCAGAGCAGAGATTACACAGCACTTTAAACAAAAATAGAAATAGACCCAGACAAGGCATTAAGCAATTTGATGTGAGAAAGCTATCAACACCCTATCGTGCAGACACATGATCAGAAGGTATCCATTGTTTCTCAGGACAGTAGAAGACCAGTTCTATTTATGTATTTTTTGCGTTTTTAAAGATGGCTTCCAGGATTGGTTTTAACAATAAATCTTATTATTTCTCATTATCTAATGTGTTTTAGTTGATAATGAACTTATTGTTATAGTGTGATTTATGGTTTTCTTCTAAGATATTCATGAGCGCACACAAACTGATAGCTGTTATCTTCGATTGTCTTCTGTTTCTCTGTAAAGGGGTTTGTCAGGACAACCTGACTTGAGGATTCTTCACCCTACAAGTAAACCGTGGCCAAATATTCAAAATAACATAGTATTCGAAGCCCAAATAAGATCCCCCATCGACACGGCTATACACTGGCTCATACGAGGAATAGTGCACTTCCCCCTAGTGATGTCACTTTAAGTAAAGGCACATAGCTGTATACTCCACTAAACTTGAATTATTGTCCTGGAATCCAACAAAATTAAGGGGGAAAACACAATATAGATAATCTCTATAATAATTGGTCCCCAGATTTATAAAATCGGGAGACCTATGTTTTGAGGCATGTCCGTGTGTGTGTCCGTCCGTGTGTCCGTCCGGATTTTTCTCCGCAACCATCCATTGAATTTCTCTGAAATTTTGCATGAAGTTGTAACTTTTGTCAGGTTAGAAATTTTTCCCCCATAACTTTTCATCCATCCATTCAATTTCTCTGAAACTTGACCAAAATGTGGAGGCAATTGTTCTTAATAGAAAATAAGTATCACTGACCTTGGAAAAGATCTGGTTCGCGCCCCCAGCGGGTCAAAAGCCCCCTAATAAAGCAAAAAATTACCCATTAACTCCCATAACGTTTGATCCATCCATTCAATTTTTCTGAAACTTGGACAAAATGTAGAGGCAATTGTTCTGTATATAAAATGATCATCCTTGACTTCAGAAAAATTGTGGTTCTCACCCCCAGGGGGTCAAAGGGGGGTAGAAAATGCCACAAATTGCTCAAATTTATTGCATTTTACACTCGCCACATAGAGTCAAATACAGAGGGGGACCACGCATGCGCGGCTTGTTTAGTTATCAATTAGGGAGACGACAATTAGTGTTCTTCCATTCTTTTACTAACTCAACGTTTGATAGGTAGAGGAGAATCTTGAATAACGCACGGATATCTATGTATCTCATATATAATTCAAGTATAAGCCTGATGAAGTACCTTTTGATTTATTAGAACTTACAGTAACAAGAAAACTCTCTCTCTCTCTCACACACACACACACACACACACACACACACACATATATATATATATATATATATATATATATATATATATATATATACAAATAAATAAGTAAGGTTCATTTTATATTCCAATAACCATCTTTTTTAGGTTTTCTTTTTTCTTTTTTCACATATTCAAAAGACATAACATTTATGTGAGATGCATATTTACGACTCGTTTCTTTTGAAGTGGGCCAACTAACATTATTATGGCAATATCAGCTATTCCTACTAAAAGATCCTCAGAAAAATCCACGAAAAAGCAAAGTTCTCAAATTGAAAAGTCTTGAAAAAAAACTGCCCCCAAAAGTGGATTATTGTGAAAAAAAAAACAAAGAAAAAATCCCTCACACGTGGAAAAACTCAGTAAGACGCCATTTTGAATTTCCCAATTCAAAATGGCGTCTTACTGAGTTTATATATATATATATATATATATATATTAAATTATACTTTACCTAAATATGACGTCGTATCGAGCTTTATGCTCTCATCAGTGTAGGGAAGTGACAATTTCAGACCCGGTTCCAGAGTAATCTTTGACTCTGTTCGCTTTTTTCTTATACTCTCGGCCACAAGAAATTGTCACGTGATACGGAGAAATTAAGTTATATTTATGATCATTGCGGCGAGCGGTAAGCATCAAGACAATCTTACAGGACTCAACGAACGAATCGGAGCCTCGCTTTGAAGCTTAGGTGAATGTCTATTTTTTTAATACTTCTCAACAGTGCTCAACTTAAATTATTATTAAGGGAGCCTTTCATAATAATATTCATGAATGAATATACAATTAAATTTTATCTACGTGCGACGTCGTTCTGAGCTTTCGGCTCTCATTAGTGTAGAGAGGTGACAATTTTTAGACGTTCACTAGGCACGAACTCGGTTCACAGAGTCACCTTTGACTCTGTGCGTTTTCCCATTATCTTCTCGGCCAGAGGAAATTGTCACGTGATAGCTAACTATTTAGAGATTTTTAAATAATCAGAAGCGCAATATTTATTTACGTGTCTGTATTTATCTATACATTCTTGTGTTTTATATAATAGCTTAATTTGGTTTTTGATGTTAATAATTGGGTATTTTTAAAAATCTAAACATAATTTATAGTTTCTAAAAGTCTTTTGTGGGGCACCCGGTAGACGAATATAGTTTCGGAAAAAATTATATACTCACCTTAACAGTAGCATGAGTGTAGGAAATTTTAAGAATAGACTAAATGAATTAAGTGTTCTGCATGAGGAAATATTTAACGGAATTTGATTGCTATCGTTATATATTCTGTGAGATTGCATATATATATATATATATATATATATATATATATATACATATATAAGAAGGAATAGGTAAATAAATACCTTTTGAAGCATTAAGATGCGATATCAATTTTTTTTTATAAAAAAAGAAAAATAATAAATCGAAACCTATTTTTTTTTTCTTTTTTTATTATAAACTAGCATTTTTTATTTTTGTTAGTTTAAAGTGATACAAATATTTCGCCAAAACCTGGCATCCTCGGTGTGTAATATATCCTGATGTCATCGGATTTGTATTTTTTTCTCTTACCGACTTGTTGTTATTACAGCCGGGCCAAATGGGTTAGCTGTTGTTTCCCACTATCAAATATGAAGAACGTGAATGCAGCACGAGATTTGTATAAGTGTTTTAAGGTTCACATTTTTTTTTAAATCGGTTTCGATTTATTATTTTTCTTTTTTTATAAAAAAATTGATATCGCATCTTAATGCTTCAAAAGGTATTTATTTACCTATTCCTTCTTAAATTTAACAATAGATGCTTTAAAAAAAATATGAACCTTAAAACACTTTATATATATATATATATATATATATATATATATATATATATATATATATATATATATATATATATATATACATGTAGATGTATATACATATAATATGAAACAGTTTTCGACAAAAATAAGGTCTTGTATCAAGCAGAACTGGTTTTAATTTTAAAAAATAACAGCTGTTTCTCCATAGCAACACAATCAGAGCATTGGTAATTATACAGTCTAAATCTTATAGACAACATGAATCTTCAGATTTGCAGATAATGAATAGCTAACATTCCAACAACTAGGTATACGCGAAGGATCCATCTTAGTGAACGCATGACTAAGTGGATACTGGCGTTGTTTTCAAAGATTTTCTAAAGTAAATTCTATTTTTATTTATTTTATTTAAAACATTAAAATTAAAAATGATATACATTTCTGAATAAATAAGAATGCAAATGGTAACATGGGGTTCGGGGTTGTTCATAAAGGTGCACACATGTTCTCATTTATTCTTGTATAGCTTTTACGCTTCACGTTTTGTTTGTTATTTTTGCTAAGCCTAGATTCATATGTAACCAAAGTTGGGTTCAAACTTTTATTTTGTACTAAAAAGTCACCGCTCATAAAGGTCCAAACGTCACTCGAGGATAAATGTTAAATAGATTGTCATGTGAACAGTGACACAACACCATGACGATTTGAGGCGATGGGTGAAACTGGGCAGAATTTGATTATTTAAGTTGACGGCCATGTTGTAATCTACTGGGAAGCAACCTTGTAGTATTGTATTCCACGGACGAGTAGTTCTTGGAAATAAATTTTGCTCATGGAATTAAGTTTAGTATTAAGTACACAGAGAAAGAAAGGGGGGTTATTTACCCCCCCCCCCCGGAGGTTAGGCACAAGGCCAGTTTTATCTTACTCCCACAAGGTAAGATGTGACCCAAGGTCGGGTCGGGAAAGTGGGACTTGAAAAGCCAGCGCCGAGAAGGTGAGCACTCTGGCCATTAAAAATTGCCTGAGCTGCCCTGATGGCATTCCCCGGTAGGGGCGTCTCAGTCAGTAAGCAATAAACTTACTCCTCCCCAAAGAGGGGAGGAAAAGCCTGGGAGGGTGGACTTCCGAGAACTGCACAGGACTGTCCCATAGACCGGCGTCAATCAAGCCCCGAAGGCCAAGACGATACCAGTCTATGGGATGCAGTATCCATCGGAACAGATACTACACTTTGTTCCTGGCCAACAGTCGTGATCGCAAGCGAAAGGAAAACATGAATTTTCGCATGCGCCCCTGTTGCAATATCCATCGGAACAGATACTACAGTTTGATCTTGGCCAAAAGGCCGAGCATAGGAAAGAAAGGAAAAAATATTTACAGTGGTTGTAGCTAGACGAGTATTTGCTGTGAATGTTTTACAAGGGGGGACCAGAGATTGGAGCTCAGTCGAGCACCTACCATAAAATAATGATAGAGTTAAAAAAAAAAGGACCAGTAACGGCTCTTCTGTTAGAAAGAGGATGTAGGTGAAAGAAGAAGAGATCCCTCAAACTCGAACTGAACCCAGTATCAACTTTTATTCGTAACTATGTCTAGGATTAACGGTAAATCGGTTTAAAATTGACGAGAACGGTAGCCGGCCACCAATGGCAACGAAGGATCAGGCAATTCGCTGTTGTTTTGATTGATACGAAAGAAAAAGCCGGGTGTTCCGTGGCAATTGATACGCTCGGGTTTTAGCGGGATTTTATTTTTAGATGATCCGAAGACATTCACACGGGGATTATCTTACCTGCGACCTGATTCCATCCCACGCTCGTTAACCACGACTAAAAACTCGATAGATGGTATAATCTTCTTATACAACTTCTAACATGTATTCATCACAACAGACGACGCATAATCAGTATATGTTTGTAGTTAATACTAAGTCGCAAGTTAATTAATTAAATAATTAATTAATCAATATATACATATTTAATATTTTTAACTCACCGACGCTTTTAAATGTAGCTCAACTCATTTCACTAAATACACACGTCGCAGCGGGTCGCTACATCTACTCGGACTTTTAAAACTAACTCTCCATTAACAACAGGAAGACTCGGGAATCTTCGACGGCTTCGCCGACAGATTTCGACAATGAAGAAAAAAAAGAAAAAACGATAACATGTTATGCCGAAATTATTTGTTAAAAAAAAATGAATGTTTATTTAAATAAACACATTGCGTAGTTCAATCTGGTCTCTATCCGATTTCATATTTTTAACTCACCGACGCTTATGAATGTAGCTAAACTCATTTCACTCAATATATATATATATATATATATATATATATATATATATATATATATATATATATATATATATATATATATATATATATATATCTTCAAGCAAACGTTGTTAAACGTCACGGAACTTTCGCGTTTGTAAATCTTCTTCGTGAGGTTCTAAAAAGTATTCCATAAATAAATGAAATAAAGTAAAATAAATAAATAAATAAATAATAGTAATAATAGTAATAATAATAATACATAATGATAAATAAATAAACACTAGTAATAATAAAAATTAATAAAATAACAAATAAATAATAAAACCAAATACACAAATAGATAGTTCTTAATTCAGCCATTTCTTTCGAGTGCTTTCGACTTTTTAGTCATCTTCAGGAGCAGTTTTTTTTTGCATAACCAGACTTCAAATACTAGAAGAAATATTCATTAACACTAAACAGCCTAATGTTAACAAAATAGCTTTCCACACAGGTACTAACATATTAAAAGTATTCTATAATTGCATGAAAATAAAGTAATAAATAAATGCATAATAGTAATAATAATAAATAATAATAAATAAATAATTTATAAATAAATAAATAAATAGTAATAATAAGAATTGATAACATAAATAAATAAACAATAAAACCAAATACACAAACGATAGAATAAAATGAACTCAACCACACACCCTCTCTTTTCTTTCATTCGCCCTTAATAATATCTATATAACATTAACTCAAGTCTTTTTATTTAAAAAAGACGACTAAGAAGGTCGAAAGCGCTCGTAAAAATAGCCGAATTAAGAACAATCGGCGAAATACTCTACGGATTGCCACCTGAAACCAGAAGGATAGCTCGACGGTTTGAGAACCTCACGAGGAAGTTTTACAAACGCGAAACTATAAATATTTTTGTAAATATTAAAGTGTTTTATACATACAGACGACGTCGGTTCGGGTTTTCTACTCTCATCAGTGCATGAGTGGTGGTTGCAAGCAGTTCGTAAATTTAGCCTAGAATTACAAGCCTAACGCCTAAACCCACACAGCCGCGGGAAATCACCACATACAGTAATTGAAATTAATGTACACTTACCCGAGGGGCGGGGGCAAGCGTCATGTTGTCGATAATGTTCAACACTCGAGCGGAACTTTGCTTAATTGCAGGATAACGGCAATCTTATAATTTCAAACAGGGCTCTCTCTACCCCCCTCTCTCTACCCCTCTCTCTCTCTCTCTCTCTCTCTCTCTCTCTCTCTCTCTCTCTCTCTATATATATATATATATATATATATATATGTGTATGAAGAAGAATGGAAAGGAATTAGAGAAGCAAAAGCCAAATCAAATTTCAATTCAATTGCTCAGAGCAAGGTATATTCCGCAAAAAGCAATTTATTCAAGTTAAATTTTCCTTAAGCCAGGTTTTTCAAAGATCAAAATCTTATCATCAGAGGAAGTCACTGGGATAGATAAGTTGGCAAAGGCCAAGATTTAAAATTTGAAAAAGTAAAATAAAAGTTGTAGGGAAATAAACACAAGGCAAAACTCTGCCCGAATGCAAGCAAATGTTCGATTGCTAAAAAGTCCGGTGTCGAAAAGTCCAGCGGAGAAAATGAAATGTAGATAGGTAGGTCGTTAAAAGGCACGAGAGGTGGTGAAAGAGGATTCAAGGTTAAATTCCAAAAACCACAACTTCAGGTGCGGCGAAGATAGAGTTAATCCAAAGGGTAAAAAGTCCAATAAGAGGTACGTTCGTGGATGCAGAATATACCTTGCTCTGAGCAATTGAATTGAAATTTGATTTGGCTTTTGCTTCTCTAATTCCTTTCCATTCTTCTTCATATCTACCTGCTCTATCCTGGATATTGAGCTGTATACTTTTCACAATAGGCTTTACCTTTCCTAAAAGTTCGCTTTTAGTACACCATATTATATATATATATATATATATATATATATATATATATATATATATATATATATATTATTTCATGTACCCATATAAAATGTTATAAGGAGATATAATCTTTTATGTATATAGATTTTCAGTATTTATTTAAACAGTGCTTAATACGTGAGTAGAGCTAGGTAGTAAGATGAACATATATGTATGGCAATTAAGCTACACAGAGGCATCCGCGTTTCATCCCCGTAGAGAATCGCCACGCTGACGCCTCCCTACGGGGATGAGACGCGGAAGCCTCTGTGTAGCTTAATAGCCATAAATATATTTTAATAACTTAACTTTGGCTTAAGGAAAAAATTAATTGAATAAATTGCCTTTTTGCGGAATATACCTTGCTTTGAGCAACTGAATTGAAAAAAGATCTGCCTTTTGATTTTCTAATTCCTTTTCATGCTTATATATATATATATATATATATATATATATATATATATATATATATATATATATACACATACATACACGAGGCATGTCTAAGAAGTATCCGACCATTATTTTTTCCGTGCGAAATAGAGACGATAGAGTGGTACCACTCTACGCAGTGAACGAAGACACCTTCATGCGTATGTGTAAATTTTATCACCGCCTTCCTGCCTGTCTGTCGGTTGCTGAGTGAGGTGCTACACAACGTGTTCGTCGGATTACCGATTCTCTCAAGATGACTGAACGTGTTGAGCAAAGGTACTGCATCAAATTGTGTCAAAGGCTTGGTGATTCTCAAAGCAAAACAATTCGTAAGATTCAGCAGGTGTTTGGAGAAGATGCGATGGGTGTAACACACATGAAGGTGTGGTTCAATCGATTCAAAAATAACCGCGCATTAGCGGAATGTGACCAGCGTTCTGACAGGGCTCTAAACTGCTCATTGGCACTATATATCGAATAAAGCTTTCCTGGTGCTTTTTAAAAAAAATAGAACCCGCACTAAAAGTGCCTCGGTATCGGTACATTCCGTATGTTTACGTAAAACACCGGACAGTGCCAAATGAAATATCCGTTGACTTACTTGCGCCCAAAAGAGCACAAACGAAGCAGATTTACAAGCGGGGAAAAAATAAGCCCCAAAAAATTACAGCAAGACATTTTGATGAAATAAATATTTTTTAACGAAGAAATAACAGTGATTCAAATAAGTCTTTACATTAAAAAGTTTATCAAGTAAGTGTTCTTTTTTTTTAAATTTACGAAAATTATTATTATTTTTTTTAATTTTTACTGAATATTATTGTGGCTTTCGTTAGGGTTTGGGCAGGGTTAAGGATTAGGGTTTTGGCAGACTCGTGTGCAGACGTCAAAAAATTCAGTTATCAAGTTTAGATGTCGTCTGCTTATTCATTTCAGTCAGTTATTCATTTTCTCGCAGTTTCATCTTCATCGCTTCGGGGCTTTCCGGCGTTTTACGTAAAACACCGGAAATCACCGACGCCGAGGGACTTTAAACGCAGGTCCCAATATAACAAAGTATCGCTTTCCTAAGTCTACTGCTATTCCTGTTTCTTATTACATAGTGTTCCTCATCTTTACGCCAGCAATCGTTCTTGTCTCATTAACGCTTATCCTCGAATAGCTCTTGCTTTGATAAATGGTAACCACAATAGTAAAAAATATATACAATATGTGTATGTGTGTGTGTGTTTGTGCAGTGAGACCAGTTTAGTAACCTTCTAACAATTATTATTTTCTTTGCCTGTTTGTACCTGTGCCAGTCAAACCAAATGTCACACGACACTGACCCCCCCCTCAGTGCACGTATTGCATGAAAACCGTTTTCAACCGGCAAGCATTGGTGTTTTTTTAATCGGATACACAGTGAAAGTGATCCGATAACCTTGAATTGAAATACGATAGAAGCGTTACGATATAAGCTGACTTGTTCATAGTTTATGGTTCCCACTTGAGATAAAAATGACATGGGCTCTCTTCAAGTAAGACAGGTAGTCAAGTTTCCTGGAGCGATAATGACAGCAGCAATATCAGAAAAGTACAAATATAGAAATTAAAGCAACAATAATTACACTAGCAATATCAAAAGGGTACACATAATGTAGAATGAATATATACATACATATACACATATATATATATATATATATATATATATATATATATATATATATATATATATATCTATATAATACTAAAACTCTATTGTCTTGTATGTTTGCAATCAGCTTTCAGCTTTCCGGTTTTCAACATCCGGTTGCGCATGCGTAAATAGCATCGTTTTCAATCTGTTAGTCCAATTCCGTTAATCTCTTATGATTAACGAACGCATGAAATTTTTCATTCTGGAAATGTTTATATCGCTTTTAATATAAAACAATTACATTTAATTTCATCAAATAGTTTTTTTGTTTTCTCCACGGCTAAAAACATTCAACGGCAGGACTTCGTAAAGTCTGTCGCAGTTTCAAAAAACCTCCACCCTTTTAAAAAACAAAAACAAACAAACAAAACAACAACAATCATTATTAACATCATCCATAATAGCGGCGGTGAACGAAACCACCTCCCACTTCCCCTCTCACAGATTTCACCACTCCTACTCCCTCTGTTTTCGTTACGTACGCGAGACAGCCTGCTGTTCCCCCCTTCCTTTCTCAAATCGCCTTTATTTTTCTGTACTTTCAACTAACAATTTCATTTAAAAGATGATATATAAAAATTTGAATTTAACTATAATAAGTATTATGGTACCTGTTCAGTGCATATTTACCTATAAGTATGGCCAACCACTTATAATTCAGTAACTGTAATTAAAAAAAACAATTATAATAAACAGAACGACGCATAGAAATCTATCTATATTCTTTTTTCAACAATTTCATTTAATTTCATCAAATAGTTTTTTTGTTTTCTCCACGGCTAAAAACATTCAACGGCAGGACTTCGTAAAGTCTGTCGCAGTTTCAAAAAACCTCCACCCTTTTAAAAAACAAACAAACAAAACAACAACAATCATTATTAATATCATCCATAATAGCGGCGGTGAACGAAACCACCTCCCACTTCCCCTCTCACAGATTTCACCACTCCTACTCCCTCTGTTTTCGTTACGTACGCGAGACAGCCTGCTGTTCCCCCCTTCCTTTCTCAAATCGCCTTTATTTTTCTGTACTTTCAACTAACAATTTCATTTAAAAGATGATATATAAAAATTTGAATTTAACTATAATAAGTATTATGGTACCTGTTCAGTGCATATTTACCTATAAGTATGGCCAACCACTTATAATTCAGTAACTGTAATTAAAAAAAAAACAATTATAATAAACAGAACGACGCATAGAAATCTATCTATATTCTTCTTCCATTATAATATACTTACATCGAAATGCTTCTGTTATGTAAAAAAAAACCTATTTTCTTTATGCCACAAGTGTCACGCACATACATGAATTCCATAGCTAATATAACAAACTGACCCAACGGGTCACGGGTGGTCTAGTATATATATATAAATATAGAGGCAAACAAGCCTTCAAAAACCATGTATTAGATGCGAGTAATTAAATCAAAAGAAAAATAAAAATATTTCGAAACATTTAATACGGAAGGTATTTTGAAATATTTTATTAAATGTTTCGAAATATTTTTATTTTTCTTTTGATTTAATTACTCGCATCTAATACATGGTTTTTGAAGGCTTGTTTGCCTCTATATTTATATTAACTTACAAAAGATGCTTTATAAAATGAACTTTCCTAATTATATATATATATATATATATATATATATATATATATATATATATATATATAGTAAGCAAATATATATGGCAATCAAGCTATACTTGCGTATCGAGCACTGTTGAAGTAAATACTGAAAGCTGATACATAAAAAATTATATCTCCTTATAATATTTTATGTGGATACATGAAGTACTAATATATATATATATATATATATATATATATATATATATATATATATATATATATATATATATATTATTTATATTATATATTATATATTTATATTATATATATATTTATATATTTATATTATATATATATTAGTATTATATATTATATATATTTATATTATATATTATTTGTAGCTCCTAGGAACCCCCGTCTAGAAGAGCACTGTAAGTGTAGTATTAACACAGCATGACGTTGCTAGCTTTAAATGCATCGTTCCTTTCATTAAAGTAGAACGCTCTTATGACGTTAAGCCGCCACATAAAGTGTTAATTCGCTATTTAACATTGGCCGAGTGGTTCAGGCGTCAGGATTTGAGTTGTAAATACTCGTAATCTGGGGTTTCGAAATTTGAGTTGTAAATACTCCGGGGTTTCGAATCGCATGACCGGTAGTGAATAGTCATATCTCTATGCTGATGAGTCTCGATTATTAAAGACGAAACATAGATAATAAACAATAACACATAATACGTACATAGATAATAAACAATAACATATATATATATATATATATATATATATATATATATATATATATATATATATATATATATATATATATATATATATGAATGGAGATCTGGCATTTATCCATCTATATATTCATATATATATATGTGTATATGTAATGTGCTATATGAACACACACGCATAATTAATATAATAGAGTAAAAACGGCTATTTCATGAAGTTCGTAATCGATAGCTTTGACTAAGCGCTATTTGATTCTGACTACCCAATGTTTCTTTCGTATTATTTTACAAAATAGTACATTTTGATCCAGTTGCTTAAAAACATACGAATTCCGGTTAGGAAGATTGTAAGTAATGACCTAAACTTTAGCATCAGCTTATGACAAAATAAATTTCACTTCAGCTTTACGATAAACAATTATATATGTTTAATAGAAAAAAGTATATACTTATTTATTAAAATTATTTGTATATCATAACAGTTGGAAAATAAGGTTGAACAACTAATTGAAATGATTCCCTGAAATGCTACAAGCGGTTGGTTAATACTTTAAAATAATGACTTATTTTTCTGTAAATTGATTATTAACTCATTAATTTCAGAAATATTTTTATGTTGTTTTTCTTTAAAAAAATTTTTACAAATAAAAAAATGCAATATTACTTTGAATGTTCGAGTTAGGATATTTTTAATTACTGCTCATGCTTTTTTACAAGTACTTTAATGGAATAAGCTCCGATGAACTGGCTATTCTGGTGCCCTTCGACGTTAATACACTCGACCAACCCGACAGTCAGCTAAATCCCATCCATTCACTGTGGAGGTCCAAGATGCGGAAGATTCTTCTGCTCCAATAGCTTTTTTCTCGAGCTGCCGACCATTGGAACTCCCTCCATGCTCTCTGTTTCTCCGACTGTACCGACATGCAGAAATGTTAAACTAATGTGAGCAAGCCTCTCGCGGCACAGCCCCCAATTTAGGATGACCTCCTATACTTTCACGTAATTATCAGTAGCCCCTTACGTCTACAGAGGCAACTAGCCTTGTTTGGAGTGAACTAAACTAAGTTTATATATATATATATATATATATATATATATATATATATATATATATATATATATATATATATATATATATATTAGTATAATACCTGTCCCATGACGGGTATGAGCAATAAATATAGCATTATTTAAAATGATAATGTTTTTTGCTTCTTTAAGAGAGCATGGTACGGTTTCGATGGCACCCCTTAATGATATATTCCCCCCCCCCAAAAAAAAAATGTGGCTACGTTACTCACCCTATTTCCTAGAATACATATTTTATCATTCATAATGCAAAGTTCAATGGTTTAGCAATTTATCAAGCACATACATATTTACTGACGATCATGTATTACTTAATATAACTTAAATTTTGATTTAAGGCAATTTTTTTGTCTAGACTTTTTGTGTCTAACTTATTTAAAAAGTTTTTTGAAGTCAGTACGAGTTCAGATGAGCGCACTCCTAAATAGTCAGGTCTACAAAAAAAAAAAGTGCCCAATTTACTCACCGTGTTTCCGTAAATATATATTCTAACATTCATAATGATTGGTTTATAAAAATAAATAATTTCTTTTAACAAAGCTAATGTGTTTAAGGAAATCGCGTTGCAGAAAAATCTAAAGGAAGTCTCTCGTAAACTGTGTTTGTGAGAAGGTACAAACGTGTTTCGGAACTAAATCGGCTTATACAAGTTCTAAGTCTTAAATATTCGGATTTAGTTTGTATTCGAAGGGGTCAACCCCCTTAGAGGCCGAGGGTGTTTGAATTTTCGGAATACAAAGTAAATAAACATATTTCAGACTTAGAACTTGTATAAGGCGATTTGGCTCCGAAACACGAGTATTAGTGTACCGACAGTACCACTGTCACTATGAATAAGGAAGAAGGGAATACGTCGTCATTTTTTGCAATGGGAGCTTATACTGTGGATGCTGTTTTTTGTGAATGGCCTATATAAATTGTGATTTTTGTTGCATCATACTATAAATGTTGAAAACATATATATTGTATTTTTTAAATTTTTCTCATATATAAATAACTGCAATATATATATATATATATATATATATATATATATATATATATATATATATATATATATATATATAATAATGGTAATAATCCAGGTGAAAAATATCCACAGGGTGGTAATCCAGAGAATTTTAACCGGGTTTATAAAAAGTGCTCAATATCAAAATAGAGCTTTGTGTGTGTCATGTAGCAAGAATGGACGAAGGGAGGATACCTAAAGCACTGATGTACAGTCAGTTAGCTTGTGGTAACAGGAATGTTGGTCGGCCCTTGCTGAGGTACAAAGATAAATTGAAAGATGCGCTGACGGCAATTGGAGTACCCAAAAACTTTGAAGACTGTACAAAAGACAGGAAGACATGGCGAGCAGCTTGTTGCATTGGACTGGAAAGATTCAACGAGACCAGTGTTGATAATATGAGAACTGCCAGAGTTAGGCGAAAAGCTAGAGAGAGTGCTCCACACCTGGTATCCAATTACTCACACTCTTGCACTGTCTGCGGCTTTCCTTGCAGGTCTCTTGCCGGACTCAGGTGTCATGAACGATCTAGACACAAATGAAAGTTGTTGGAACCTCATATGTCGCAATCGACGGGAGAGTCCATCATATATATATATATATATATATATATATATATATATATATATATATATATATATATATATATATATATATATATATATATATTATATATAAACATATACATATATAATTATAAATGTTTGTTTTATCTACATACGTATACGTTTCATCCTGTCGGGAATCGTCAGTGTAGAGATGATTATTAATACCGATCGCATAATTCGAAACCCCGGAACACGGGTCATGTTTTTAACTCAAATTCCGACGCTTAAGCCCACACGGCCACTATAAACAACCTGAGTGATTAAATCTGCTAAAGGCAGCTTTCATCGAGAGTGCCGAAGTGCCGAAGGAACATGCATTAAATCTATGTTAATACTACTCACTACAGTGCCCAGCCTAGATTTGGGGGCGACAAATAATATATATATATATATATATATATATATATATATATATATATATATATATATATATATATATATATATATATATATATGTATATATATATATATTATTTCATGTAACCACATAAAATGTTATAAGGAGATATAATCTTTTATGTATCAATTTTCAGTATTCACTTCAACAGTGCTCTATACGTGAGTAGAGCTAGGTAGTAAGTTATGAAAATATATGTATGGCAATTAAGTACAGAACAATTTCTTAGTAAATTAAATTTGACGTATTTTTGTCCCTCCAAAATCAGTGACCATAACGGTTGTATCCAATAATAAGTTGTTTTGCAATAGTGCCAAGCGGAATCTTTTAGGATTAAGTTAACATCTTATGAACGACTAAAACTTCCAAAACAGACATATGTACTATTAAAAACATATATTGAGTGGTTAGTTGCTTTTTTACGGCATATCAACCCTATTCAAATTATTTAACGCCAAATCAATGTTATACTTGAAAATTGTTAATATCTTAACATTTATTTACACTGTAAATGTATGCTTTGTATACGATTAGTTTCGAGATTAGAATGGACAATGTAAATGAAAGTATTTGGAATTTAGCCCAAAGAAATTCTCCCGATTAAATAAATCCACCCAAATTAGAGAATTATCCGCTTTTTTGACGTTTTTAGTTTTTATCAAATATTAAATTAATGCATTTATTTTATTGAAAAAACTTATGGATATTTTAGTTTACTTAAATCACTGGATTTTACTATTAATGTACGGCAAATAAAGTCACAACGAGGCACAACCACTCGCTGCTGCTGCTGCTGATGCTGCTGATTCTATTCAAGCAATCTCGATTTTCGCCACGTCATTCGAGCAACCTGTGACGTCAGCGTTATATTAAGACAATCTGGGCCCGTCAGCCCGAAGTATCTGAAATAATTCTTTCCGGTATTATTTAAAATAAAGAATAAATCGGATTTACTCATAACTTTTAGCTGATAGTTTAGTTTTGCCAAATATTTTTTTAGGTCTGTATCTAAAATGATATTAGCCAAGAATACACTCTCGATTTTTAAAATCCCTCCTTCTTAAACTTGAAAAAATGACTTACTTCTGACAGACATTTTTAAAAATGGCTTACTTCTGACAGAAATTATAAAAATGGCTTACTTCTGACAGAAATGAAAAAAACGGCTTACTTCTGACAGAAATTTAAAAAATAGCTTACTTCTAAAAGAAATGTAAAAGAATTGCTTACTTCTGACAGAAATTTTAAAAATAGCTTACTTCTGACAGAAATTTAAAAGAATGGCTTACTACTGATAGAAATTAAAAAAATGGCTTACTTCTGACAGAAATTTTTTAAAAAGTCTTACTTCTGACAGAAATTTTTTAAAATGGCTTACATCTGACAGAAATGATAAAAATGACTTACTTCTGACAGAAATTTAAAAGAATGGCTTACTTCTGACAGAAATTATAAAAATGGCTTACTTCTGACAGAAATGAAAAAAATGGCTTACTTCTGACAGAAATTTAAAAAATGGCTTACTTCTGACAGAAATGTAAAAAATTGCTTACTTCTGACAGAAATGTAAAAAAATTGCTTACTTCTGACAGAAATTTAAAAAATGGCTTACTTCTGACAGAAATTTAAAAGAATGGCTTACTTCTGACAGAAATAAAAAAATGGCTTACTTCTGACAAAAATTTAAAAAAAATTTCTTACTTCTGACATAAATTTAAAAAAATGGTTTACATCTGACAGAAATGATAAAAATGCTTTACTTCTGACAGAAATTTAAAAGAATGGCTTACTTCTGATAGAAATTTAAAAAAATGGCTTTCTTCTGCCAGAAATTAAAAAATTGCTTTCTTCTGACATAAATTAAAAAAATTGCTTACTTCTTACAGAAATGTTAAAAAATGGCTTACTTCTGACAGAAATTTAAAAAATGGCTTATATTTCACAGAAATTTTTAAAAATTGCTTACTTCTGACAGAAATTTTTAAAATGGCTTACTTTTGACAGAAATTTAAAAAATTGTTTACTTCTGACAGAAATTTAAAAAATGGCTTACTTCCGACAGAAATTTAAAAAATGGCTTACTTCTGACAGAAATTTAAAAAAAATGGCTTACTTCTGACAGAAATTTAAAAGATGACTTACTTCCGACAGAAATTTAAAAAATGGCTTACTTCTGACAGAAATTAAAAAAAAATGGCTTACTTCTGACAGAAATTTTAAAAATGGCTTATTTCTTACCCTAATGTCTGGACTGAATCTTGAATTTAAAAAAACAAGTGATTTCCTTTTTTTAAATTTTCAATGTTTTTAACACGATAACAAATGTGCATAACGTAAAAGTAACACTGTAATTAAAAATCTTTGTAAAATGTCAAGGAAGGTACGTAAATAGGAACACACGTAATTAACATTATATGCGTTGTGCCTTAAGTTAACTTACTTGACCTTCTTTCATTTCAAGGATGCAATAATCTTATTATACCTATAGTCGAAACGTAACGATCATCTTTATAGAGAGATAACACAATGAAGTTGCAAATAAAAAAAAAACTAAGGTAGCTCTCAGTAGAAAATGAAATTAAAATATCTGAAAATTAAATGTATTGACAGCTTTAAATATTAGCTGCCTTAAACATTTTCTTTCGTTCGCACCTTAAGTGTATTTTCTCTTTGTCACTTAGTTGTGATTATTGGTATATCAAGACGTATTTCGTCCTTGAAATAAAAGTGGGGTAAAGTTATTTAAAAAATCTATACGTTTTTTTTTAAATAAAATAATTACTTTATATTAATTTTAAATTAGTAATTATTAAATAAGTAATTATTAAATTAGTAATTATTAAATTAGTAATGATTAAATACTGAAAATTTAAGTAAAGTCTGATAATTCTCTGATTGTTGGTCGATTCTTTTTTCAATCAAGGGTATTCATTTTTGGTGGTATAAATAAATGACGTTCACTTTCCTTGTCTGTCCTTATATGTAAATTAATTTGTTTTGTCGGTGTATATGTTGTAAACAATTAGTCTTTAAACGGACTAGAGTGAAGTTGGCAGTTACGGAAAGTAGAAAGTGGACCTTGGCTTTACTTTTGGCAGTTTCGTAACTCTCGCGTCCCTTATTTTGTCCTGTAGTAATCACATTCAATGAGCGATGTTCTGACAAAGGGGGAAGAATTTCTGTTTTCTGGATCGGAAGTTATCCACCTAACAGCTATCGTTATCTAGTTTTTGACCTCGAAGTAGTAGTATTTTTAAGCTCTTTACATCAAGTGGCTTCATGCCTTGTCTGGAGCGATTCCCAGTAACAAAAATAAAAACTAAGAGGTTTTGGCTAAGATCAAAGTGTAGTATCTTTTCCGATAGATACTGCACCCCATAGACTGGTATTGTCTTGGCCTTCGGGGCTTGATTTACGCCGGTCTATGGGTCTGTCCTGCGCAGTTCTAGGAGGTCCACCCTCCCAGGCTTCGCCTCCCCTCTTTGGAGAGGAGTAAGTTTATTGCTTACTGCCTGAGGCGCCCCTACCGGGGAATGCCGACGGGGCTGCCCAGGCAATTTTTAAACCCCACTTTCCCGACCCCGACCTTGGGTCACATCTTACTTGTGGGAGTAAGATAAAAACTGGCCTTGTGCCTAACTCCTGGAGAGGAGTAAATCAATACTCTAGACTGCACAAGACTCCCCAAATTAGGGGCTTCACTACCGGATGTACTTAAGATAATAGCCAGGACCACCGACAAACATAGCGAAGTGCCTTAATGATAAATCAAATTGAAGGTACTTAATTAATATTTGCCTTTAAATATTATTCCATATGATGCCAAGTCAACAAATTGTTAAATGTTGAACTAATTAAAATTATTGGTTTTGAATTTCATAAAACTTTATCCTTTTTTATTAGTCAAACATATGTTTACTGACGAACACGTGCGCATAATTTTCTCATTAAGTTTTAATTCGCAGTGTAAGATTACAAAAATAGATATTTATCAAAACATCTTACATAAACAGCGTATTTTATTAACTCGTTGTCACGTTAAACCGTTATGAATAATAATTCCGCGTTTTATTTGTATCTGATATTACTATTTAATCTCTTTTCGAATCATTTAGCAATCTATTCAGTACTATTTTCGGTACTCTTATAACTGACGAACCATGTTTCCGTGACTTCGCTTCGTCAACGTTCGGGCAAGTCTCGGAAGGACCCGCAGGTTGACGAAACTATTAACAAAGAAACATTAGTTTATAAACAGTTTTTTATTGTAAAAAAACACAGTTGTTGCGGTGTTTGCTAACAAGAAAAAATTGACAAAGAATTTAAAAAAACAGTTGTTGCGGTGTTTGTTAACAAGAAAAAATTGAGAAAGAATTAAAAAAAAACAGTTGTTGCGGTGTTTGTTAACAAAGAAAAAATTGACAAAGAATAAGTAAAAACAGTTGTTAACAAGAAAAAATTGACAAAAAAACAAAAAAAAAACAGTTGTTGCGGTGTTTATTAACAAGAAAAAATTGACAAAAAAACAAAAAAAAACAGTTGTTGCGGTGTTTATTAACAAGAAAAAATTGACAAAAAATTTAAAAAAACAGTTGTTGCGGTGTTTATTAACAAGAAAAAATTGACAAAAAATAAAAAAAAAACAGTTGTTGCGGTGTTTGTTAACAAGAAAAAATTGACAAAAAATTAAAAAAAAACAGTTGTTGCGGTGTTTATTAACAAGAAAAAATTGACAAAAAAAAAAAAAAAAAAACAGTTGTTGCGGTGTTTATTAACAAGAAAAAATTGACAAAAAATAAAAAAAAACAGTTGTTGCGGTGTTTATTAACAAGAAAAAATTGACAAAAAAAACAAAAAAACAGTTGTTGCGGTGTTTATTAACAAGAAAAAATTGACAAAAAATAAAAAAAACAGTTGTTGCGGTGTTTATTAACAAGAAAAAATTGACAAAAAAACAAAAAAAAAAAACAGTTGTTGCGGTGTTTATTAACAAGAAAAAATTGACAAAAAATAAAAAAAAAACAGTTGTTGCGGTGTTTATTAACAAGAAAAAATTGACAAAAAAAACAAAAAAAACAGTTATTGCGGTGTTTATTAACAAGAAAAAATTGACAAAAAAAAAACAGTTGTTGCGGTGTTTATTAACAAGAAATAATTGACAAAAAATAAAAAAAAAACAGTTGTTGCGGTGTTTGTTAACAAGAAAAAATTGACAAAAAATTTAAAAAACAGTTGTTGCGGTGTTTGTTAACAAGAAAAAATTGACAAAGAATAAAAAAACAGTTGTTGCGGTGTTTATTAACAAGAAAAAATTGACAAAAAATAAAAAAAACAGTTATTGCGGTGTTTGTTAACAAGAAAAAATTGACAAAAAAACAAAAAAAAACAGTTGTTGCGGTGTTTATTAACAAGAAAAAATTGACAAGAAATAAAAAAAACTGTTGTTGCGGTGTTTGTTAACAAGAAAAAATTGACAAACAATAAAAGAAAATCATCATTTGACAAAAATAACCATAAAAAATTACTAACAGTTGTTTAGCTATGGTTTGTTCGTTCTTTATTTGCATCCATGTATTTTAGTTTTATTTTCTTTGAGCTTAATTTATTGACCGCCAGTCTTCAGTTTAGCGTTCCCCAGTTTTCTCCTCGCCAACTCTCGGGCGCTTCCGTTACCTGCTCGAACGTTGACGACGCGAAGTCATGGAAACATGGTGCGTCAGCTATGAGAGTACCCTACTTTCTTATTGATAACATCCACCGGAAGTTTATTTTAACTGAAATGTATGAATATTTTACAGACACAAAAACATTTTATTATAAGTTACATTGTTGCGAGATTTAGCGTGAGATAAAGGGGGCTACGTATTTCCACTTCGAGGTTAAAAGATTTAGTAAACGTGTTAAGAAAGTGACGTTCATGTAGTGATGTAAGAGAAGAAGTACATAGAAAAAAGAGCAGAGCCGTTACTCGCTAGTTTTTGGTTTGTG
The DNA here is from genome assembly GCA_963556195.1 of Sepiola atlantica. Taxonomy (NCBI): domain Eukaryota; kingdom Metazoa; phylum Mollusca; class Cephalopoda; order Sepiida; family Sepiolidae; genus Sepiola; species Sepiola atlantica. The sequence goes on from OY744522.1 coordinate 188,756,834, forward strand.
AAACAAAGCAGATCTGTTTGTCGAATGTCTTCTTCCCTACCAGGAACAGTGAGTTACTAATCCCGAATATTACGAGAGAAACGAGACGCAACCATTCCTGCTTCCGCTTAAATTGGCACACAGACGTTACATCAATGAGAGATATATCCCCTATGCACATGCCTACTACTACTACTACTACTACTACTACTACTACTACTACAACTAATAATAATAATACTGGACGTCGCATACTGGGGACAACGCGCGAGGCCATCTGGTTACGGAGACTGTATGTTAAGTATTCATTATGTCGTATCGAATTTATGCCAGAAAATATTTACACTAAATGTTCTAATAAAATACCGGTCGCAATCATTTTTGTAAAAATGCTTGATTGTTAATGTTAGTGATTTGAATAAAAAACAACAGTTTTTATATTGCATTTGTTTATGAATTCAACATTACACGTATCCAGTTCATAGTAAAGTAAGGATTATGTCATTCCCAACGAAGACGCCAGGAAATAACACCGGATAAGTGGTAAACATTTAACATGGACAAAGCTGTAACATAGCGGCCGAATTTTCAAACCGTAAATACGACCGCCGAAGTGTGGCAAAACTTTTGTTTAAACATTTCGTAGTAGTAGTTAACATATTTGCGTCTCGACTCTCGTTCCCTAAGAGCAGTAGTAGTATAGCGACTTTTTAAAAAATTTTGATTGTAGCAGTAGTGCAAATACTTGCCGTAGTTATAAAAAAAACCACCCATTATAGTTTTTGGTGTTTAATAACCTTTGTTATTTACATTTCTTTTACAGTATACGTTACTATTGCACAGTATTTTTCTATGGGTGATACAGTGTATTAGTCCACCTCCACACACGTCAGCAGTCACCAGTAGGAGAGAGAGGGAAGGAGAACTTGGAAATAAGTCATCTTATTGTAGAGTAAAAGCCAAAGAGGCCGTCTTTAGCTTTCTATATATCACGTATCACTGTATGTCCACTTCCTGTTCGCTACGTCACTTCCGTGACACTTTCGCTAATCAATTTTGCTCTGACCCAGTTTTGTAATATTATTTTCAAAGTTACAATTTTACTTTTGGCTAATCTTTCGTTCAACCTTGGTACAAAGCGAACGTTCAATTGCAGAGCTATATAACACCCTACGTAGATACGTAGGTATTTAGAAGGATAGCATTTACATATTGTATTACATTTTAGATTTTATTGTGACAACAAGACAACACCTATTATCTGGTTCTGTGTATGAGCCTAAAGTACATCCGGTGTGGAGGCCCAAATCTTGGAGCTTTATTAAGTGCGGGGTTGAAACTTATTTACGATTACTCCTAGGTCCACTCGACCCGGAGTGATCGTACTTGTAAAGATCCCATCTATGCGTTAAATAGCATTTGTCCTGGTCACGACACTAAACTGCCCCGGACACCTTTAGGCAAGGTGTTCGCCTTACCCAACCTCACCCGAAACCCATCTTTGGCAGCCATATTTTTCTGCCGTCTCTATTTCCAAACCCTATACTCTCCTAGGTATAAAAAATTTCAACCGTGGTAAGTTCCCAATTTAAGAGTTTTAGGGTGAGTGACGTCACGCTTAGTTTCCTTTTACTCTGGCCCGATTGGTCGTAATTATTTGAGTGTAATCTATTGATTTAATGGAATTCATCAATTTCAGTTTATTTCTATTTATATCAAGTTAAGTATGTATATATGTTTATATATTGCTATGTATATAATTCATTCCTAAACTAATTAACCGATCAAGGGTTGGTAATGTGGACGATATGTAGTCAAATTTAGTTTTACGCAAATGGGACTACACGTGAGTGGAATAATTTTTTGGAATTTCAGATGCTTTCGATTTTTGTGAAATTTTAACAATAGATATTGGACATAGAATCAATACATAAAATCAATACATAAAATCAATACATAAAATCAATACATAAAATCAATACATATTTCCCAAATTTCAGTTTCTTTGGAGTATGTTAAATACTTTTTAAGGGGGAAAATATGGGTACAACCTCCCATTTAAAAAATCAAAATATTTTAAATTTAAATTAAATTTGATCCATAGTAATTAGACTAGGGGCGGGCAACCCCCGGCCTGCGGGCCACATCCGGCCCGCCACCCTGTTATGTTTTATTATTGCAATCCGGCCCGCGGACCTCCCAGTAAAACTCATATCATTTTGTGACATAGACGTAAAAGTAGGTTTCAATTAAGATTTACAGTGGCATAAAATGTATAAATATCAGCGAGTGATAATGCATGTATATTTCATTTTTCTTTAAGTATTAATTTCTAATCCTTGGCCCGAGATAAAAATAGAAGAAGAGAAAGAGAGAGGCAAAGAGGAAACGAGAGACGAGGAAAGGGCATGAAACAGAGAACTTATGTGAGATGTGTCCAAAACGAATGATGGATCAACTTGCTACTTCCCCGTCATTATTTTTTATGATTCCAAAATGACTCTTCGTCGGCGCCTTTTATAACATCACATACAGAAGTCTCTTGAGAAACAATATCAGATTTGTAGAGTGTTCAATGCAATTTATTCATGTAAACAAAATATAGTAATTCTGAGATTTCGTTTTTCACTCCGGCCCGCGATCTCCTTCCAAAAGTCTCATCTGGCCCTCACTCTGAAAAGGTTGCCCGCTCCTGAATTAGATGGAACGTGAAAATGAAATGACAATCGATATCGATATAAATCATCAGATAAATGCAAACAAACATCCCTGTGCTTGTTTGACAAGTACTTTAATGGAATGTGTTCCGAAGAACTTACTGCACTAGTGCCCCCTATACGTAAATACTCTCAACTTACCCGTGAGACAGAAATTCCCATTTTTTGCTGTAGAGATAGCCAGATGCCGGAGCGCTTTCTACTCTAATAGCTTCTTCCCTTGAACTGCTAGACTTTGGAATTTCTTCCTTTCCCCCTGTTACCCTGACTGTACCAACATAAGTTTAAATGTAATGTAAACTATAGATATGTAGAGACTAAGATAGATACAGAGAGAGAGAGAGAGAGAGAGAGAGAGGGGAGGAAAGAGAGAGAGAAAGAGAGAGAGAGAGAGGGCGGAGAGAGAGAGGGGAATATGCTTTTATAGATAGATAGATAGATAGATAGATAGATATGTACAGAGAGATGGATACAGAGAGAAGCGAGATAGATGTGAATAGACTGAGATAAATAAATATAGGTTGGTATAGAAGAGAGAGAGAGATGGAAAATGCTTTTATAGATAGATAGATAGATAGATAGATAGATAGATACGTAGGTAGATAGATAGATAGATAAATAGATAGATAGATATGAACGGAGAGATGGATACAAAGAGAGGCGAGATAGATGTGAAGAGACTGAGATAAATAAATATAGGTTGGTATAGAAGAGAGAGAGAGAGAGAGGGAGAGAGAGAAAGAGAGAGAGAGAGAGAGAGAGGGAATATGCTTTTATAGATAGATAGATAGATAGATAGATAGATAGGTAGGTAGGTAGGTAGATAGATAGATAGGTAGCTAGCTAGCTAGATTGATAGATAGATAGATAGATAGATAGATAGATAGATAGATAGATAGATATGAATAGAGAGATGGATACATAGAGAGGGGAAATATATGTGAATAGACTGAGATAAATAAATAGAAGTTTACATAGAAGAGAGAGAGAGAGAGAGAGAGGGGAGAGAGAGAGAGAGAGAGAGAGAGAGAGAGCAAGAATGAAAACGAGAAAGCTATGATTATTGAAAAGCTTGCATAGATATATAGTAATGAAGCAAGATTTTTATGAATTTAAATTTGGTCTCAAGACCCCTTAAGCTTCAGAATTAAATTCATGACATTATTTATAATACGAATTATGCAATAGATTTTGATCCGAATTGGAATGAAGATTCTAGACGTAAGAATTGGTAACATTACATGTTTACTTTAGTCATCAAAAGGAGACATAAAAGAGGTGCAAAACCTTCTGTTGGTGGAATTAATTTTACCTGAGCTTGGACAAGTAATTTTACCTGTGCTTGGACAAGTATTCTTCTCGTTTTATTTATAAAATATAGGCCTGCAAAACCAATTAATCTACAAAGGATTCGTATACAAAATACAAGGCATTAGATATTTGAATATAGTAAGAAGGTTAAGCAAAAATAGTACAAACATTTGGCATTTAATAACCAGAAAAGACTTGATATTCTGTAAAGCCAAAGCAGCTAAACACCTGGAATCGTATAAAAGAAGGCATATGGTTGTACTTCGGGGTCTACAAGAGAAGCTTCAAGCTTTGGGGTTTATCCTCGTTTCCGGTGGGACAACAATTCGAGAATTGACTAAGACGGTGCGATCTTGCTGCTAAATTACGGGTCGTATCCTGAAAATAAACGCTCTCAAACGGAGCGTCTGATTTTATGAGAACCTATATCCCCGGATCAGCGGCTGCAGATATCATTAGGCGAATGGCTAATGATTGCGACCGCCGCTAGCGTCAGATGTTCGTCGTTGTCGTCGGCCATGTGTACGAGTCACATTTCCTTCTCGAGGGTAGCGGCTGTTTCTCCAATAAAACTTGCACAGCGATGAAAAATGGCGATTATATATGCAATTCAGAATGGAACTGACTGGAAGGTATTGCATAGCTGCAGCCTAGATATTGGCTTTGTGTCCAGAGGTCATGTAAGACCTTATCTCATACTGATTCAACAGATCTTTAATCTATCTATCTATCTATCTATCTATCTATCTATCTATCTATCTATCTATCTATCTATCATTATATATATAGATACATATATATACATATATATATATATATATATATATATATATATATATATATATATATATATATATATATGAAATAAAATAAAATATGAAACTCAAAGTATACTTTCAGAGGATAGAACCTATAGTGAAATGGTTTAAGCTCAATATACAAGATAGAGCAATTATAAAGATGAATAAAAAAGATTGATAAAGATGTACGAATGACAAATCTATTTCAACTTCGATTGTAAAATACAGATTGAACTAAACATTTTTCTATTGGATTTACTCCATTTTGAACATTTTCAACGCTGCCTTTACGTCACCCCTTTTTTCCATCTTTAAATCTCCTTTCACTTGACATTTTATCAACGGACGTTTACCAACTGGACAGACTCCATACCTGTTTTCTATGAAACGTATTCAAAGGCAAAAGAAACGACAAGTTCTCATAGAAAACAGGAAGAATCACGTTTTCTCAACATGGCCAATTTTATTTGATCCTCCATCCACAGACTACAAACTTGGGTGGAAGCGTCGTCGTTGGATTTTTGCACAGATTCTTCTGGATTTACCAATACATCTGAACCCCATACCACTTGGATTTCCGTTTTTAGTGACACTCTTTTACACTGGAACATACCCGTTTAAATTTAAAAAACTTTTTAAAAACTTTTTAAAAACTTTTTCAAATTTCGACTATTGACTGTCCTCATCTGTCAACTTATCCATCATTAACTTCCTCTGATGATAAGATTTTAATCTTTGAAAAGTCTGGCTTAAGGAATGAAAAAGAAGAAAAATAAATATTATTATTCACTAAATGTCCTTGTCCTGAACAACCGATGATTATGATTTGCTTCCATTTACAGGTCTAATTACTTTTCATCGACTTATCTTATATATATATATATATATATATATATATATATATATATATATATATATATATATATATATATATATATATATATATATACATATATATATATATATATATATATATATATATATATATATATATATATATATATATTTAAAAAGAATACGCGGAAATCTCTCTAAGGCCCTTTCGACTATCATCTCGTCAGGAGAAAATCGATAGTTTTAATTAATAATAACGTCGAAAGAAAGAGCAAAATGGGGAAATTGAGTGTGCCAAAATTAACGTTAAAGCGATTAAAATTCAATTTAATGATTTCGTTAAAAGTCGATTAAAAGGCACTACGTTAGGGGTTAAAAAAAAAAAAAAATTGGGAAGGAGTTCAAAGTTCCCCAAAGAGATTAAGCGATCTTACAAATTCCTGCATTTGCAGATTCGCATAAACCAGCACATTCCATCAAAAATACTACAGGGAAGGGTAGGGTCCTTGTGTTACCTCTCCTCTAATTCTTTGGACACTGCTATTGGCCAGCATTTGGTTGAAAACCCTAGCTGTGCCAGTGGCTATAAAATAGACCGTTTTGAGGTCTTGCATCGAGCAGATTCCAAGAACCATTTGAAAATATTGGAATCTGTCTCTATTGCTATTCGAAAACCTTCCTTGTGCCGGCAGAAGGAATTTGTAAGATCGCTTAATCTCTTTGGGGAACTTTGAACTCCTTCCCAATTTAAATTTTTTTTTTTTACCCCTAACGTAGTGCCTTTTAATCGACTTTTAACGAAACCATTAAATTGAATTTTAATCGCTTTAACGTTAATTTTGGCACACTCAATTTCCCCATTTTTCTCTTTCTTTCGACGTTATTATTAATTAAAACTATCGATTTTCTCTTGACGAGATGATAGTCGAAAGGGCCTTAGAGAGATTTCCGCGTATTCTTTTTAAATGTATTTATAAATTTTGTACCTCAAAACATATATATATATATATATATATATATATATATATATATATATATATATATATATATATATATATATATAGGGTGGGCCAAAATTAGGGTCCTATCTTTAAATTTGAATAACTTGAATTTGAATAACTTCCACAAAATAAAAGTTAAACTCACCAAACTTTATGTGTGTGTAGACTGACCCTTCCGAGATTTTTTGAAATAAACAAAACAAATTTTAGCCGAAAAACACTTCTTAAAACTTACAAAAACTAAAGTATTGTTTTTTACACTGTTTTGAGTTTTTTAAGCAAAAATAATGTTTTCTAAATGAGGGTACGTTCCTTAGGGCTAATACGGCTTATGCTTGCTTCGGAAGGCGTCCTTTACTTATTCTAAAAAAAAAAATTTAAAAAATCAATAAATAAAAAAGTTATGAATTTTTTAAAATAGGACCCTTATTTTTGCCCACCCTGTATATATATATATATATATATATATATACATATATATATATATATATATATATATATATATATATATATATATATAGAGAGAGAGAGAGAGAGAGAAGAGTCATAGAAGGTTATTAGGTTATTACAATACAAGAAATGGAACTATGATGTCTGTGTTGAGCAGGAGGACAAAGATGAAGTGATTTTGTTCCATTATATCTCACAGAAGAAACGTTGCTAGTCTTTCTCTATATTGTTATCTCCATGAAATATGCTCGACTGAGCTCCAAATCTTTTGTTCCTCTTTGTAAGATGCTTACAACATAACCTCGTTTTACTATCAGATGTGAAAAGAACGTGCCTTTCTTCCTCCGTGTTCCTTGCGCTAAGCAATATTTCCATGAACAATTTATTTTCAAGAAATTTCTATACGTGGAGCATATTACAACGGGACTGCTTCCCTACACACTACAACATGGCCGTCTTGTGTGAAGGAAGAATTGTGTCATAAACCGCCCCTATAATTAATCACACTTAGTTTATTTCGTTAATTATTATTAATCCTCTCATTATATTCTTCATCATCAAGCCAACAATCCATAAATCTCATTAATCTTTATCTTCGAGTGGCTTTTGGCCTTAGTAAGCTGTCGCTGGTTAGTGAAAAAGTGTTTACGTTAACTGTTCATCATAAATTACTGCAGATTAACACGTAGTCGACACTAATTTTTTTCAGCTCCTGTGCCAAGTGTTATCCCGACATCCTCGTCTACTTTAGTGATAATTTCCTCATAGAAAACCATTTCGAAACTGGCCCCTTTGATGGGTATCCGCTCAAAGCCGAGGAATTTGTAATTCTACCTTTTATCCCCTTTCTCTTCCCCATTTTAATGTTCCTTTTTATCCCCCCTAATTCTTTTCTTTCTTTTCATTCGAGACAAAACAGTGATAAAACGTTTCTGATTGTTTTTCGTTTATCGCTGTCTATTCCATTCTACTTATCTCCCCACGAGGGCGAAGTTAAACACAGCTCCTTCAAGAGAAGAACTCTGAATAAAACTATCTGCATATTCTCGTTTGCATTCTTTAATGCTGGTGCCTTACTTGACAAGCAATACAACCTAAGCTGCCTCCGAAAAGAAGGAGAAGGTAATTCCTGGGAGGATGGACGCAGCACATGGTGATAATATACTTTGATCGTACCACGAATTGCGCAGTCATTCTGTTGAGGCTTTCTTTCTGTATTTTTATATTTCTTTCTTTTTTCTTTCTTCATTTATTATTTGTCTTTCTTTCTTTTGTTGTTCTTTCATTTTGATTTCATTTTATCTTTACTTCTTTCTTTTCATCTTTCTTTCTTTTTTACTTTCGTTTTTACTGTTTTCTTTCTTTTTGTATTTTCCTTTCTATTTGTATGCCTTTCTTTCTGATTTTCTCGCTTTCCTGTTCTCTTTCATCCGATCGATTTTTTTCTCTTTCTTCCTTCCTTTCTTTCTTTCTTTTCTTTCTTTTCTTTCTTTCCTTTTTCCGGTCTTATTTTTTTCGTCCGTTTATTTTTTGTCTTTTTAATTGTCTTTATTTCTTTCTTGTTTTGTTTATTTCTTCCTATTTTTGTCTTTCTTTCTTTCTTTCTTGTTTTCTTTCTTTTTGCCTTTCTTTCTTTGCCTAGTTCTTTATTTTTGTCTTTTTATTTTCTTTCTATCTTCTGCATTTCTTCCTTCATTTTTCTTTTTTTCTTTCTTCTGCATTTCTTCTTTCTTTCTTTCTTTCTTTCTTTCTTTCTTTGCGAGAGGTACATCGTTTGGAATCAGATTTTAAAATAATTTCTTTTTCTTTTTCTCGTTTTTAGATACGTGCAGCCATTTCTAAAAGAGGCGCAGTCCGTTGGTAGGTCCGTCCCTGAGTTCGTCGCGCTGAAATTTGAAATCACATCTTCATCGCTCAATGCATAGATTGAATGGACGAACCCTAGATATGTCCAAGCATTTCTATAAGAAACCACATCAACGGAGGTGCAACCCAGGGCATCCTTTTACTGCCTAGACATAGTACAAAATAGACCTCAAATTGTGGTTGGGGTGTCCTCTTCTCTTTGATACACACTTTTCCTCACAGAAGATAACTTGATAGTCTTTCTCTACTCTTTCGATGTTTTCATGCTTGACTGACCTTTAATCTCTGGTTCCACCTGTAAAAGATTCACAACAAAAACTGATCTACTTACCCTTGTAGATAATTTCCCTTCTTCCTCTGTGTACTTAAATCTAATCATAACTTCCATGTAATAGTAATAAAGAAATGCTTTGCTGAGCTGGCCCCTGTTCTCCCAAAATTCTACAACAAATGCCTCACCGAATCTTGCTTCCCTGATAGCTGGTAAATTGCCCTTATCGTACCAGAATCCTTAATCAATCTCGCGACACTCCGTTACCTCGTTAATGCTAAACTACTTTCTGACCATCAGTATGGATTCAGGTAAGTTCGGTCTACTGCGGATATTCGAACGGTCATCTGTGAACGAATATACCATACACTAGACAAGGTGAAGCTAAGGCGTTAGCGCTTGATATATCTAAAGCCTTTGACAAGGTCTGGCATAAAGGTCTTCTCTTAAAACTTAATTCATATGGGATTACTGGACGAATATTTAATATAATTAAATCTTTCCTATCCAACAGAAACATCCAGGTTGTCTTCGATAACGGTTCATCCAAATAACATGACATAAATGTAGGTGTACCACGGAATCGATCCTTGGACCTTTATTGTTCCTGATTGTACCAAAATGCAGAAATGTAAAACTAATGATAACAAGCATCTCGCTGCACAGCTCCCAATTTGGGATGCTCCGCCCCCTCTAAACTTTTACTCTAATTCGAAGTAGCCTCTTACGTCTACAGTGGCAATTTAACTTGTTTGGGCTGAACGAAGTTAAAAAAAAAATGAGCAAAGTCTCTTTCTAAGAACTATTCGTCTGTGGAACTCAATACTACGGGTTACTTCCTATCTGACTACAACATGGTAGTTTGAAAGTCTTGTAAAGCCGCTCTCTTAAGTAATCAAATTGTGACTAGTTTCAACAATCGTTACCAATCCTCACGGTGTTGTGTAACCGTCCACCTGACAAACTCATTGACCCTTATCATCGAGTGGCCTTTGGGCTTTGATAAACGTGCGTCGCTCGATCTGTCACGTGTAAGTTTGTGATAGCATTTTCATCATCTTGCTTGAAGTCTAAGATATCATTTATCCAACCCCCTCAACCGCAGGAAGATGTGGCACAATGCCGGAAGGTTGGAATAAGCGATAGTGCACTCTGGCCCCATAAAAGTAGCCTAGGCAGCCCCATCGGCATTCCTCGGTGAGGGCGCCACAACTAACTCCTCCCCAAAGTGAAAGGCAAGGGCTTGTAGGGTGGACCTCCTAGGACTACCCAAGACGAAAATGCCATCACAATGACCCAGTCACTGTCGGATTTGTTGTCGAGGACAGATCCTCGACTGAGACGAACTGAAAACCCAGGTGTGCCAGGTTCGAATCCAGTTCGTTTCTACAAAAATACTTTCATCAAAACCCCACCTGACCTTGTGTCTAACATCCTGGAGAGGAGGTAAATGAAATACTATCTGAAACTGTAAGTTTTCGCCTGTTTGTCACGCTTCAAGTTCAACATAGAACGTTTAGATGCGTCCACGCATATCTATAAAAGGCTTCGTCTGTTGATTTGTTTGTCTGTCACATTGTTTGCATAACAGTTTCATCGTCAAAAAACGCAAAATGATTTAAGGCTTGTAAAACAAACACAAGGATGCAAAATTGCGGTGATGGGACAGGGGCTGGAGCTTGGTGGATAGTGAGGGACCTATTAGATTAGCGACTCTTTTTTAGACTCTGTCAAAGATGGGGAAACTATTGAATGGTGCACCAGCCCAGATGTGACAACAATACTCCATACATGAGCGGATGGTGGCTTTGTAGAGATATAGGATAATGTCAGGTGTGATAAGTTTTCTAGCTTGGTAGACGTAGCCCACCTTCTTTGCAGAAGCCTTGCCAATGTCTTCTATGTATTTGTTCTAAATCATGTTAATGTGAATGTTAGGCCAAGGAGTTTGAACGTTGGACCCTCAGGTAAAGTGCTATTTGTCACAGCAATCGGTGATTGAAGAGTTTTCTTGTAGTTGTTGAAGGAAAGAAGCTTTTTCGTAGAAGCATTAAATGTTACCATCCATTCATGACTCTATTAGGCTATTCATTCATGACTCTATTAGGCTATTCATTCATGACTATTAGGCGATTCATTCATGACTCTATTAGGCTATTCATTCATTACTATTAGGCTATTCATTCATTACTCTATTAGGCTATTCATTCATGACTCTATTAGGCTATTCATTTTAATTAACTCTGTTTCTTTGTCCATCAGTCTGTTTTAGCATATCTAATTTTCTCTCTCTCATTCTTTCTTTCTCTCTCTCATTCTTTCTTTCTATCTATCTTCCTATCTTTCTACCTCTTATTCTATATCTCTAAATCTCTTTTTACCTTCTTTTCTCTCTTTCTATATTCCTCTCTAACTCTCTTTCCATCTCTCTTTCTATTTTTTCTATATTTTTTCTTTCTTTCTTTCTTTATTTATTTCTTAACGCGTTCATTCATTTCCTGTTTTTCTTTTCTCTTTTCAATTTCTTTTCACCTTTTTCTCTTTCGTTTCTTCTTTCGTTTCTTCTTTTCTCTTTCTTTCTTTTGATGTTCTTTTTTCTTTTAACATTTCTTTTCTCTTTGTATTTATATTCCTATACTTTCTTCTTTTTTCTTTCATTCCATTTTTCTTTTCATCTATTTTCTTCCTGTGATCAATTGTATTTTTATACTTACTTCCTTTCTCTTTCTTATAATATTGTTCCTTTATTTTATAATTGTTTATTCTTTCTTTCTTTCTTTCTTTACATATTCCTTTTCTTATTTAATTTTTCTTTCGTTCTAATGAGTTTTGTTTATTTCATTTATTCATTTCTCTTTTGCTCTTTGTCTCATTTTCTTTCATAATATTTCTTTTCACTTGCATTCGTTTTCTGTCTTCCTTTTGTTCGCTCATATTCTTTTTCTTTTATTTTATCTTTTTTTCATTTGTATTCCCTTTCTTTTCCCTTTTTTCATTCTTTATTTTCATCTTTATTTTCATCTTTCTGTTTTCCTTTCCACTTGAATTCATTTTATTTATTCCTTTTCCTTCCTTCATTCTTTATTTTTTTCTTTCTTTTCACTTGCATTCCTTTCATTTCTTCATTTCTCTTTTTCTCTTTCATTTTCTTCTTTTTCTTTCTTTCTTTCTTTTCTTTTCACTTGCATTCCTTTCATTTCTTCATTTCTCTTTTTCTCTTTCATTTTCTTCTTTTTCTTTCTTTTTTTCTTTTCTTTTCACTTGCATTTCTTTTCATTTCTTCATTTATCTTTTTCTCTTTCATTTTCTTCTTTTTCTTTCTTTCTTTCTTTCTTTTTCTTTTCCATCTTTCTCCCTTTTTTCTATCGCACCTTCTTTGTAAGAAAAAAAAAACATAAGTTTGCAATCATTTCAACTCCGGATGTCTGTAATATACTTTGCCCAGGATAGTTGCTTCCGACGTCCGGCAGGAATTTTATTTAATCGAAATCGAGACTCCATATTTATGCATGCGTAGAAAAGTTCTTTCTCTTGAATGTCTAACGAAGAAACATCAAACATGCATAGTTACACGTCAGCAAACAAACTCACACATATACACAGATATGGTCCATATATACATATACATATATATATATATACATATATATATATATATATATATATATATATATATATATAATGAATGAGGTTTTAAAGCCTTTAAAAGCATGTTCAGATGCAACATTTATTAATAAAATCAAGTCAGAATAGATTCTATTTTCATTTTACACTTTGATCTTTTGACTAATAATTTCGCGATACACCTCGCATCTTCAGAGTATGAATAGAAGTTGTAATAGTTCGATATGGTTTTCGAAGTCTTTAGGTTGGGAAATGGACGTTGTGTGGTTTCACTCTCTCACACACTCTCTCTCTCCCTCTCTCTGTCGCTTTTTCTCTTTCTCTCTCGCTCTCTCTCTCACACGTTCTATCTCGCTCTCTCTCGTTCTGTCTGGCCCGTTCCCTTCTCTCTCTCACCCTCTTACTCTGTCTGTCTGTCTGTCTGTCTCTGTCTCTGTCTCTCTCTCTCTCTCTCTCTCTCTCTCTATATATATATATATATATATATGTGTGTGTATTAAAATAGGAGAGTTAATATTTTTCTTTTTAAACATCTTTTTAAGAATTTAATAATAAATGAGGCTAAAAAACCTTTCAAAGCATGTTCAGATGCAATATCTATTAATAAAATAAAATCAGAATAGAATAAGTTTTTAGTTATTTTCAACAAAGTAAGCATATGCTGTTTAAATTCCCAGGGATACTAACTAAATCAAAGATATCGCCGACTTAGCACTTGCATAAGCTGACTTACCACTGGAAACTTGACAAATAAAAAAGGGGATTCAAGTATCGAACAGTGAAACAAAAAACAGGGGACCTTTACATGACTGTGAAAAATTTAGCGGGGGATCATTAGCTGTTTACCATGTAACTGTTTCGGAGATTTAAAAACAGGACAGTTATACAATTCATGGCTCTCCAGTGGTACTGATCAAATGATCATTTCCTCAATAATCAAATGTAGAAATAATTCAGCTTTAATTGCACTAATATATACATAAATAAATAATAATAATGATAATAATAATAATAATAATAATAATAATAATAATAATACATTACCCTTAATACTAGTGTAATATGGTCATTTGCATATAAAATAATATTAATTATAACAATAATAATAATAATAATACTATAATACTATATATATACACACACACACACACACACACACATATATATATATTTTTTTTTACGACGGTTATAATTATAATTTTATTCTCATTTTAAATTTAACTCACTCTGGCCCCCATCCTCCCCGTCGCCCCGGCTGGAATTGAGATCACAACGGCCCAAACACGTGAAAACCTACCACGCAATATTTTGAAACACGACTTCTTTGGGGGCCCCCCTCCTCCCCTCTCTTGTCTCATATCACCGTTATAGACAAAGCTCCAACTCTGTCCCCCTCCCCCCTCCAATGTATTTTCAATTTCAATCTCCTGTTGAGGTGAATTTAAAACGTATACCATTCGGATTCCATTGTTAGCCTGATGAGTGGATGCTATTTGCAAGCGTCAACGAAACAGAACTTGTTTTGTCGCAACTAATGGAATAAAATCAACAAAAAAAAATATTTTGCTCTTAATTTGCATTCAGCACTCTCATAAACCCGGTTTCAACTTCCTTCGGATTCATACCCCCTGGATATTTGTAACAAGTTAATTATATATATATATATATATATATATATATATATATATAGGGACACACTGTATGTATGTATGTATGTATATATATATATATATATATATATATATATATATATATATATATATATATATATATATATGGGAAATGAAAAAAAACACCAAAAGATGTTTTTTTTATGTATTCATCAACGTTTCATCTTTATTTGTAATACTTCCTCAGGATGATAATGTAAAGAAAAATGTCACACTCTTACCCACCCATCCTTCCCAATTTCAAATCACCTTCATTTCTCCAAATCTTTTCTAAAACCATAACACTACCTACACACCAAAAACACAGAGCCTCCCCTCTCCCCTCCTCTTTCCCCACCCCTCCATTTTTTCACTCACAGCCATCCACATTAATTTCATTCCCTGCCACTGACTTCTCTCAGCCCGGACCTCGGCCCTGTGCTCCCAGTAGTGGATACTACTTCTTCTTATTAACCCATCATGTCAACCCAATATTTTCATGTACTTGCCTTACATTTTTCTCAAAATTATCATCCTGAGGAAGTCTTACAAATAAAGACGAAACGTTGATGAATACATAACAAAAACATCTTTTAGCTTTTCCTTTTTCATTTCCCATATATATATATTATGTATACATATATTCTAGAGAAATAGAGTCGACAAAACGAATAGGTTTATCTGAACATCTTTTCTTTTTCAAATCAATCATCTGTGAATCTTTCTATTTTATTCCATGCCTGCAACAATAATATTTTCTTTTTTCGGTTGGAGTAAACATTTTCAGATTCGGATTTTAAAACGAACCCCGCAACAGCAAATTGGCGGGTGTTTTCCGTTCGTCGACAAATAAAACAAACGGAAGAAACCGGTGACCAGATTAAGTAAAATAAACATTTGTCGAAAAATATTGGCGGATAAAACTGCTCGTCTTCAGTGGGAAACAGAAAAAAGGCGGAGGTTATGAAAACAGATCGCTTGATTAATTCAGTGTTATTCCACCTTTACGCATCCGTCGTCAGTTTTTATTATTTTATTATAGACAAAAACACGTATCTTAAGAGATAAAATTTGCTTCGCCTAAAGAAAAATACGGCATTTAAAAAAATACCCCGTTCAACTCTATTTTGAGATTATATATTTTCCGAACTTAAAAGAATGAGTATCTATCTATCTATCTATCTATCTATCTATCTATCTATCTATCTATCTATCTATCTATCTATCTATCTAATAGCGCTTCCCTAGAAGAAAGCCTTATTGATGAAGCCTAAATAATAGGGCGAAATATGGATTTCTACACGCATATCTCTTCCTGATTTTTATTTGTTCCATATAAATGTCTTGGTTTAACCCCCCCTTTCTTTTAAATGTTGATCTATCTATCTATCTATCTATCTATCTATCTATCTATCTATGATTATTTTTATTTATACAGACATGTACATCATCTGCGACACTAGAATGTCGATGTTATCGATCAACAGCTGTTAGAAACTGAGATCTTATCAGACAGAATGAAAATCTGACTCTATCCTTAGGTCATATTTGGTTCTTTCCAAACCGGAGGGAAGGATCAGATTTTCATTCTACCTGATGAGATCTCAGTTTCTAATATCGCAATTTTAACCACGTACAGGCCAAAATCGATACACGTAAGGACCTCGGGCAATAACTAGACAATTAAATAAACAGTAAGGAAAAAAAAAACAAGCTATTTTAAACAACAAATAATTTATTGAAGAAAAAGAAAAAAAAAGGTAAAATGGGTTCGGCAGAAAGTCATTGTTCAAAGTTCACTTCATAGACTGAATTTAAGTTCCGATGGACACACGGAAAGGCTGCATAAATAAAGTCCTAATTATGCTGCCCGAAGGCTTATTAACTTTGCTAGGAAAGACATGTCAGAAAAAAGAGAAAACTTACTTGAAAGAATTTTGTTAGTAAAATAAAAAAAATACCAGAAGAATATAGAAAAGTCCTTTTTGTTCGCGCTGTTTGTTTCCTTTGATTGTTCATTTTTTTTATTGACATCGCATCGTTTCTTCGATCGACTCCTTTTGAGAATAGTGGCACTCTTCCACGTCAACTCTTCATTTGGAGACATCTTTCGGAACACACTTCGTTTTGTCTTTTCCAAAGGCACATTTGCCTTTCAAATGAATATCTTCCTTGTTTCTGTTTTTAGACTTCAGTGGACTTCTCCGTCCAACGTAAATATTCAACCTCGAACACTAGTTGAAACTCCAACTTCCTTGAAGATTTTTACAGGCATGCTCTCTACATATTCCTGTTTTAACATTCTTGTTTTTAGGACTTCTTCATGTCCGAGTTGAGTCGACCGACCTCTCCACCTCGAGATCGTTTCAGCAACTAACTTGAATTTCGCGGTTATTTCAACGGCTTCCGGCGTCAAACGCCCACGCTTCAGACACCGACACGTGCCATCAGCAGCAGTCATTCATTACAAGTTCTTAAAAAAGGGGGTTTTAGAAGAAGAAGAAAAGAAAAGAAGAAGAAGAAGAAGAAGAAAATAAATTTCTGACACTCTCCCGAACAAAAAAAAGAAAAGAAAAAGATCGCTCACTTACAGTCTAATAGTAAACATAGTCAGGATTCTTATCCTTAACACATTTTCTACCTCTCTTAGGTTTAGAATTCTCAGCTCCATCATCATCACTGCACGAATCCTTATTTTTCCCAGGTCTCACTTGGTACGAATGAGATATAGATAGCTCCATAGGATACAAATGCTTAATAGAATGCTCACTACAGACAAGTGAATAGCAATATGTACATCTTTTTTACTTTACTACCGTCCTCTACCCACAGGTGACCCGTGAAGTCTATCCCCGTATGGTAGAAAGGTCTGATAAGATTAACTCGATGCTTGGGTAGGTTTGTCATCTTAGGATAACGAAAAGACAAGGAGTTAAACTTCTTGCATATCATACAACTAGCAAGAACAATCTTGACGGCCTGCCTGGCCTTGGGTAACCAAAACCCAGAATTGCGCACCTTATCAAGCGTAGCAGCAATCCCCAAATGCTTGCATTTCATGTGACACTCCATCACCAACAAACTGGTTAGGTGACACATTTTAGGCAGCAGAACAGGACTTTTCACTTCTTCGGAAAAATATTCAGAGTTTTCTATACGTCCCCGACAACGTAACAAATTGTTGTCATCCAAAATTAGGTTCAACTTATTCACCAACAAAGGAATATTACTTTCCACTTTACTTTTCAGAAAACTTATTTCTTCAGCGAAAAACTCACTCTGAGTAACCTTAATCAAATAGGACTTTGCCTCAGAAGTAAAATTGACATCACGCTTATCGCCCCTTAACTTGGCAATAAATTTAAACACAATCTCTAAGGTACTTATCAACCTTTTGAGAGAAGAGAATCTTTCCAACTCAACCACACATGAGTTAGAATCCCCATTCAAGCCAGTATAAGCAGTTACCAAGGTCTTGCATTTGTCACTAATGCAATCCAACTTATAGTCAGGCCACTTCAACTTTTCTGTCTGTAACCATACTGGACCTCTAATCCAAAAGTTTTTATCCTTTTTAAACTTACTAAAGGAAACGCCTCTAGTTAACAAATCTGCAGGGTTTTCACTAGTACTTACATACTTGAACTTTAAGGTATAACCCTTACAACTTATCTCATTCATAATGAATTTTATATCCTTCAAACGATTTTTAGTGAACTGGCACTTAGTGTGTACAGATTCAGACAACAACCAAGATAGCACTACCTGTGCATCTACAGCAATGATAATTTCCTCAAACAGCTTGGGAAACATTTCAATCAAAATAAGGAGATGCTTAATTCCCAGATATACAGCTAGTAATTCCAACGTAGGAAGAGTTCTTTTAACAGAAGGAGCCACTTTGGCTTTCGCATAAAATAGCCTGGCCTCTCCTCCCTGATACATATATTCGACTATGCCATAAGCAAGATTCGAAGCATCACAAAACACGATCAAGGTAACAGGCGAATTGGTTTGTACTGAACATCTTTCAAAACCAATTTTTTGAACATCTCGGAGATTTGCCTGAAAACTATTCCAAACAGACAACAAGCTATCAGGAACTACCTGATCCCATGCCACTCCTGATTTCCAAACTTGACTTAATATAATTTTTCCTTTTATAGTTATAGGCAATACTAAACCTAACGGATCGAATACAGACGAACTAACGGATAGCATATCTCTTTTTGTGGAGACTGACTTTTTAACTTCACCTTTGGAGATACCAATTTCGTCTGACTCAGGGTCATACCAATACCCCAGTACTTTCTCACAGGGCACTCCATGAGAAGAGTAATTGTTATCTGCTCGAATGCGAGCAGACACCAATTTACTGTTACTACAGCACGTTTTCAATAAGAAGCTTCCCTTTTCCATGACATTCACAGCCTCGGTATAGAGTTTCAACAATTCATCAGGAGACCCATGTGTTTTCACTAGATTATCTACGTAAAAGTTTTTTAACAACATGTCTCTACAAGGTCCCGATGAGTGCTTCTCAACGTGGTGCTTCACTACGTAACTTAAGATGAAGGGACTAGACACAAACCCGAATATCAGAGTTTTGTATCGAAAACACACTAATTCATCTTTTATTTTTAAAAAGAAACAGAATCTATTTTTGTCAAAGTTATTCTTTAGTCTAATCATCAGAAACGCCTTTCTGATGTCAGCCAATAATACATAATTATCTGTTCTAAATTTGAACAGAAGTTCCAACATGTCAGTATACAGATTTATGCCACTATAAGCACAATCGTTGAGAGAAGGTTTATTATTTACCCTCAACGAGCAATTGAAAACAGGCCTAATCTTAGTCGTGCACTGCACATCATTTTTAAAGACTGGCCGGTGCGGTATCCACGTATACTTGTAGAACTCCGAAGGAGTCGGATGGATTCTTTCAATCACACCCTCACATTCCTGGTCTAGGAAGACTTTGCAATACTCAGAATATAAGTTCTGAGAGGATAATCTGTCCACTACTTTATCTAGGACAGCTAACGATACTCTATGGTTAGAGGGTACTTTCCTTAATTTATCTAAGTCCCACGACAAACCTATGTAGTAATTATTATCTCTGTATTCAATAGAGGAGCTGAATTCTTCTATTTTCTTTCTGTCGTAATCACTACTAACTTCATTAACTATCCCTAATGATTCCAATTTGAACATTTGTTCAATACCTCTGTCCACGGAAGCTCCATCAAGACCATTCCAAGGATCCAGATGGTTGGACTTAGGTTCAAGAGCAAAGTAAACATGGGTCACATCACAAGAAGCATGTTCACCGATGACTTGATTATAATTTAAACCAATCTCCATATGTGGTTCAAAATCAGAGGGGTCGCCAAATAATATCATACCTAGCGAGGACTCAAAAGCAGAACCATTTTTAATCTTTGTTAATCTTAAGGGTCCCAGAAATCTAATCACATCAATCCCTATCAGACCGTATATTTCAAGAACATCACTTCTCAATTCGGAGAAATCAGCAGCAAGTTTAACGTCGCTTTTCTTCAAATTACTGATCACCTCCTCCAACCCTTTCATTTTGAAGGACAAATCCAACTGTTCATCCATCAGAAAATTGATACTTCTCGCAACATCGGGAAAGGACACCTTCAATGTTACTTCATTCAAGTCTTTCTCTTGGCTACCAATAAAGGTCTTTATTACGTATTTTCGACGATGCAAGGAAGACAACTCTTCTTTCATAAATCTATCAGAAAATCTTTTACCCATATAAGACCGTTCACTACCAGTGTCTAGCAGACAATTTACGGTGTGAAATTCGCCACCTACTTCAACTGTGATACCTATCACAGGCAACAATGAAGAACTACTCTTCATCCTGCAAATATTTGACTTCACCACAGGTTTGAGAAAACTCGAACACAAGGCGGACAAGTGTCCCGACTGTTCGCACGACCAACACGTAATCTTATCGTTTTTTTTCATAAGGACACAAATTCTTCAGATGATATGAGCTAGTACACCTAGCACATAACTTCAATTCGCTACATCTTTTAAGTCTTTCTTCGTAAGAGGGAAACTTATTACAGTCACGAGACAGATGATAATCGTTTCTACAAAAACAACACTTAAACTTAACCTTATATGTTTTAACATGAAAATTTTTCAACGTGGAAGGTTTCTTTTCAGGTTCGAAAGGCCTGAATTTACTCTTTTCCTTAAAGGAATCAACTTTACGATATCTCGAATCGTGTTCACAAAATTCCAGTGTTTTAAATATCTCAACACTATTCTCCAGAATTTGGTTCAAAGAAGGATAATTTCCGTTCACCTTATGTATTAATTCTGACTTAAAGGAAGTTGTCAGTTTATTGAATACAATGTGACTTAACAAACGATTTCCCGGAGAATCACTCTCAAAGAAATCCAAACCGAACGAGTTCTTTAACTCGTACAATTGGGTCTTCATCTTAGTCAGGAATTTCTTTACGACATTATTATTATACATGCGATTTTCATTCAACATGGACGAAAATATAGAGTCGACGATACACTTTTCGTCTAAGAACTCTTTCGATAGCAAGTCCAAAGCTACTCGATAATTTTCATCTGATACAGACAGATGTTTTATCACATGAAAGGCATAACCAGAAAGATGGTTTTTCAATATCACTAATCTTAATGCGTCACTATCAAGATTAGCTACACAATTCAAAAATTCTCTATGGAAGTTTAGATAGGCTAACTTATCCGTTTCCAGATCCCTATCGCTAAACTTGGGACAAACTATTTTAGGGGTTAAATCGATGCCTTTTATCCCCTTACTAATTCTGGAATTCTCGTCAACGTCTCTTTTACAAGGCTTAAACGTAGTTAATTTTTCTATCACTTGTATTTTAAATAAGGCAGCTCCCTTATTAAAACTTTCCACTAACTCATCGTCTACACCATCAGAGAGATAAGCATCTATAACTTGTTCCTCCAACCGAACTACGTCTTTCAGATATTCATCAATCTGTTCTTTACACAAAATATATTTAGATTCTTCTATCTCACTAGAAGATTTTAACACTTCAAATACGACTAATATCTTATCTTTAGCGTATTTTATTTTTTTCAACAAGACATCTGCTGTTAAACTCGCCATTTTTCAAATCCCTCCCCACCGACTCCTTTCTACAAGTACTAAGAGAGGGGGGGTTACTACAGACAATGACACCTACACTTGGCGCCAAATTTTCCCGCCAACTTAAACTGAACAAGACAAGATGGCTGACTCACCACGTGGAGACAATAAAATGGCGACACGCACGCGCGCAAGATAAATTACACAATGAACTCAAAGCAGCGACGAAGATAAAACAGAAAATCATTAATTGACTATAAAGCAGCTTATTCAGTCCAGTGAACCTTGATAAGTCTATATACAGTTTGGGCACAAACGACTACCTTTACAGTACAATAAAATAGTGTTTATAGAACCACTCCCAAACGATAGACAGAAGAAATGGTCTCGCTCACTATTCTTAGTAAGACAGAGCGTAGAGACCATTACGCCGAACACCTCTGTGTTTAAACATAGATACAGAATAGAACACAGAGACCTAGAATTTTATTTATGCAGAATATCGCAATTTTAACCACGTACAGGCCAAAATCGATACACGTAAGGACCTCGGGCAATAACTAGACAATTAAATAAACAGTAAGGAAAAAAAAACAAGCTATTTTAAACAACAAATAATTTATTGAAGAAAAAGAAAAAAAAAGGTAAAATGGGTTCGGCAGAAAGTCATTGTTCAAAGTTCACTTCATAGACTGAATTTAAGTTCCGATGGACACACGGAAAGGCTGCATAAATAAAGTCCTAATTATGCTGCCCGAAGGCTTATTAACTTTGCTAGGAAAGACATGTCAGAAAAAAGAGAAAACTTACTTGAAAGAATTTTGTTAGTAAAATAAAAAAAATACCAGAAGAATATAGAAAAGTCCTTTTTGTTCGCGCTGTTTGTTTCCTTTGATTGTTCATTTTTTTTATTGACATCGCATCGTTTCTTCGATCGACTCCTTTTGAGAATAGTGGCACTCTTCTACGTCAACTCTTCATTTGGAGACATCTTTCGGAACACACTTCGTTTTGTCTTTTCCAAAGGCACATTTGCCTTTCAAATGAATATCTTCCTTGTTTCTGTTTTTAGACTTCAGTGGACTTCTCCGTCCAACGTAAATATTCAACCTCGAACACTAGTTGAAACTCCAACTTCCTTGAAGATTTTTACAGGCATGCTCTCTACATATTCCTGTTTTAACATTCTTGTTTTTAGGACTTCTTCATGTCCGAGTTGAGTCGACCGACCTCTCCACCTCGAGATCGTTTCAGCAACTAACTTGAATTTCGCGGTTATTTCAACGGCTTCCGGCGTCAAACGCCCACGCTTCAGACACCGACACGTGCCATCAGCAGCAGTCATTCATTACAAGTTCTTAAAAAAGGGGGTTTTAGAAGAAGAAGAAAAGAAAAGAAGAAGAAGAAGAAGAAGAAAATAAATTTCTGACACTAACATCGACATGCCAGTATCGTATATTATGTATATGTCTGTATAAATAAAAATAATCATATATATAAAAGCTCTATTTTATATTGAGCACTGTTTATAAGCCATTTTGAAATATTTTGGATTTTTATATCCTGTGGATGTTTACCTTTCCTGGATTAATATATATATATATATATATATATATATATATATATATATATATATATATATATATATATATATATATATAAGAAAACATTAATTTTTTTTACCTATACACGCCGGCGTTTCAAACTTCCGCTATCATTAGTGTAGGATATAGTTATTTCAGACGGTCGCAAGATCCGAACCCAGATACAAAATCACCCTAGACTCCACAAGCAAACGCTCTAACCAAACGCCGACGAGAAATTACCACGTTAAGAAAGGGAATTAAATCTTATTCAGCCACAGGCTGATAGATAGAGTGTTCAACGAACGTTGTCGAAACATGCCATATAGCACCGTGACAGTAGATTTTGAAATCCCCAAGCAGGGCTCAACTTCAATTTCTTAAAGGGGCTTACAACAATATTTATTTAAGAAAACCGTACATTATTTTTACCTACATAAGTCGGCGTTTCAAGCTTCCGCCATCATCAGTGTAAGAGATGATCATTTTAGACGGTTATGTGCGAGGTGGAATGTGCGGATGAAAATGAGACAGAATATATAAGCAAGCTGAAAAGAAAAGCGAACATATCTATACGGAACATTTGTTTAGACTTCCTCTTTAGGAAGCCTTAATAAATGTTAGGCGAAGTATCGATTTATTTACGCATATCTCTGCGTTGATTTTTATTTGTTCCGTATAAATGTATTCGTTTAATCTTTGTGTTAGTCTTTAATTATTCTTATCTATCTATCTATCTATCTATCTATCTATCTATCTATCTATCTATCTATCTATCTATCTATCTATCTATCCGCAAATGTATGTAAGGGTTTAGAATAACAAGAACGGAAGAACACCCAGACAGAAAAAAAGAATAGATATACAAAAAATTACCTTCCAATCTGTTTTGATGTATGTATGTATCTATCTTCGGAGGTTGTTTTCTTATTGGGATGAGGATAAGGTCTCTCCAGCATCTTAAATATATAAAACAATAAGCGTATCAAAGAGCCTCTGACAACTAAATCGATCTCCTGGCGGAAATATTCGGAACATATATGCGAAGAAGTGAAACACGAGTTACCAGGTTTCTTCAGACTGACATGTATCGTAAGTCTAGGATAAGTAGAATATGGATCAATTTAATTTCAAAACTGAGGTCGATGGAGACTTCTAATCCAGGTTGATGGCAACCAATCTAGGAGAAGCAAAAGAGATATCCGGTCATCTCTTCCTTGGTATGTTAACAACGGCTTAGAAAGTGTACTTCTGTTGAACAAGCGTTTGCCGCTATAACTCAATGATGTGCAAATGTTTCTCTGCGATCTGATCTGTCCTATGGCGATGGAAGAGTGACGAAGGGTGCAGCTATAATCTGTTGGAGACACACGGCCACAATTATGTGCAGTTGCATTATTTACAGAGTTTAAAAAACACCACATAAATTCCATGGAAAATATAATATTTGTGTGCCATTGCGTTACAGGCATTGCTGGTGTGCAGGGGGTTCAAAAAAGCATCAAACAAGTCATAGACGAGTAAAAGGTTACAGTAGAGAAAGGTGATGAAATGACAATCTTCTGTGAAAGTGGAGCGAATCATCTATCTATCTATCTATCTATCTATCTATCTATCTATCTATCTATCTATCTATCTATATATCTATCTATCTATATATATATATATATATATATATATATATATATATATATATATATATATATATATATATATATATATATATTAGTCTATATTTTTCGTTGTATAGATTTATCTGTATGTCTTTTAACCGCTTTATCTCTCAATCCGTTCATATATCTATGTATTTATGAATCCCATCAGATCTCTCTCTCTCTCTCTCTATCTATCTATCTCTCTCTCACTCTCTCTCTCTCTCTCTCTCTCTCTCTCTCTCTCTCTCTCTCTCTCTCTCTCTCTCTCTCTATATATATATATATATATATATATATATATACATATATTAGTCTATATTTTTCGTTGTATAAATTTATCTGTATGTCTTTCAACTGCTTTATCTCTCAATCCGTTCGTATATCTATGTATTTATGAATCTCATAAAATCTCTCTCTCTATCTATCTATCTACTGTGTTTTTATATTATCGCATAGTATATTTTCTGTGTGTATTTGTTGCAATGTTTGTTTCAAAAGTGCTCAATACATAAGTAGGGCTCAGTAGTTTTATGAAAATATGTGTATAGTAAGCTACTGAGTGATTTTTGTGTTTCGCTCGGTAATAGCTTATTGGGATTACTATGATTAACACTACGAGTTTGTTTTTCTGGCAGCTGATTGACAACAAGTCTCCCTAGATTTCAAGAACTCTTTGTTTCTTTCGATAATCGTTACAAATCATTTTGCGTCATCGTAACAGTCGTTTACCATTGATTTATCGCTGATTATTATCATCATTATTTTTTTTCATTTACTCATTATGAGTTCTCACAAAGGTCATTATCAGTGATTGTTCACTGATAATGTTCTATTATGGGAGGCCCTATTTGAAAAAGGTGTACTTAAGCTAGTATGGATTGTGATCGAGGTTAAAATTATCAAGCTGGGTTCATGTCAGACTGTAAGATCAAAGGAACAAAGGATTTAGGGTCAATAAAGGTCAGAATAGAAACCGGCAGATCGAGACGTGATGACGTAACTTGTTGTTCTGACACAAAGAAACGATAGTTTAAACAGTTTAACTATGGAGTTCGACGCGAGAAGACGTGAAACGATGAGTTCAAACTTTAAGTTAAGTCCCGGATGAGATGAAGAAGGCAACCCTCCCCTCTCTGTCTGGTATAGGACTGTCCTCCACTTAGCAAGATTAATAGGTTAGAATTTCTAGAAGTATAAGACAATCCGGCCTCTCTTTTTGACGTTGTTTAATACAGAGAAGATCAATAAAAGCCTCTTTGAACTTCTCAAAATCTGTCTTCTACTCTCTTTTGTCTATTAACAAAAGTTTGTTCACAGAGACATACTGAGACGAACCACACAGCGATCACGGCATGGAACAGAGAACAAGGAATATTGATGACGGAGAATACGAATAACAACGAGGAAAGAAACGAAGAAAATAAGAAGTAAATTTGATTTGATTTGCAATGAACATTTTTATACGATGAGAAAAGAAAAAGAAAGTTTTAAAAACCCACCTCACACACATATTGATACACTTAAAAAGAATTTAATAATTGAACTCTCTCTCTCCGCGTAGGTTTAGTGTAAAGTACGCACGCATTATTAAACACCAACACCTGAAAACGTTAAGTGAAAAAAAGATCTGTTAAAAATAGTTTTAAAACTTTGGTAATGCTTCAAGCTTTTCGATGTTTCGGAATCGTTATATATAACACAGTTTAAAGGCTTATAATAACTTTAATTAGCTATAAAAAACGCAGCGTAACGATACTAACCGGTAGGTTTTCCTAAAGTAGTAGTGACAACAAGTCTTTTCAGATTTCCAGTTCTTTCCACCTCTTTTGATAAGCACCGTAAATGAGTTTGCGTTATCGTAACAGCAGCTTACCATTGATTTCTCGCTGGCAACGCCCATTGGTCTTCTCTGTGCTTTGAGTGGCAATAAGCCTCCCTAATCTTTCCAATGGAGGTCTGGTGAGTGCTCTTCCTCCTCAGTATTTTCATCCCTCTTCACCCTACACAGCTATTTTGTGGGGTATCAGCCGTGGCTGATGTCATCACATTGTGTTTTTATCATTATTTCTACTCACTAGAAGTTCTCACATAGCTCATCATCAGAGATCACTCACTTATAAAAACAGGTGGTGTTCCCTGGAGTCTGGATGACAACAAGTCTCCCCAGATTTCTAGTAGTCTCCACCTCTTTCGATAACCTTTGCAAAAGACTTTGCGTTATCGTAACAGTCGCTTACTCTTGATTTCTCGCTGGCAACGATCATTGGTCTTTACTGAAATCTTGGTGCATTAAGCGTGCCCAAGGTCCCAGTACTCTTCGCACCGATCCAGTGGAGGTCTGTTTAGTGCTCTTCCCCCCCCCTCGGTCTTACAAATTTCCTTGGCCCTTCACGACTATTTTGTGCGGTATTAGCCGAGGTTGATGCCTTTTTGTGGGGGGGGGGGGCTCCCAGTTTATAAGATTTCTTGCATTTTCAGTCTACTTTGGTTCATGTGGTTTTCCTTCCGTCTTTTTGTTTTACTTCTGTTGCAGTTTTCATGTGGCTAGTTAGTATTTGTCGTTTATGTTGGTTGGTTTCTGCATTCGAGGATTTTCCTTAAGATTTCATCATTGCCGTCCGTTGTATAGTCTCAGTCTTCCCTTTGATTCCAATTTCTCCTAGTCCCTTTTTTCCATTTTTTTCGGGACTAAATTACTCACCATAATTCAATCACAAAACTGATGAATATTTTAACATGTATTTTGTGTTATTAGAATATATTAAAAACATCCTTTAGAAACAAACGTTTATTAACTTTCCTTTGAAGACCTGGGTGTTCCAAGTTCGAATTTAGTCGGTTCCACATTACCACTGTCACTTAGGGATGTTGGCAACCTTCTCGTGGTCCTTCCCGTAAGTACCCGATGTCTTTCCAGAAAGATTTCTAACTATAAAAAAAACGGGGAAACTAATGTTAACACTAGAATAATCTGATTCACATGAAAGAAGAAGTATAATAATGATAAATAGAAGATAGATAAATCTGTTTGTATGTCTGCATTTAACCTATTTATATATGTTAATAAATCTGCTTATATGTCATGTGTTTGCATGTATTCGTCTACATTTGTTCGGATTCATCTATATACCTATATTGATATCTATTTTTCTCTACTATCTACATCACAGCAAAAGGCGTGAATCCATGTGTGTTTCAAATGGTCGGCATCTCCCAACCGATGTTCACATAATTCCCCAACTTTTGACTCCATTTATAAATCCACCGCCAACCAATCACGCCGCACCGGGTCATCAAAATGCCGCAGATTCTTTCATATTCCATTCTTATCTTCTCCAATGTCAGATCTCAGCTGCCGGAATTCACACGATCAGTCGGAATAATTTATATTAAGAGAATGGCACGAAATATCCCCTCCAAACCGGGCACTCGGTCGGGTAGTAGCGCTTCTGGTTTAAGAGGGCAGATGGGAAATGCGCTTTAATAACTTGCTTATTGCTATTCACATTTTTGGGAGGTTTTTGCGAGGAAAGGACAAGAGCTTCTTTTGATTCTTGCCTTTTTTTACTCATAGAAACAAAGTTATATACATAATCTTTTAGTTTTGATTATTTTTAGTGGTGGTGGGGGGCGGATAATAGTCGGTTCCCGGCGGAATTAACTTGAAAATTTAGAGCAATTCGTATACATTATTAGCAAGGCGTTGACCGGGAATTAATTAAGATTTCATTATATTCTTACCCCCATCTCTGAAGTAAGATTTTAATTTTACTTATTTAATTTCTATAATTTGTAATTTTGAATTTTTAAATCAAATAAAATAAAGTAAAAAGTCATGTTTTTAATATTTATGGATGTCCGGTGCGAACGCAGACCCCAATATATTATTGCGGAAACAAAAATGCTGATAAAAAAGATTAATAGTGGTATTTAGTTCGTCGTGAAATTTTATTTGTGAAATGTGTTGGATCTTCGTATACTGCTTTTATTTCAATCGCATGGCCGCACAAACATGTAACACACACCACAAATATAATATCGTTTCCTTATATTCTGTTGTTCTTTTCAGGGTCCTATTAGAGAGATTTCTTTTAAATTTCGAACTTCGTGTTTGGCTTTCCTAAAGCGAATAAATACATAACCGGGCAAATGATAACACATACGTGCACACATACACACACACACACACACACACACACATACACACACACGAACATCTTCTTTCTCTCTCTCGCTCTCTCTCTCTCTCTCTCTCTCTCTCTCTCTATATATATATATATATATATATATATATATATATATAGTATGTTATGAAAATATATTTATGGAAATTAAGTTAACGATTCATAAGTAAATAAACAAATAAGTAAAAAAACTAAACTAAACAAAAACCTAACAATTTAAAAATTAAAACCTAAAATAGAAATACAAGAAACCACGTGTTAAAATAAATTCACCCATTATCGTGACACAACAATAAAACAGGATATAGGCCAATCTATAGAAAACAGAACAATATAACAGGATATAAGAAGTAACACTAACCAGACATTTGTTAGTGGGAAACCCAACGATTGGCTGAGAGAAAACACATAATCTGATTGGTTAACAAGCTAGCCGTGTGTATAAAAACACCCGGCAAGAATAACTCTATACATTTTTGCCTTAAGATTCCCCCCGGGGATGAAACGCGGGAACCTCTGTGTAGCTTAATTGCCATAAACATATTTTCATAGCTTACTACCTAGCTCTGCTTACGTATCGAGCACTGTTGAAGTAAATACTGAAAATTGATACATAAAAAAATTATATCTCCTCATAAAATTTTATGTGGATACATGAAATAGTAATATATATATATATATATATATAATGAATAGTGATAGATAAATAAATACAGATTTATAACATTATTTATTAGTTCCAAGAATTAAATGTCAACAATGGTCTGGCGTATGGTCGTTTCAGAGACGTTTAAGAATCATATTACATTTTCTTGTTTTTTTTAAATACATGATTTTCAATATGATACGATATATATATATATATATATATATATATATATATATATATATATATATATATATATATATGTGTGTGTGGGTGTGTATGTACGTGTGTGTTAGAGAAGGTCAGAATAACATCGGTACCGTCGGTTTCAAATCCAATAATGTGGGACCGCACATGACCGCCCTTTATGGACTCTCTTCTGCCTTCGTTGAAACCGACGGTACCAATGTTTTTCAGATCTTCTGTAATACATATATAAATAAATATTACGCTCTTATTCTTAAATTGATCTTTATAATAGAGAACTCTGCTAGTGTTATCTCCTACTAATCTTACAAATAAATATATATATATATATATATATATATATATATATATATATATATATATATAATATGTAATATTAATAAATGAATATTAAATTATTAATACCTACAGACGCTAGCGTTTCAAGCTTATTGCTCTCATCCTTGCAGGAAAGTAACAATTTCAGACGGTCGGGATTGTTTATTCTGACCGAGAAGTCCACATAACATCGTACGATGAAAATAAAAAAGAGAACAAATTAAAAAAAAATGGCTTTGACAAGGAAAATTCTAATTTTCGAAAGCTTAGATTTAAATAAATGTTATTAATTTTAACACACACATTGTTATGGTTTTCGCAACAACAACAACAACTATATATATATATATATATATATATATATATATATATATATATATATATATATATATATATATATATATATATATATATATATATATATACAGGTAGGACATCCTTTTTCTTTTGAATTCATTTCGTTTTCTTTACATCAACTACATCTAGATTTGTTAATCTTCCCAGCAAACTCATTATGTGATGGTTAAAAAGCCTAAAACATAGACGTTTTATCCTCTAACTTAACCTCTAGTGAAAAATTCTATTCCGTTTTTACTTTATTCGTGAGTGTGTTAAAAACAGAAATTTGCACATAATGCAAGATTAAGTAAAAAAACGGAAAGGAATTTTTAATTAGAGGTTAACTTAGAGGTTAAGCTGACCTGTACTAGAAGTGTCGTCATGGAACGAAGTATGTGCAGGGATTCGAGATCGAATATTGTTACAACTAGACGACTAAGATTTTACTATTAAGATATATACGGAAAATCATCGCCTAAGGTGCACTAGATGTTGGTCTAATGATTAGTAGGCGTTAAAGACGGCAGGTTTATTCACAGAAGGAAACCATCGTGCATCTGTGTTTGTAATTGGTTAGAAAGTCAGAGATCAGTATTGCAGAATCTATGGAATTGTTGTGGGTGAACCTACCTACCCTTTAATAATAACTAAATGGTAGCAACCGGCTACCATAAATACTGGCTTTTGCTGGGAGAACATTAGGAGGCACATTTAGGCACTAGCACTGCCAACACTGACTTGTGTATAATTTCTCTGTTCAATACAATTCATCATTATTATCTCTAAACCTGTTATTCTTTTATTTCATTGTTGGTACCCCTAAACGGGTCCACAACAACTGGCGACGTGTGATTCGTAAAAGACTTCGTTGGAAACACCTTGGACCTTGCAACCTGTAAGTGATAAACCAGTGTCTACAACACGGTCAACCTTCGAAAAAAAAAAAATTCTACCCGTTTGAAAACCCCCCAAAAAACCCTGTGCTTTACAATTTTCGGGAAGATATTGGAAACATCGAATACATTCAATTTTGGGACGAGTCTGCCTTACAAGAAATAACCAGTTTAAACTATTACTGGAAGAAAAAAAAGTAAGACAGATTTTACTATTTGTGTTCTTCGTATTTCAATATGGGATTTTACCTCGTGCAACAAATGAAATTGGAATACCATGTGCTTATAAAACTGAAAGGTTTGAAAAAAAAACCCTCCATACTACAAAAACCCTTTTTCGTGTCTGATATAGTCAAAAGTATTTTGCGAACAGACTTGTCACTGTAAAATCGTATAGCCGAAAAAAAATCTGACAAGTAAAACCAAGTTACTTTCTGTAATAACTAGTCAATCATTAATATAACCATTACTTGCTATTTTGTATTTTCAGCCTACATTGAAAGGCACACGGACTTATTGGAAAAAACAGTTCCAGATGCGAACAAAAATACAAATAATTTGTTAAATGAATTACCCAATCAGCCAGATTAATAAAATCGTTTTTTTTCTCAAGGAACTTTGAAAAGAAAAAGATTAGCAAGTGCCGGTCTGATTCGAGACCCGAATGACGCAGTGATGAGAAGGGGTTGAGTTTGTTATTAAACAGTAAGCATTTGAAAAGAAAAAATAGTGAAGGACTATTTGTGACTAATTCTTTTTCAAGAAAGTATTTCTTTAATCATGGAAGATTTCTCAAAACAGATATTGGAGATGATTAAATTTCAATGAGAACAACAGAAGGCAAACGATGAAAAACATCTTGCTCAACAGAAGGCAAACGATGAAAAACTTCAGTCTCTACAGAAGGAATTTCAGTCGCAGCAAATAAGTTTGTTGAAGTATTTTGAGGAAAAGAATTTAGCACAAAAGCGAGAATATAGAAAATCTTTAGACGAACAATTGATTGGGATAAAAAATTTACAATTAGAGCAACAGACTCAATCAGAGAGAAAATTTGAACAGCTTGCACAAGCAATGATAAATACGACGAATGACAACAGCGACGCGTTCAACCAAAATTCAACATTGTCAGCTATAGAAACCTTCAACTATGTGCCTGAAGAGGACCTAAACTTCGAATCATGGTACCGTCGATATCAGGATGTTTTCGACATTGATTGTAGCATATGATCGGAAAAGAAAAAGGTTCGTTTAGTTCTTCGTAGACTAGGTACGGCAGAGCATACAAAATTTGTCGATTATATTCTGCCGAAGAAAACGGGCGAACTACCTTTCAATGAAACCATTAAAATGTTAATGGAACTATATTGCCCCAAAACAAGTTTATTCCACAAAAGGTGAAAATGTATGAACCTAACGCGAAAAGAAAGCCAGGATTACTCAACGTTTGCTTCGATCGTCAATAAACATTGTGACGACTTTAAGTTATCATCCTTGACAGCGGACAATTTCAAAGTATTAATATTTGTTCAAGGGCTCGTCTCGCAAAACGATGCAGAGTTAAGAAGACGTGCAATAAGCAAACTTGAAACCGAGCCTAATTTAACACTGCAACAACTGGCCGAAAGCTGTCAACGACATATTTCCGAGAAAAAGGAAGCTAAAGAAATAGAGGAAGCAGCAAATTCTGATATTAAAAATATTCGTCGTTTTTCAAAAAAATCATACTCTTCGAAGGAAAAATTTAGGAAGGATTTACCTCAAAGGTCGGATGAAAAATTGCCAAACCACCCTTGTTGGGGTTGCGGGGACCTACATTGGTACCAGAAGTGTCCTTTTAAACGAAAAAATTGTGATAAATGCCATAAAATGGGACACAAAGCCTCACATTGCAGAAGTAACACTAGAAAAAAAAAGTTACATAACAACAACCAGAATTAATGGTGGCAACCCTAACATACAGCTTGATTCATGGTCTGACCTATCAATTATTAATATTAATACCTGGAAAAAATCGGCAGACCGACTATGCTACGCACAGATAAAGTTGCTCGATCGGTAACCGGAGAGAAAATAAACTTTGAAGAGGAAGTCATTTCAAAAGTGACACTAAAAAATAAGACATTAAAATTACGCATGTTCGTAATGAAAGATACAGTAAACTTGTTCGGTTCAGATTGGATTCAGCACTTCCAGCTCTGGGATTCGCCGATAAGCGCCTATTGTCAACGAATAGAGAACTTTTCTGCCGAAGCAGAAAAATTGAAGAAGGATTTAAAAGAATCATTCCCCAAGGTGTTTTCTAATGAATTAGGACGCTGTACTAAAATGAAGGCGAGTTTTGAACTAATTGAACATAAGAATCCCGTTTTTAAGAGAAAACGAAGTGTACCATTTGCCTCTCTTGAAAAAATTAATGCAGAAATAGACCGGTTGGTGGAGAAAGGTATTTTAACACCAGTTGACTACTCGGAATGGGCGGCCCCAACCGTCTACGTGAAGAAAAAATCTGAAGAGATCAGAGTGTGTGCCGATTTCTCAACTGGTTTGAACGATGCGCTGAAAGATTATCACTATCCTCTGCTGACTCCAGAAGAGGTTTTCACAAAATTAAACGGTGGAAAACTGTTCTAAAAATTTACTTGAGTGACGCATATCTGCAAATACCTGTAGAGGAAGATAGCTCTAAGCTTCTCTGTATTTCGACACACAGGGGTGTACTAAAGTTCAATCGTCTCCCTTTTGGAATTAAAGTGGCCCCGTCCATTTTTCAGCAGGTAATCGACACGATGTTAGGCGGCTCGATTTTTCGATCGGCTACCATGACGATATCTTAATGAAAAGTACGAACGTCGGGGAGCACCGTGAACAAAGTATTCGAAAGCATAAGCGATTTTGGTTTTACACTCAAGGAGTCAAAGTGTGAATTCTTTCTAGAAGAGATCAAATACTTGGGACATGTCATTGATAAGAATGGAAGACGTCCCGACCCAGAAAGATCTATAGCCATCAAGAATATGCCCGAACCGAACAATGTTACCCAACTACAAAGCTTCCTGGGTCTCGCAAACTATTACGAAAAATTCATTCCCAGTATGCAAAAATTGCGAGCCCCCTTAAATGAGTTACTTAAGAAAGATAGTAAATGGGAATGGTCCGCCGACTGTCAATCTGCATTCAACAACCTAAAAACGAAGTTAACTTCAGAATTATTTCTTACTCATTTTAATCCAGAGCTAAAAACTATTGTTGCAAGTGACGCCAGCTCCTACGGCATTGGGGCGTGCATTTTGCATAAAATGCCGGATGGCTCGATGAAACCCATCGAACACGCTTCAAGAACTTTACTTCCTGCAGAGAAAAATTACTCTCAGATTGAAAAAGAAGCGTTGGGTATTGTGTTCGCAATGACCAAATTTCACAGGTATCTACACGGCCGTCATTTTATCCTACAAACAGACCATAAGCCACTTATCACCATCTTTGGATCAAAAAAAGGCTTGCCAACCTACACAGACAACCGCCTACAGAGATGGGGTATAATTCTGTTAAATTATGACTTTGAGATGGAATTTTTACCGTCAAAAAGACTAGGACACGTAGATGGTTTATCGCGGCTAATCCCAACGTACACGGAACCGCTCGAGGATATATAGCATCCCTTCGGTCTGAATATGACTATAGTAAAGTACTGTGTAACACAATAAAAGAGCTGCCAGTCACACTTGGCGATATACAAAAAGAGGCAAGAGAAGATAATTTTATTATCGAAATTAAAAATAAATTACAAACAGACGATGAGCAAACGGCAGAAGATTTTTCAGTCTGTTGCGACACATTATTATACCGGGAGCGAGTAGTAATCCCAGCTACGCTAAAAAAAATCCTGAAGGATTTCCATAAGGGGCATCCCGGAGCGACACGCATGACGAGCCTAATGAGATCTTATGTGTATTGGAAAAACATGGACAGGGACATAGAGACGAAGGTGAAGGCCTGTGCGGGCTGCGCGTCGGCAGCGAAAGCACCACCTATTCAGTACTGTCCATGGCCAAAGACAGAGCAACCATGGTTCCGGATTCACATAGATTTTGCGGGGCAATTGGAAGGCTTCTACTATTTAATTATAGTCGACAGCTACTCTAAATGGCCAGAAGTTGTTAGATGTAAAAACCCAACAACGGATGTCACGATATGCGCGTTGAATGAACTGTTTGCCCGATTCGGAGTGGTGGACGTTGTTGTATCGGACAACGGTACACAATTTACTTCACGAGAGTTCAAATAATTTTGTGAAGACTTTCAAATTAAACATATCACCACTCCGACTTACCATCCGAGGTCAAACGGACAGGCAGAAAAATTTGTTGATACCTTGAAGAGAGCGTTGAAAAAATTGACGGGCACGCCGAGAGAAAAGGCACTTCAGCAGTTCCTTCAAGTGTATAGAATTACACCCAACGAGAACACACCAGCCCAAGTACCACCGGCGAAAGTAATGTTTGGAAGAAAAATAAAGTCGGCATTCGACAAACTTTTACCAAAACAGGTGAAACCGACCAACATTACGGCACCAAAGAAGAGTTACGAGGATGGAGAGAAGGTGTTCTTCCAGGAACACCATGGAAACAAAACCGTGTAGGAAGTGGGGAAAGGTACAAAAAAGATTGGGGCGGATGCTGTACATTGTAGAGGGTCCTAGAGGCACCTGTAAAAAACACATTTACCAAATGCGTCGTCGGAAGGCCCATCGGATCAGAGTGAGACCATCATGGAAGATCTATACGACGCATTTGAGCTGCTAACACCAAAAACGCCTCCGGAACAGAGACGTTCATCAAGAAAACGTAAATTAACCGGAAGTTTCGAGGTGAATCCTAGAAAAAAGATATACCTTGAGATTCCGGGGGAATGAGTTTCGGAAGGGGGTGTTGTGGGTGAACCTACCTACCCTTTAATAATAACTAAATGGTAGCAACCGGCTACCATAAATACTGGCT
The DNA here is from genome assembly GCA_963556195.1 of Sepiola atlantica. Classification (NCBI taxonomy): domain Eukaryota; kingdom Metazoa; phylum Mollusca; class Cephalopoda; order Sepiida; family Sepiolidae; genus Sepiola; species Sepiola atlantica. Next base: position 188,793,305 of record OY744522.1, read on the forward strand.
TTTGCCGGGAGAACATTAGGAGGCACATTTAGGCACTAGCACTGCCAACACTGACTTGTGTATAATTTCTCTGTTCAATACAATTCATTATTATTATCTCTAAACCTGTTGTTCTTTTATTTCATTGTTGGTACCCCTAAACGGGTCCACAACAGGAATTTAAGATAAACAGGATATTCTGATGATTGAAACTGTAAATCACAAATCAACTAATTAGTTTTTTGAAACAAGCTGATAAAACATTTCGATAATATATATTCTTAATAATAATATATTTGATACTTTCCAATTCACGAGACAATTCTTGCAGACAAAGCAACTTAATAGGCTTTAATACATCAAGCTGTTTAGAAAATTAGTTCTCTCGTGTTTAGGACAAATGTAATCCCGAGAAAATGTCTTTATGGGGAACACGTGTTAGAAATTACGACGTTCTACAATAATAAAGAAGATCGGGCGAGAAAGTTCTCACATCTGTCAGTATCATGTATCTCTATAAAGCCACCATTCGCCTATCCATGGAGTATTGTTGCCACATCTGGACTGGTGCACCAATCACTCGTCTTACACTTTGGGCAGCCTGAAAACAGAGTCTCTAACTTAATAGGTCTCGCATTGTCTGCAAAGCCCAAGCCCCTATCCTGTTGCTTTTTACAATAACTTCCACGAAACTTATTTCACGTGTACCCCCTAAGCGAAAATAACTCAGATCAATCCGACTAGTGATAGATACTGCATACCTTCGCGTGTTTGTATTCAGGTTTTGTCGCTGCAGGCTTGTGAAACGATATACACGTGGTTCTAAGAGGTTTTATGTTTAGACCAAGAAACACAATTTAATTAGTTTGTACGAGAGAGATATCCAGAAAGAATTAATTACTTGGAGAGAGGCAGGAACCCTTAACACATCAGTCAGGCCCGGTTCTCCCACCGACTGGCAGAGAACCGGCCGTTTTTCACGTCTGCTGGTTCAAGCTCAAGAGACAGAACGCTCTTCAAACCAGAAGTTACGTAATTTCCGACTTCTGCATATCGTCCTCCTTTGGGACTCCCTCTTTCCGCCCCCTTTGTTATCTTACACTAGCAGCAAAATTCCAACCCTTAACTGTAGGGGTTCCTAGATTATCGAAGATTTTCTACTCTAATAGTTTCTTTCCTTCGATTTATTTTCCTTTGGAATTCCCTTCCTGCTACCTGTTTGCCTGACCATATAAAAAAACAGAAATTTAAATGTCATGTGAACAAACCTCTTTCTTCTCACCAGGTTGTATCACTGTAAATCTGGTCCTGATCATCGTAGTGTTATATAATGATGGACGTAACTTGTGGGATTATAAAAACCTTTATGAGAATGTTATATGATAATGGACGTATGTAGTGGAGAACGGGTGTGGGGTCGTTGGTTTGGCTTGTGCGATTTAGTGCGTGCCGCCGAGTGCATAGAGTACGATGCTGTTTCCGGGAATCGAAACGTGACAAGTGACGAGACAATGGATGACCCTAGTTCAAAAGGTCATCCTGCACCTGTGTGGTGATCACGTGATATTACGTCACAGTTGTGAGAAAATTGGAGTTTTTAAACTAGTTCGAACTTAGGATGCGCAGAAGTCGGCCGAAGGAATTAAGATGTAGCCAAGTCAGAACGGGAAATGTTTTTCCCTAAGAAAGAATACTGGCGTACAAGATGTCCTACTCCCCCATATCTCCTCAAATAACAAAGGACTGATTAGACAATAAGCTAGCTAAGAATTAGCCACGATATTCGTAAATCTCTCTCTCTCTCTCAACGATAGCAAAACATCTCCACGGGCAATAGAAACTGACGCCGAATAAAAAGTACTTAAAATGAAAAGATTGTTGTCTTATGAAGCGGGTAAGAAATGTCTTTTGTTACAGACAACTCACGGAGATGGCCACTACAGTGCAGAGGCGAAGAATGTACTCAACCACTAGACGACAGGGCAAACAAAAAAGAAACGAAGGTATGAATTATTAAGGGGCTATGCGACAGTAGCCCCTTACGCTTCAGTAGCAATATATTTTGCTTGGGGTGAAGAAAAGTAAAAAAAAAACAAGTATGAGGAAATAATAATTATTTTCTTTGTCCAATGGTAAAAATAACAGAAAACTTTAAAAAGTTTAAATGTTCAAAAATACATCTGCCGAGAATTTCGTTCCTGATGCATTTAAATAAATATACGAATTAACTTATAGGTTTGAACAGACGTCACCCATATAAACGATCGGATATATTGCTATAACGGCGAGCACGTGTTTGGGTATCTTTCACGAAGAAGCGGTCGCCATTGTGTGTGTGATATTGTTAAATATACAAGCAGTGTGTACCGAAAGGTTATTTGACATAAATAGGTGCACTTGCCTCTGACACGCACCTGGATAAGAAGATAAAATAACATGATTGATTATAAAACATGAAATAATCGTTGGTTGAAACCGAAATATCTGTAGGAATTAGTACATCGCTGTTCCACGTAGGCGTTGCAGAAGGTCATGAATAGTTATATAATAAAAACACGAGATTGATATCGTGAGTTGATTGGAGATATGGGCCCGACAAGCATCATCCGTCGATTTCCTGCACGCACATCTTCCTTCTTTCACTAACCCGCACTCATTCACCGCCACCATCAATAAAGATATATCATTATATTTTCATACATAAATGTGTCGTCAGCAGTAAGTAATACAAACATATGATATACAATGTGATATGATGTACAAAATTAGAACAGACATTAGTACCGAAAAAAGAATACACTAATGTCCAAATACAATAGAAAGACACATGTATTACCAGGACAGGATTGAAAGAGATATATAAACAATGTATAAATAAATGTGCTATACATTTGGTTGATTATGTGTTTTAAGAGTATGCGTTCTAAGAGTATGCGTCAATTATAACTAGAAGAGAGGGAGAGAGAGAGAGAGAGAGAGAGAGAGATTCTAAGACGACTTCTACCAGTCGGATGGCTTCGAAGGCCAAACCGAAAGAGAGAGAGAGACCGTCGTTCTGAATTCTTCACACGGGTTAAATTAGAATTTTTATTTCCGGTGTAAGAGAGTTCATTCTTTTCGTTGGTCAGTATGCTTTAGGAGAGACAACTTGGATATACTTATATATATATATATATATATATATATATATATATATATATATATATATATATATATATATATATTACGTATTCAGAATATGCTTAATGAGGTAAAAAAAAACAGGAAAAAGAACATAGTCATTGCATGGATTGACTATAAGAAAGCCTACGACGGAATACCTAAAGCATGGATAAATGAATTTTTAAGAATGTACAAGATGCCCGAGAATATTATTTATATTATTAGAAAGCAATAGAAACATGGAACTTCGGTTGAGTGTGGACGTCTGGATGGGGTAAGGTATTACCAGTCGAGGATTCGTTCTCGACAATCAGTCCAGTAGGAACTGGGCCATTTCGGTGGCCTTTCATCTGCCGGGCTGAGGTATACTATCCTGGGTTTTCCTAGGAGTAGCACCCTCCCAGGCCTTGCCTCCCTCTGTAGGGAGGAGTAAGTTTATTGCTTGCTGCCTGATGGGCCCTGACCAGGGAATGCCGACGGGGTTGGCCAGGCTGTTTTTGCAAGGCCAGAGTGCTCCTTCTTTAGGGGCGCTGGCTTGACTCTTACCTCACTTTCCGACCTTGTGTCACATATTACTGCGGTGGGAGGGAATTAAATACCTGGAAACTACAACTGTCAGTTAGAAGACAACACCTGGCTGAGATAAGAATACAGAGAGGCATTTTCTTAGGAGACTCTATATCAGCAATGCTGTTTATCATACCCATGATGCAACTCAACTACATACTTAAGAAGTGTGATGTCGGATACAAGTTTTCAGACACAGAACAACGAATAAACCACTTCATGTGTATGGACGACATTGAGCTATTTGCTAAACGGAAAGAGGAACTGGAAAAAATGATAAACACGACTAGAATCCTCAGCCGGGATATTCAAATGGAATTCGGAATGGAAAAGTGTGCACTGCTAGAGATGAAAATGGGAAAATTGGAAACAACGGATGTCATGGAACTGCCCAACCAAGATAGCCATGAGTGCGCTTGGCAAACACGATAGCTATAAATATTTGCGGAAATGAGAGAGAATATTAGAATGACAAGGAAACTCTTAGAAACAAAACTATATAGTATAAATTTTTCTTAAAAGAATAACCACCTGAGCAGTATCATTAATACGATACTTTGAACCATCTATAGGCTGGACCAAAGCAGAACTTAGTCAGTGTTGTGGGGTACAAATCACCCCTATTGAAGAACTAATGGAAGCAACCATCTATAATAAATACCATGGTTGCAAAGACTCAAACAGAGGACATTCCTATTCATGTTTTACCGCATGGTAGGAATCCGGTCATCTCCTACCACATTTAGTGGCGTTACTGTATTGCTATGAATAAATACATTGTATATTTTAACCTGTCACAATTTGTGGTTGTTATCTTTGTGACCCCTAGCACGGGTCTACAACAGTCAGCTTGACCAGAAGACGGGGAAAATAATGGCCACGCACAATTCACTACACATAGTGACAGACTCCACATGAAAAGGAACGGAGAGAGAAGAGGACTGGTAAGTATAGAAGACTGTGTGGAAAAGACACAAAAAGAGTTGGAAAAATACATAACCCAGAACAGAGAAAGACTGATAACCGCAGCAAGAGACACCGTCAAAATAAACAATACAGGAAGCAGCAAACCCAGAAACAAAAAGATATGAAAAGAAAAGTGAGGAAATAAACAGCAACATGGATTATACATAAAAATGACAAAGAGAATCATGAAAACAGCTGGACATGTCTAAGAAAAGGCCACATGAAGAGAGAAACGGAATCGGTACACAAATCAATGTGATTATGACTTACTACATTAAAGCTAAGGTAGATAAAACCCAGGCAAACAGTAAATGTAGACTCTGTGAACAGAGAGACGCAACAGTAAACCACATAATAAGTGAATGCAGCAAACTAGCCCAGAAAGAATACAAGAACAGGCACAACTGTGTGGGGTAAGCAGTACACTGGGAACTATGCAAACGACTGCATTTTAATCATGCAGACAAATTGTACAGATACAAACCGGAGAGACAGTGCTAGAAAACGATAATCACAAAATCCTTTGGAACATCGACGTACAGACAGATAAACTCATCCAAGCAACCAGAAGGAAAGAAACTGCCAAATTTTACATTTTGCCGTCCCAGCAGGCTACAGCATGAAGACCAATAAGACAGAAAAAAACAAAGCAAATAGACGGAACTTGCCAGAATAGTGAAAAGAATATAGAACATAAAGAAACTCAATAAAATACCAATAATTTTAGGAGCACTAGGAAGGGTCCCGAAAAAAAAATTAGAAAAAAGAGTAAGAGAAATTCGAATGAAAGAGAAACCTGACACTATACAACGGATGGCAATGATGAAACAAACTGAAATCTTACGGGAAATCCTCGAATGCGGAAATCAACCCACATAAACTACGAACACTAACCAGCGACATGGAAATTGCAACAGAAGTAAAACAAAGATATGGAAGGAACATGATATGAAACTAAGAGAACAGACACTGCTAGAAGTGTTATAAATTGTGCCCCCCAAGAAAAAGATGAATACCAATCTCGACTGATACCACACAAAATAATTGTGAAAAAGTAAGGAGGTTGGAAAGACCGAGGAAGGAGAGCACTAACCAGACCTCCACTGGAAGAGTGCGGAGAGTACTGAGACCTTGGGGAGGCTTATTGAGAATACCAATGGGCGTTTTCAACAAATATCAATGGTAAGCGGCTGTTGTAATAACGTAAAGTCATTTGCAATAGTTATCGAAACAGGTGGAGAGTACTGGAAATCTTGGAATACTTGTTGTCACTCAGATCCCAAGGGAAAACAACCTGTTATTATCAGTGATTAATCACCGATGATGACCTGTGTGAGAATTCCTAGTGAATAATAATAATAATAATAATAATAATAATAATAATAATAATAATAATAATAATAATAATAATAATAATAATAATAATAGCGAGTTAGGGAGGATGCAAAAGCAAATAAAAAGGTGCGCTATCCCCCCCTCCCCACTCGAAGGGTACGAAAAGCAGTGGAATTTTCGAGAGGGTAATTGTCAGTCAGTTTCATTAGAAAACAAACTTCTGTTGGAATAATATAACGGTTACAAAAAAGAAGAGAGAGATAAATAAGAAGATATAGCCGCTTGCTGTCACTAAATCTCCAAGGACACCACTTGTTATTGCTAGTGAGCGATCGCAACTGTTAATAATAATAATAATAATAATAATAATAATAATAATAATAATAATAATATAAGACGGAGAAGAAGAAGAAGAAGAAGAAGAAGAAGAAGAAGAAGAAGAAGAAGAAGAAAAAGAAAAAGAAGAAACAGAAAAAAAGAAGAAGAAGAAGAAGAAAAAGAAGAAGAAGAGGAAGAAAAAGAAGAAGATGAAATACAAGAAGAAGAAGAAAAAGAAAAACAAGAAGAAGAGGAAGAAAAAGAAGAAGAAGAAGAAAAAGAAGAAGAAGAAAAGGAAGAAGAAGAATAAGAAGAAGAAAAAGAAGAAGAAAAAGAAGAAGAAGAAGAAGAAGAAGAAGAAAAAGAAGAAGAAAAAGAAGAAGAAAGAAAAAAGAAGAAGAAGAAGAAGAAGAAGAAGAAGGAGGAGAAGTTTCCGTTAGTTCGGAAACCAATTGACGTAACCAGATGACACGGACCAACCAGAGTGAAGTTGAAATCGAAAAAGGCTTCCTCACCAGAAATAAAAATAAAGAAAAGACATTAAATGAAATCAAAGGAACTGAAACTGCCATGGTGGATACGTAACAAAAATCCCATAACCTGACATCCCAATTCAGATAATTCAATAAAGGACCATAAATATCAGTTTGGTAGACAACGTCTTCCAAAATGTTAAAAGTTAAGTCTCAGAAATTGTTTCGAGTTTGTTTTCTCTCATTTAACGAAGAAATAAACATTGCACGAAATTATATTTGCTGACATTTTGTTTAAATGGGATTTTTGTGAAATTTAATTGAGTTTATTTCGGTATAAACGGAATACAATTGTTTAAAATTATAACTTATTTTAAAAATAGTTTATTTAAAAAGTTACGTTTAAAAATGATTAGCCACAGACAGATGATGGTTTTATTATTATTATTATTTTTATACTAGACTTAATGAGTCCTGATATCGTTGGCAAGCAAAGGATAAAGAAAACTAAATTGTTTTGGATAATTAAAATAATGTTCAATGTTATTGATAACGTTTAACAATGTATTTATTTATTTTTTATTATCGCTTCTGTTTGAATTTATGTTTTGAAACATGGCGTACATCATAAATCCATGACGTCACGCCAAGATATAATTATTTTGTCATGGTAATGTCTTAAGCTCTATTTAAAAGTAAGTCCAAATAGCTCAGTTTGTGAAGATTTCAAGGTTTCGGTTTCGATTTCCGGTCATGACATCCGCTTTAGTTGTTGGAAATGTATTATTAACTTTTAATTCAATATTTTCCATTATTTTCCTTTCCTAAAAGTAGTTTAGATTTGATATTTCGAAATGAGAAAAATTCAGTATTGTATTTATTACGTTTAAAAACATTTGACTAACGGATGGACAGACGGACAACATCTCTATTTATGTTAAAAGATTACTTTATAAATTTTGTACATTTCGACATTTATTCCAACATTAAATAATTCAGTATTTTTTCTTATATATCACGGCTATATGTATTGGCAAGTTTTACTTATATATCACAAGTATTTTGATTGAACAATTTTTGCTAATAAACCACGGTCATTTTTACTTATATATCACAGCCATATCACATTCAAACAAATGTTCCGGTCGAATTACGGAAGGTGAACAACGTAGAGCTGGATCAATATTTAGATAAGTGACTATTTTGGAATTAACATAAAATCCTATTAAAATAAATAATTTCTATGTTTTCTTCCAGTTTTCTTTTTATAATTGATTTAACATTACGTGGAATTGTTTTATCAGTTTGTCTTTTGTTACAAAGCACAACATTTTGCTTCATCCAATTTTTTTTACACCATTTTGCAAAACGTAATTTCAATTGAATTTTCGTTAATAAATGAACCCGTCCCCCCACAAAAAAACAAAGAGAACATTCCACCATCAATTTTTGTAGATTTTTAGAAAATTAAATCATTTAGTCTATTTAATTTCTATTCTCCTAAATGCTAGATAACCTGAAATTGTACTTTTTTGTCTTGAACTAAAATTATAATCTTCATTTTAACGAAAAAAATTGAGTGTTTGTGCCAATTTTTTACATTTTGCAGCCATTTTCTTTTCGTTAATGTGGAATAAAAAGTTGTTTGTAAAGTCACGTTCTCTAAAACACTTGAGCAAAGTATTAATCATTCTCCCATCACCTACCTATAATTAAAATAGTAGGGTAGACTGTACACTCTACTATGAAATGAGAACTAATCTAGGAGAATGAAAAACTACGAAATAAACTAATCTTTCTCACCTTATTTGAACATTGTTTCCGGTCGTTTTATATATTAAGGAAAGTGTTTTTATACTAAGAAGTAACCACATAGCGAGGCGAACATCCACTCGAGAATAACGGTTAATAAGATTGTCAATAGGACGATAGAAAAAAAGAAAGGACCGGTCAAGAATGAACAGTGTAGACATAATTTAACTACTTAGGAAGACAGCTCGACAGGTATTTGTTGACATTGAGAAGGAATTATCAATCAATTACAAGAAAAACATTTGAGAAAACATATTTAGAAATATCTACCTGTGTAATATACGCCCCTTCTCCTAAGTGTATTTTTTTTACGTTTGCAAAATATATGCGAACATTAAACGGGGGTTTTACAGTAATTTTAAAATAAAAAAGCAACAAATCTCTAATTAAATATTTAGAAATTTTAAAAGCATCGGAATCGGAATCGGAATGAATGTTGTAGTCTGCAGGGAAGTACTCCCCTGGTATTGTGTTTCACAAATGGGAAGTCTTTAGAAAGCAACTGTTAATGACGATTCTGTTTGGCTTAAGCTACACAGAGAAATAAAGAAAAGTTATTTGCAGCGGTAGCAGGCAGACGTGTTCTCGCAATTAGTGATTAAGCAACTCTTGCTTCATCATAAGCGCCCAATTTCGAGGATTTGTTCTTACTCGAGACAAAAAGAAGCCAGTCAAGTAATTTATAATAGTCAGTACCGATTCGCTGCGATGAGTAGCTAGGTATGTAGATAGTGTAGACGTTATCCACATACATATCGTTTTTTGACAGTATAGAAAACCAGATTCGTTGGGGGCGAGGGGGCGATACTGAACACCGTGAAATGGGTCGAGGTTCTGCTCGGCGTCATCGGGGCATTGTGTTTGCAAGTGTTTTTTTACGACCGTGCGCGAATCCGTCAACAAAGAAAGACGACCCTGGTGTCTATTATTGAACTTTTACCCCATTCTTTTTCGTTTCTTTTATTGTGAAAGAATAGTTCTTCGAGGTATGGATACGATTTCCATGGAATGAATTCCGATCATGTGGACAGTTTTTGTTGTGTCTTAAATTCCAGGAATCTGACTTTTATTATAGTTTTCGTGTGGGAAATCTCAGAATATTAGTGTCAAGGTCGACCTGGGAAAGACATCCAAGAACGAATTTTCAGAAATGCCCCCCCCACACACACATATATATATATATATATATATATATATATATATATATATATATATATATATATATATATAAGTGGTGAACTAAAAGCGAACTTTTAGGAAAGATAAAACCTATTGTGAAAAGTATACAGCTCAATATCCAGGATAGAGCAGATAGATATGTAGAAGGATGAAAAGGAATTAGAAAAGCAAAAGTCAAATCGTATTTCTATTCAGTTGCTCAGAGCAAGGTATATTCCGCAAAACTGCAATTTATTCAAGTTAAATTTTTCCTTAAGCCAGGCTTTTCAAAGATCAAAATCTTATCATCAGAGGAAGTCGTTGGGATAGATAAGTTGGCAAAGGCCAAGATTTAAAATTTGAGAAAGTAAAATAAAAATTGTAGGGAAAAAACACAAGGCAAAACTCTGCCCGAATGCAAGCAAATGTCCGATTGCACAAAAGTCCGGTGTCAAAAAGTCCAGCGGAGAAAGTGAAATGTAGATAGGTAGGTCGTTAAAAGGCACGAGAAATGACATGAGAGGATTCAGAGTTAAATTCCAAAAACCACATCTTCAGGTGCGGCGGAGATAGATAGAATCCAGAGGGTAAAAAGTCCAATAAAAGGTACGTTCATGGACGCAACAAGGCTCAGTAAAACTTTGAATCCTCTCTTGTCACTTCTCGAAACACGGAAGCATCTGTTTAACTTTATTTGCCATAAATATATTTTAGCATATGTTCTTGGCCTTTTGGTCAAGATCAAAGTGTAGTATCTGTTCTCTTTACATTTTGAATTTTAGTCAAAGGGTAATTCTCAGTTACTGATTCCTCGCCCTACTTCTCTGCGGTTGGGAATGCAGTAGCCACTCACTTCTTGTTGTCAGCGGCACCCCCACCGCCTGACCCACTGTTCTATCTTTTCCTTCTCCCCTCGTGTTGAGATGTAACCTTGACCTTCCCGTAAGCCACGAGCGACAAGGGGGGTCAAACCCACTTTCTCTCTTCCAATAACGCTCTTCCCACCCCTCTCTCCAGTTCTATCCCCCTTCTAGCCGTTTTTGGCGCCCTGAGAGCGCGCCAAAAACAGGCTCCCCACTAGAAGGAGACTCCACGCCAGTCAAAACGGTGTTTCCCCCCCCCCCCATACAGGAATGGAACCCCCCCCCCAAAAAAAAAGTGCGGAAGATTCCAGCAGCTCCCCCTCCACAAGGGCGGATCCTACAAAGAATGCGGCTCCCCTAGAGAGTGACCCCCTAAATAGGGGAGCCAAAAGTCAAATATAAACAAGCAGGCCATACCGCCCGGATGTGAATACACCATGGTTACCCCCCTTTAACAATGGCTCCTCTGATAGGAGACCAAACATTGAAAGAGATGCTCCCCAAGAGCGGCGCTCAACCAGCCGGGGGGCCATCTCAAAGGACATAGCTTGTCGGCAGCATAAAAGCGCACCGGGTTCGCCTACTCCAAACAACATTGGGGGCCGAGAACTAAGCAGAAGCGGGGCTGCTACCCGAAAAGACAGCTCCCCCAATAGGGAAGAAAGCGACAGGGCATACCGCCCGAATTCCCCTGAGAACACTGACTCCCCCAATGTGGATGCATCGCAGCTTCCCACGAAGGATCTCATCCCTGAATGGGAACCAGCTCCCTCATAAAGGGTAACTCTCCTACCCGGAGTTCCCCCAACCATGGAGGGAAACAAGATTTGAACAGGACTTACGGCCCAGATGCACTAACAGCAGAAGGGACTGCTCGCTTGAAGAGCAGAAAACTGTCCGACAGCTCGTCGGACAGGGAAGGCCTCACAGGGAAGGTCCACAACGATCGCTCCAGACCCAGGGGGAAAAGGGGAGGAGTAAACGCAAAAGCCCCAACATCTGGGTGTGCCAGCTCTCCCTTGACCACTCCTGGAGACTGGCCCACTCTGTCGAGAACTGTGGGAACACTGAACTCACAGCCAGAGTGGACGTTGAACGGAGGCACTGTCGTCTCCACCACATCTACCCAACAAACAGCAGTTGAAGTCGATTGTGGCGACCTGGATGCCTCCATACCTCCAGCGCAACCACAGACAGTGCCTGCGGCGATAGCCAATTGCGGACTAGAGTCACAGCTGTCACCCGAAGGCTACAGGAAGCTCTTCCGCACCAGATATGCAAAATACACAGAGGGCAACATTCTGAAGCCCGTGCCTGGTATTTGGGAGAGCATCCAAAAAAGAACAGTGTCCTTCATCACCACGGACGCCAACCAGAGAGGACTGACTGGGGTTAAAAAGGAAACCATGGTGGAGCTCTTTTCGGATCTGCAAACCCTCATGCAATATCTATATCACAAGAGCTACGCCATGTAGGACGTTCTGTTCCCCACCCCAGAAGAAGCCAAAAAAGCAGCCAGGACTGACCGCAAGTGGAAAAACATAAAACTCCAGCCTGAATACCTGAGCCAGAGAAGGACGACGGTGACCATCCTTGGCGTCCCGCCATACGTCCAAGCGGAACAGCTCGGAGCCTACATGAGCCAGTATGGGGATGTAATGGCAGTCGCTCCTGTCAGAGGTCTCAAAGGAGTGATGCTGGGTGACTACATCCTACGTATGAAGCTGGACAGGAATGGCTTCTACAATATACCAGCACTGCTCAGGTATGAAACTTGGACCCTGTCGGTTATAGTGGAGGGCAGACGACCACATTGCTGGCACTGCCAAGAGAGGGGCCACATGTCCAAATTCTGCCCTAAAAGAACAAGGGTCCCCACTGCAGTCACAGCACCAACAACCAGAACAGTGACGAGTGAGGAAAGTAAAACCCCAGATGAAGACGGGTGGAGCACAGTAGTGCGGAAAAATACCAAAAAGACTGTAGCCCCACCTATCCCTAAAGTTAACAAACAGAGTATGGCCCCCGAGCAGGAGGCTCAACAAGCTGAACAATCAAGCAGAGCACCTGCGACAAAGCGGAAACTGCAGGTTCCCTCCTTAGAATCGGAAACTCCCCAAGAAAAAAAGCCGGAAAAAGAAAGAGGCTGCGCTCCAACTCCCTCCAGAGGAAGAAATAGAGCAAAGCACCCCTCAGGCCACAGTCCCGATCCCAACTGAACTCTCTACTAACACATCCACCCCCTCCCCCACATCAGCCCCAGCCGAACTCTCATTACCCAATACTCCAGCCCCAGCTGAACTCCCACTTCCCAACACCACCACCCAGCCCCAGTTGAACTCTCATTAATCAATACCCCAGTCCCAGCTGAACTCCCACTTCCCAACACCACCACCCTCACCCTCACCACAGCCCAAGCAGAACTCTCATTACCCACAACCACTACGTCCACAGCAGCCCAAGCTGAAGTATCATTATCCCTCACCCCACCCCAGACTGAACTTTCAAAGCCTACCCCTACTCCTATCCCAGCTGAACTCACAACGTCCACTCCACCTCCACCTCTACTGCACCCCCTCAGCTGCACCCCACTCTCAGTCGGTAGAGAGAGAACCTGTAACGAGAAGTGAGGGGCCCGGAACCAAACCTATATCCCCCAAACCTGTTAGAACGACACGAAGCAAGAAGCTTCCCTTTTTACCCGGGGAACAGATCTACAAAGTGGATCGTCTAACCTCCACATCAACATTGAATACGCACCATAAGTCAGCTTTGGGACAGCTACGGAACTTGACGTCAATCGACGGCAAGCCCGTTGACGACCCCCGGAACTTTCCTGACGCCCAAATGGTAATATCCTTCCTGGGGCCCCAGCAGTGCGGTAGGACGAAGGCCCTGTGGCGGATGGTCAACGAGGCAGCATCAGGTGCAGTTGAAGGCATCAAGCTGGCAGAAAAGGAGCATGCATCGCTGAAGAAGTTCGAACGGATGGCAGGCGGAGGTAAGGTCCCCATTTATTTTCACCCTTCTTTTTACCGTGCTGTCAAACTAACGTTCCCTCTGGACGTCGGAGGTTGGGCCCGAGGCGGTCAAGTTACGACCGATCTGCTGACAGGCAGCCTGGGACAGAGCTGCGGCGTTCTCACTCCTAAGGATTTTAGGTCGGTGATCAACACTGAATAGTGCTCATGTTCACAAGGTTAAACTTGGCAAGTCTCAACACCAGGGGCATGAGACCCAGAAGCAATGCTGCTCGCGTGCTGAGGGAACTCATGGCCCGCAACATAGATGTGGCTGCGCTACAGGAAACCCACTATAACTCGATTGACGACTGTCAGGTGCTGTCTGGGCATTACGATGTCTTCTCAGCATTCGTCAGCCGTGATGCTAAGGGAGTTTCCTTGTTAGTGAGTCGTAGCCTTGCCGCAAGGTTAAACATTGTGCACACAGATGCGGAAGGCAGGCTGGTCGTGGCTGATGTTGCCGTTAGCAACATCAAGTTTCGGATAGTAGCGGTTTATGCGCCCAACACTCCTGCAGAGAGGGTTTCCTTTTTTCAACGGTTGGAGGTGTTCCTCGCTAGTTGTAATGGCGTGATTGGAATGCCATCCTTAATCCCAGGATAGACAAAGTGGGCGGGAATAGACGGATGGATAGGTGCGAGAGCAGCCTGTCTAACCTGATGGACTCATGCGATCTGGTTGATAGGTTCCGTCTTGAGCACCCGGGGCGGAAGATGTGGACTTGGCACTCTAGTGAGCCTTCCCGTGCAAGCACTTACTTGGACAGGATGTTAATTAGAAGAGGCGAAGCAGACTTTCTATCTTGCCCCAAGTTCCACTGGTTAGGACACTCTGACCACAAACTAGTTGTGGCCAGTTTGAACTTAGGGACTAGACCTAAATTAGCTGGGTACTGGAAGTTAAATACCTCCTTGCTGGAGATACGTGACTTCCGGGAAAAGCTGATATTATTCATACAGCGGGCTCTACCGGAACTAAGTGGTGGGTTAACTTAAAAACTAAAATTAGACGTTTTTCTGTGCAGTATAGCCAGAGCCTCGCCTTAAAGAAGGCTAAAGCAGAAAAATGGTTAGAAGTTAAATTTGCCCGGGCGGTGGCTGAGGGGGATTCCCTAACCATAGCACAAGTCAAAGAGGACCTGAAACGTGCGGCTAACGAATGGTATGAGGGTCAGGTAGTTAGAGCTAGGCTGGATAAAGTGTCTAACGAAGCTGTAAATGTTGACGCTAAGGAGCATAAAGCTGTAGTTCGTCGCAGATCGGATCACTACATTCGAGAAGTGAAACACCTGGAAAGACAGTCCCTCGTGTCGACGCGGGAGATCTGTGAGGGATTCCGGGGGCATTTTGCGGATCTCTACCCCCAACTGCCCAGACTCTGCGTCCAGGAGTTTGACAGCTATTTGGCCGACTCGCCCTACTTGGAGGAGGCGCGAGCGGCTGGCTGTGATGGTCGGGTTACGGAGCGCGAGGTCCAGAATGCGTTGAAGCAGGCTGGCTTGGATAAATCGCCTGGACTCGATGGTTTGCCTTACGAACTGTTTTTGAAGCTGTCGCACATGTTCGTCTCTCTTCTGACGAATGTGTTCAACCACTGGTTTGAGCAGGGATCAATTCCTGCCCAAGTCACCAGGAGAGTGATCACATTACTGAAGAAAAAGGACGGGCATGAGCGGGGTTTTAATAATTTTAGGCCCATAACTCTGCTGAACACAGAGTTAAAGATTTTAACAAGAGTTCTTGCGAACCGCCTGCAGATTGTTATCGGTGACTTGGTGGAACCCGATCAGAACTATGCTGTGAAGGGGAGATCGATTCAGAACAATTTGCATCTGGTTCGCACGATCATAGAGGGATTAGAAGACGACACCGAGGCTGCGCTGATCAATTTAGACCAGTCCAAAGCTTTCGACAGGGTCGACCATCGTTTCATGGGTTCTGTACTGGAGGCCGCCGGATTTAATCCGGACTTCCGCAGATGGATTTCCATTCTGTATCACCAGCCGACGGCAGTGGTGCAGGTAAACGGGATGCGTTCGGGATCATTCGATGTCTCTCGGTCGGTATGTCAGGGCTGTCCGCTGTCGCCCCTACTTTATGTTCTTGCGTTGGAGCCCTTCCTGCGCAAGCTAAGGGACAGGACGGTTAGACCGGCCCTACACGGTATCGCTCTGCCCAATAGTGTGCAAGCCCGGGTCTCAAGCCTAAGGCACTCAAACGATACGAAGAGGTCACAGGGGCCGTAGTCAACATCAGCAAATCCAATGGCCTGAGGTTGGCAGCCTGGAGCGGCTTGGCAGCGCTGCCGGGCCTTCTCAACTGGTCTGATGACCCGGTTCGGATCCTCGGCGTGTAGTTCGGGCCGGGCCTCCAGCTTGAAAAGAAATAGTCGGAAGTGGAGTCAAAGGTCGAAGCGTCAGTAAGGATTTGGCTTCGAAGGGGACTTTCTCTTAAAGGTAGAGTTGAGGCGTGCGCCACGTATGTCTTTCCTCTCATCATTTACCGATTGGCTGTACTACCCATGTCTGCGGTCCACTTGGCGGCACTCACGCGCCAGATCTTCACACTTTTGTGGCAGGGCAAACAGCCGTTAGTCCGCAGACAGGTCTGTACTCAACGTCTCAACGAGGGGGGTTTGGGAATGCTTGACTTGGCAAGTCATAAACATGCCGAGAGATTCTTGCGCCGTACTTAATTAGAAGAGTCTGCGTGGGGCCCTGAGGTTGAGAAGGCTTTTCCCAACCTCATCCCTGACCACCTGGTTGAAAGAAGACGCTAACCAAGGGGGCAATCGCAGTTCTTCAAGACACTTTATCGGGAGTTAGTGGCAGGGACTGCTTCGGATCCGCTAGTGGAGCGTCTTGGACGGTCAGAGTGGGAGATCCGATCTCAGTGGAGTTGGTCGCCGGGTCGGAGTCATCTCAATGAGTTTTTTCTGACCTGGCGATTGGTCCGGAACGCGCTGCCCCTCGAGTACAGACATTTCAAAACTAACTGTGGAGAAAACCCCTTCTTTCTGCGTTGCATAAATGCAGACGTCGAAGAAGAAACGGCAGAGCACGCCTTCTTTGAATGCATCAAATTGCGCGAGTTTTGGAAGTATGTGAACAAGGTGACTGCTCGCATCACTCCTGAGCAGTCAGTACCCTTGGACGTAGCATCTGTAGTGTACAATGTGATGCCTCCGTGGTGCACAGAGAAACAAATGGGTTTCTCACGATCCTAGCCGTAGCTAGACTTGTAGTGTCAACATCACGCATAGATATATGGAAAGGGGGTAAATCACCTTCTGATTACGAACTGATTTCGCACTTTAAACATCAGCTTAAGGTCAAAATCAGGTGTCATAGGAGGAGATTGCACTCAGCCTTATTTAAAAGAAGGTTGATACACACCGCTAGTTTGTGTGTGTTTGGACGTGCCGGGTTTGAGTACGTGTTCCCTGCCTAGGCATGGTGAACGCCGACCTAAGGTCTTATCAGACCCCACCCCAGATAGCAAAGTCTCTTAGCTAGTAGCACGAATGAGCTCTGCTCCGTCGGAACTGACTCGCTTGTTTTCGGCTCTTGAAACAAACCGGAAAACAGTGAGCAGCTAACACTTAGATAGATTTGGGAGGGCCTTACTCACAAAAAAAAAAAAAAATTTCTACCCCTCACACCCAGCCAATGAATTTTGTACACCCACTTACTTGTAAATAAAAAACGTCATAACAAATTGGGGTTAATATTAAGTAGCCTGCCCAAAGAGTGAATGAGGTATTTGGGTGACTGGAACAAGTTTAGAGAATAGACCAAGAGAATGACACACGAGCACCATCCACCCAACCCAACTCTGGCCTTGTGCCACATCTTTTGTAATTTTCCATTTTTTACTCCAAAGAAATGTATCATCCAAAAGATAAATAAATTCTTGGCCTTTTGGCTAAGATCAAAGTGTAGTCTCTGTTCCGATGGATACTGCACCTCATAGACTGGTATTGTCTTGGCCTTCGAGGCTTGATTTACGCCGGTCTATGGGTCTGTCCTGTGCAGTTTAAGGACGTCCACCCTCCCAGGCTTCGCCTCCCCTCTTCGGGGAGGAGTAAGTTTATTGCTTACTGCCTGAGGCGCCCCTACCGGGGAATGCCGACGGGGCTGCTCAGGCAATTTTTAATGGCCAGAGTGCTCACCTTCTCGAGCGCTGGCTTTTCAACCCCCACTTTCCCGACCCGAGCTTGGGTCACATCTTACATGTGGGAGTAAGATAAAAACTGGCCTTGTGCCTAACTCCTGGAGAGGAGTAAATCAATACTCACGTATTTAACAAAGTTGAAGTGAATACTGAAACTTGATGCATAAAGAATTATATCTCCTTATAACATTTTATGTGAATACATTAAATAATATATATATATATATGATTCACAATATGTCGTTTCCTCAGCCCCATACACTTAGAACACCAACAGAAATATATATATATATATATATATATATATATATATATATATATATATATATATATATATATATATATATATATACACACACGTTTGATTGAACAGGAGTGCAAGCTTCTGTTTATTCATTTTCTGGTTCATTTTTTCCAGTCATCGAACAACCGATTTGGTGTTGTTATCCGTGATGTGTAAGAAATCTCCATATTTTGGCGAACGTTTTCGATCGACATCGGTCGTCTTCAGGCGAATGAATGAGTAAAAAAGATAAAACTGATGAATCCACTGAGAGGACGTTCTTTGAAACATTTCAGAACACTTCAACATACCTTCGCCCACCTCATAACAAGAATGGTTGATGCTAGGTTTATTCATGCGAGTACTACAATATGAAACCGCAAGAATGGACGTATTACCAGTTAAAATATTCCTAAAATAGATTTTGGGTATGTTTTGTTTCACGAAGTTTTGGTGAATGGAGCTCTTAGGGGAGCTAAGGTGGCAAGTTAGTCGGCTTTATATACAAGTCCTAGTCATGCCAATATACGTATTGTTTGCAGAGACACCTTCTCTGATAGGGCACTTAAACACTAGTTTTACGTAAGCCATTGTCAGCCGGGTTATTTTTTTATTAATAAGTTGATGGTTTTAGACTTCTTATAATAAATAATAAATCTAATTTTAAAGTTGTTATCTACGGGGGATATATGTTTGTGTATAATATTTTTAATTATTTTCTTATCGACTTTATAGTTGGGATGCATTTGGTTACAATATAATACGTTAATAATATTATTATTAATATTGTTGTGGTTTGCGTTTATATTTGCGGCAGTTAGGGCGTATTTTATTTGTTGATCAACTACGTAATGAGGAAAGTTATTGTTAATTAGTGTCTATTTAATATCAGCGAGTTCTTTATAGAATATGTTATTACTAGAGAAATTTCTTTTGGCGGGATAAATAAGATTTTTTATGACGGCTATTTTATATCTATTTGGGCATTCACTATTAAAATTAAGAAGGTGTGTATCTTTACTAGTGTTTTTTTATATGGGTAGGTAATAAAATTATCTGTAGAGGTTTAAGGAAATTTTATTGTTGATATTAAGTTCTTGTGTATAATTTAATGTTGAGTTATTTTCAAAGGTGTTTTTGATTAGAGTTAAATTAGATAGGTTTTCTGTTAGTCATCGACGTATCGGACGTATATAAAGGGTTTAGTAATAATATTGAAAATATCAAGATTTTTTACACAGGACTTATATATCACGCGGACCAACTTACCACCTCCCCCCCCCCTTCAGAGCTCCATTCACCAACAATTTTAGGAGTATTTTAACTGGTAACACGTCAATTCTTGCGGTTTCATATTGTAGTATTCGCCTCCCCATAATGGAAGCGTTGTTTATTCGTATGAATAAATCTAGCATCAACCATCATCGTCATGAGGGGGGGGGGGGCGAAGGTATGTTGAAATGTTGCTAAAATGTTTAAAAGAACGTCCTCTTAGTGGATTCACCAGTTTTATCTTGCTTACTCATTCATCTGCCTGAAGACGACCGATGTCGGTCGAAAACGTTCGCCAAAAATATGGGGATTTCTTACACATCATGAATAACAACATCAAATCGGTCGTTCGACGACTGGGAAAAATGGATCAGAAAATGAATAAACAGAAGCTAGCACTCCTTTTCAATCAAACGTGTATAAAGGAAAGAATGCGCCCTAATTATACAAATGTTAATATATATATATATATATATATATATATGTGTGTGTGTGTGTGTGTGTGTGTGTGTGTGTAAGTATGAAGGTGAGAATTCCCAGGCAAGAGCAATGCAATGTTGAAAAACCGGAAGGTGGAATAAGAATGAAAAAAAGTAAATGACAAGAGACGGTAAATCTCAGATCAATTCATTTATATTTCAAAATGTAAATATAAAGACGGTAAATTGTAAAATTGGTGGGCTTACTGCTAAATATTTAAAGGTCCGAAATGGTAGAAACTTTAATTATTTCGAGAGTAACAACCTCTCTTTTTAAAAAAAGAAAACAAAAGTTGAACTGGCTGTGTCAGTTGAGGAGAGCCAAGTGGACGCTGCTATTAAAAAATAGAAACATCAGATTCGCAGAAAGCAAGTCAAGTCCTGCAGAAAATGCAATAGTTGAGATATGTAATAGATTACTAAGATTAATTTAGTTAATCTTGAATAATAATATTTAGGTTTAATTTATTTTGTTGTTCTTCTTTTATTATTATTATCATTATCATTATTTGTTTTTTAATTTATTATTTACTTTTTCTCTATTATTATTTTTTTATATTAAATATTTAATATTTATGTTAAGTGTAGCAATTGTAAATATAGGTTCGAATAGTCAGGTAAAGATTAAGGGAGATAATTAGGGATCAGCATAAAATGGTTAAAGGGAGCTAATTATGTCAAGTAAAATAATCCATGGTCAGATGGATAGATATAATTATTCTATCTTAAGTCTTCATCTGTTACATTATACTCAACCTAGAGTGTGGGAATAGGAGGTTGTTAGAAGAGAACGGAAGGGGAAAGGGTTCATATATAATTAAAATTAACATTCCTTATTACATAGTGAACGAATTATTGTATAGTGAACAAAACTAATTAAGTGTAAGTATAATATCTGGGAATAAAGTCTAAATGGTGTGGGTGGCTTATTCTATGAATAGGAAGTTGTAGGAGTTGTTGGGAAGAGTATCGACAAGAAATATGAGGAAATAAGCGTAAGGGAAGATGGGTGTCGGTTAAAGGGGGAATATAGGTGCCAAATGAAAGGGTATAAGGAAAACAAGGAAAGTGAGAGTGTGAAGATCTTGATGGGTTAGGTGGATAGGTAGTTGAGATCATGGGATTGGGTAGAGACAAAGGAACAAGGAGTATAAAGCATGGTCCAAGGTGAGTAGAGTTGGAATGATCTAGGAAGAGGAGTGGGGTTAAAGAATGAAGGGGGAACAAAGCTCGGATCTGCTATTTAAAGAGGGTCTATTTTTAGAGATGAGAATTGCTTCCGATATCCTTATATTACCGATGTTTCTAACTTAGGCAAGGATACGGACATCGATAATGCGTTGTGTGTTGCCACGTGTTTATAGAAAGAAGAAATGCGGGTGTATAAGTGTTTCTTTGATGCGTTGGTGTAGAGGCCTAACAGTTCTACCGATGTAGAAATTCTGGCACTTAACACACTGTAGTATTTAAACTGTGTGAGTGCGAAAGCAGAGCCCAGAGTTCGGAATGGGGCAATTGGCTAGGGAACAGAGTTGAAAGGTGTGGTTACTGTGTTTTTAGTTAGGTGTTGTCGAAGGGTAGTGCCTGTGTGGGTGACAAAAATATCAAGGTTATATATATATATATATATATATATATATATATATATATATATATATATATATATACTAGAAAAATACTGCATTGTATCACCTATTGGGCTCGGGTAAGAATGTTTTCATTAGGAAAGCAAAATATATAACTTACACAAATGATAACATGATATATTTAAAAACTTCGTCACCGTCTACTCGCAATAGCTAATTTCTCTTTCCCCCGTGAAACTACGGGTTAAATAATATTACTACTTGATGTGATATTCCTTTTTGTTTATAAAAGATCATTACAATCTTTTTGTAAATTACTTTCTTTATTAGTTTCCATTGTTTATACAGAGAGAGAGGGGGGAGGAAGGAAGGGAAAGAGAGAGAAAGAGAGAGAAAGAGAAAGAGAGTGGGGGGGAGAGATACGGAAGCGAGAGTGACCGATAGTGTATTAATATAAGTGCGGTTCGGATGTGTGTGTGTGTGTGTGTTCATGAATAAATATATCTCCGTCTCGCTACACAAAAGTTAGCGAGTAAAAAACGTTCCAGACGAAACCATAATTTTCGGCCACATGCGTGCCACAGTTTAGTTCACGGAAACTTTAAATTCGCTAATGATCACTGTTTGATATTGGTAAACCTTACATTTCATGCAATCTTACTGAAAATAATCACAGGCGGCGAGAGTGGGCGAGAGTTCAACATGACAGGACAAGGAAATCAAGTGACGTGAAAGCATCTATCTGAAAGCTTCCATTAATCTTCAAGCCGATGTACGCATTAGCCTTTCCTTTTGTTTCATTTTACTTCACTCGAAGTTCGCAGAAATCAAGAGGTCCCATTCCCATTGATCTCTATATGAGATACATAGATATTCAAATATCCCATTAAAGTTCTCCTTTACTTGTCAAACGTTGAGTTAGTAAAGAGGTTAAGAACATAAATTTCTCTCCCTTTTAATTGACCAGTTAACTTGTGGTCTCTTGGTTTTACCGCATTCCAGGACAAGAACTCATCTAGTCTGGTGGAGTATCCAGCTAAGTGTTGTTACTTCAGGTAACATCACTAGCAGAAGGTGCACTATTTCTCGTATAAGCCAGTGTATAGCCATACCGAAAAGATCTTATATGTGCTG
Organism: Sepiola atlantica; assembly: GCA_963556195.1. Classification (NCBI taxonomy): domain Eukaryota; kingdom Metazoa; phylum Mollusca; class Cephalopoda; order Sepiida; family Sepiolidae; genus Sepiola; species Sepiola atlantica. Next base: position 188,815,887 of record OY744522.1, read on the forward strand.
TGAATACTATGTTATTTTAAATATTTGGCCAGGGTTTACTTGTAGGGGGGAGTATCTTCATGCCAGGTTGTACTGACAAACACTTGCACAGAGAGACCCAAGACACTCGAGGATGGTGTCTAGCAGGTAATTCAAACTCCCCATTGGCTTAATATAGAATTAGGTAAATGTTGTAAAGAAGCATTCCACTTCTATACCGGCTTATTTTCCATACTATGAGACAGTACTTAAGCGCGGGCTACACTATATACTTTCCTTAATGATAATCTCGCACGCCTTGTACTGGTCTTGTATACTAGTATTCCCTCTAAATAAATACGACTTTCGAGCAATGTTGACGTGTCAAGTAGTGAATGTTTGTAACTTTTCAAAATAACGCAATACCTATGAGATTTAGCCCCAGGAAGTTTCATGTAGCTCTCTACGTTTTTTGTTCGTCTAGTCGCAGTGAGTTACGGTGACAACTCAAAGATTACATGTGGCGTGAATTGGGTTTCGGAGAATTAAATGGCTTATTTTTGGTGACCAGAAGTAGAAAATTGAGATCGCGAGAAAACTGGTCAGCATTTATACTGAATGGCGCGCTGATTGGTTGCTCGGTCGTATTATCCATGGGTGGGGAGTGTGTTGCCATCTTTTTTGTAGTTTATCCATGCTATGGTTATGTTTTTTTCTACTTTTTACTCTTTCAGGAACTTTTAGTCAATGTATAGCAGGTCATGTGTTTCTCTTATCGCTTTCCAGAATACTTTCCGTTCCTCAGGGAGTAGTTCACGGTTATTAAGGTAGACTGTTCGCTTAGTTGTACCGCCACGGTTGTAGGCATGTTATAGGTCTATAGTTGTTTGGGATTTTACCTTTTTCGCTGTCTTTTTGTATTTTGTTTTTTCTTTTATTCATCCACTTTGGTATATCCGTTTCATGCATGCATCTAAGATTTTCTGTTAGTAATTCATGTAAGACGAGGATTAAAAAAATCAGAATATATGTATTCCGTCATGGCCTTGTGCTTTAAATTTTATTAATGTTGTCTTAAGTGTTTCTTCATAAATTTTAGTTCTTTGTAACTTACTAAATTTCATGAAGCTTTTCTTCCATGTTTTTCAGCCATTCGATATTTCTGGTGTGGTCTTGTTGAATTTCCCATATATTGCCCCACAATTGTTTGGCTTCTATTTTTGCTCTTTCCCCGTTTACGTTTTCGTAAAACTCACTTTCATTCTTCTCAAACGTCCAATTTGGTTTGTATGTTCAGATTTGTATTTGTATTTCTTTATTCCTCCCCCTTTATTAGTATCTTTTGTTTTAATTCTTCATGTTTCTTGTTTAGTCTATTTCTTCTTCTCAGTCATGCGTTTCCTCTTCCATCTTTTTCTGTTTATTTGGCCCTATTTACATCTTTAGCTTCTTTCTATTATTTGTTATTTTGGGTTTCAATTCTAGTTTCCCATTTAGACTATTTGTCACAGAATTGTGTTTCTATTTTACTGATTTAAACTATGCATACTTTAAGTTGTTTAATTAATTATGTTTGTATGGTTGAGAGGAGACTGTTCACTATTTTCGGTTCTGATCTTAATTTCTTCTATTCTTCGTTTATTAAAGACAGTTTCGTGTTTACTTGTTCATAATTTCTTTGATGTGTTTGAATTCTGTTGCTTCTTTCTCGGTTAATTATGTGGTCTCGTGGTCTTGTGGTCATGTGTGTAAATATGGTTCCAGACTTCTGACCGGAGATCTATATGTTCTGTTACATCACTGCTCTTTTCTTTTTAATAACATAAGTTTCAGTTCCGAAAATAATCTACTTTTGAGGATGTGGCTTGCTTGGTTTGCTATCCTCTGTTTAGTTTGGTCCATAGATATGTCCCATCTATTCTTTATGCGATTCCGACAGTCTCGTTGTGTGGTGTTGCTTTCAAATATCACTCCATCACTAGTCTATTTTTATTTTTAGCTCCATTTTTTTCCTCTAGGCTCTCTTTTGACTTGCTGCATTGCCTAGTTTTACTTACCTGTATTCGGAATATCATCATCATCATCATCATCATCATCATCATCATCATCATCATCATCATCATCATCATCATCATCATCATCATCATCATCATTTTTATTATTATTATTGTTATTATTATTATTATTATTATTATTATTATTATTATTATTATTATTATTATTATTATTATTATTATTATTACTATCATTATTAGTATTATTATTATTATAATTATTATTATTATTATTATTATGATCATTATTATTGAACCATATCTCTGGGCAAATAAAACTTGTAGAATTGAAAGAAAACGCGAAAGGTAATCCTAAATTAAATCTTTGAACTTTCTTTCAGGTAGAGTGAAGATGTTGAATCGTTCCCTTTTATCCCCTTCTTCTCTTCAATCCACGATCCCTTATCCCATCCGTCCACCCAATTCCCCAAACCAACCTCTTTAGGGATATGGCATCCCACCTGGTAACCATCAACATACAGACTTTTTCTTTTCATACATAATTAAAAACAGAATCTTCGCCTTTCTCAGGAATTAAGAAATTCGGAATTAAGACGGCTGTGGTTAGGCTTAGGGTTGAGATTCCTGCATTTCCTTGTTTTTTTTTCTTTTTCTTTTTTTCTTTTTCTTTGTTTTTTCTTTTCTTTTACTTCTTCTTACGGATATTCTTCTTCTTCTTCTTCTTCTTCTTCTTTTTCTTCTTTTTTCTTCTTGTTTTTCTTTTTCTTCTTCTTCTTCTTTTTCTTCATCTTTTTCTTTTTCTTTTTTCTTCTTTTTTCTTCTTCCCTTTGTTCTTTTCTTTTACCTCTTCTCACGGATATTCTTCTTCTTCTTCTCCTTCATTCCCTAATTTTCCACATCTTTTTTCCTTGTTTTTTTTCTTTGTTCGTATTCTTCTACTTTTTTCTTTTCTTCATCTTCTATTTTCTTCATCATGATCATCTTCCTCAACTTCTTGTCCTTTGCTTTTCTTTTCTCTTCTTCGTAATCAGTGACCCGATTAGACCGGATTCAACATTTCTCGGATATTTTGCCTTCGCTTGTTCTGCCAATAATTTACAGAAGGTATGAGCCCCAATCACCCCTAACACATAGGTCAAATAGAAACTGGTATACAATAAATCGCTTACGCTTGATCATCTACAATTGTCATTGTGTTTCGGCATTTAATAATTTAAAATATGAATGCATATGTCATGAAGTAAACATAACTTCCACGTCCACTAAGTTCTACCATACGCGTTAAATGAAAATTCTCAAGAAACACCGTTTCGAGGAAATACGCTATTTAAACACATTTTGTGTTATGTTCAATTACTGAAAATAAACATCGCCCGGAAGCAAATGTAAACAATTTGAATTGCATTGTGTGTACACTTTATTTGGAATATAATTAGAAAATAATTTAAATCTTTAAAAAGTACACACGAACGCATATGCACATAAACATAGACATACACGCACACACACACACACACACACACACACACACATATATATATATATATATATAGATTGGTTAGATTTACCACCCGGACAAACCGCATATCTTTTTTACGAAACTTTTCTTTTTTTCACTGCGTTTTTTAATAATATTTTTCATATTTTTCAAATATTTGAACTTTGGTTTTTTCGAAAGCCAACTTATCCATCTGTATTTCTCCTCTGATGATAAGATCTCGATCTTTGAAAAGCTTTGGCTTAAGGAAAGAATAATAAACACTAGTTTATTACTGAATACACCTTGCATTGAACAATTGAAATTTGAAATAAATTTGGACAATCGTCGAATATTTATCACTCTTTTTTCTTCTATCTCTCTCTCTCTCTCTCTCTCTCTCTCTTTATATATATATATATATATATATATATATATATATATATATATATATATATATATATATATATATAACATGATTGCCCCGAGTTAGATGTGTGGTGTTTAACAGGTTGCCTCCTGTTAGTATATCAATATGCTTACAGAGAAAATTTAGCAAAACTAAATGGAAAACCCTAGACTTAAACTGAACAATTTAGCCAAATTAAATATATATATATATATATATATATATATATATATATATATATATATATATATATAGCATCCACAGTATAGTCCAGTCGTTCCTTCCTTTGACTACGGTATATTCGGACCAATGCAGAACTTAATCAAGTTCGTAGATTTTAGAGGGGTGGCTCATTCAAACCTAGTGACAGCACTGGCGGAAGTCAGGACACGCCTACTGTCATTTTCGCAGACGTATATATATAAAGTAGAGAACTAAAAGCGATCTTTGAAAAGCCTGGCTTAAGCAAAAAATTAATTGAATAAATTGCTTTTTTGCGGAATGACCTTACATTGAGCAACTGAATTGAAAAAAGATCTGCCTCCGTCGCTTTTCTAATTCCTTTTCATCCTTCTCTCTGTCTCTCTCTCTCTATCTCTCTCTCTCTCTCTCTCTCTCTCTCTATATATATATATATATATATATATATATATATATATATATATATATATATATATATAAAGTGGAGAACTAAAAGCGATCTTTGAAAAGCCTGGCTAAAGCAAAAAATTAATTGAATAAATTGCTTTTTTTGCGGAATAACCTTACATTGAGCGATTGAATTGAAAAAAGATCTGCCTCCGTCGCTTTTCTAATTCCTTTTCATCCTTCTACTTATACTTGTGCTAGAAAAGTAATGGGATTTCGTGTGTGGTGTGAACTCAGGGCGACAGCGGGATAAGAAAATTTTAAAGTCATATATATATATATATATATATATATATATATATATATATTGAAAGTATATAAATATAATAGTTATTTTTTGTAATCCATTGCATTCATCTTCACGTAATTTTGTTTACACCGGCACTGAACCTGCTTGCAACAGACTGAGCATTCGGCAATTTCTTTACAAGGAGGTTTCACCATATTTGAACAACCTTCCTATTGACCAGATCTTGCTCAATGTGACTTTTTTTCTCTAATCTTAAAGATATCATCAATTTGAGCGTGCTGAAGGTATGAATATCATATAGAAGTCTGTGAGGATGGAGATGATGGGCATCTCATAAGAATTCGTCCAGCAGTGCTCAGAATCCTGGCAGAGAAGTAGAGTGAAATGTATTTGACTAAAAGTGTTCATCTCATCAGTGTATGAATATTGTTCTTGAATTTCTTACCGAAATATTACTTTCAAAGATTTACTTGACTTTACCAGAAAGTTAGAGCATTCATTTATACTATATATAGAAATGTGTGTTGATTTTTTGTTGATTAAATAATAGATAAAACTGATTGTGTCCTTCTACTCAACTGAGACAGCGATGTTGTCAATGTACGTTTGACCTTAGGAGTCATATTTG
>OY744522.1:188826271-188908771 GCA_963556195.1 Sepiola atlantica
AGACTCATCAATGACGCAATTCGAAAAAGAAGCTCAATTCTAATGGACTCATGAATGACGCAATTCAAAGAAGAAGCTCAATTCTGATAGACTCATCGATGACGCAATTCGAAAAAGAAGCTCAATTCTTATAGACTCATCAATGACGCAATTCGAAAAAGAAACTCAATCATGGGAGACGCGAGAGCGCTCTATCCCTTAATAGACTTCTAAAACGTCCGTTGCTAGAAATCTCATTTTTTTGATCAATGATAACTAAAAAAAAAACAATGAATCAAATTAGTTAAAACTTTGCACAAAATCTTTTTTTATATGTTCTATAAGTGTGTAGAATTTCAGCATCATTAGTCAAGGCACCCCATGGAAATGATGGGAAATAAGTAAGGGTGATTTTAGTAGTGTTCTGGATGCCTCCTTGATTTCTAAGTACTCAATGTCCTAGATAGAGCTACTGTAGTGATAAGTTTGGATAATATTTTAACGCCATCTACGTTTCTCTTCAAACTATTGTGCACATGGAAATGAGGGGAAATTAGTAAGAGTGATTTTAGTAGTGCTCTGGATGCCTTTTAGATTTTCTAAGTATTCGGGGTTTTCCAGGAGAAAAGTGCTCAATATCTTAGATAGAGCTACTGTAGTGATAAGTTTGTATGATATTTTAACGCCATCTACGTTTCTCTTCAGACTATTGTGCACACGGAAATGAGGGGAAATCAGTAAGGGTGATTTTAGTAGTGCTCTGAATGCCTCCTTGATTTTCTAAGTACTCGGCGTTGTCCCGGAGAAAAGTGCTCAATATCCTAGATAGAGCTGCTGTAGTGATAGATTTGTATAATATTTTAACACCATTTACGCTTCTATTCGGAATATTGTGCAGATGAACAGGAGGGGGAATCAGTAAGAGTGATTTTAGTAGTGCTCTGGATGCCTACTTGATTTTCTAAGAACTCAGCGTTGTCAGGGAGAAAAGTGCTCAATATCCTAGATAGAGCTACTGTAGTGATAAGTTTGAATAATATTTTAACAGCATCTATGCTTCTTTTCGGAGTATTGTGCAGATGAAAAGGAGGAGAAATCAGTAAGAGTGATTTTAGTAGTACTCTGGATGCCTCCTTGATTTTCTAAGTACTCGGTGTTGTCCGGGAGAAAAGTGCTCAATGTCCTAGATATACTGTGCAGATGAAAAGGAGGGGGGATCAGTAAGAGGGTGCTTCTGGTGCTTGTACAATATAGGACCCGGAGGCTTCTGCAGAATAAGGATTATGGGTGTTTCTGCAGTATAGGGACCAGGGGTTCTTCTACAGTATAGGACCCCGCACCGGAAGTGTTTCTATAATATAGGACTCGGAGGCTTCTGCAGAATAGGAACCATGGTTGCTTCTGCAGTATAAGGACCAGGGGTGCTTCTACAGTATAGTACCCAGCACTGGGGGTGCTTTTACAATATAGGATCCGGAGGCTTCTGCAGAATAGGGACCAGGGGTGCTTCTGCAGTATATGGACCAGGGATGCTTCTACAGTATAGGACCCAGCACCGGGGGTGCTTCTACAATATAGGACCCGGAGGCTTCTGCAATCTAGGGACCATGAGGGCTTCTGCAGTATACAGACCGGGGGTGCTTCTGGTGCTTCTACAGTATACGGATCAAGCACCGGGGTGCTTCTACAGTATAGGACCCGGAGGCTTCTGCAGTATGGTTCTTTGATATGACCGAGGCGCCTCGGAATGTTTTTTTGCTTTTTTTAACTAAAAATATTTCTATGTATGGGGGAAGGGTAAAAAAAAATGGGAGGGGGTCCCAATTTTTTTTTTAAAATTAAAAATATATGTATGGGGGAAAATAAAAAAAAATTTGTTTGGGGGGGTAAATTTTTTTTTTCTTTTTTAAACTAAAAATATTTCTATCTATTTACCGGGACAGTCAAAAAAAAATTGGGGGGGGGGGGGTCAAATTTTTTTGTTTTTTCTTTTTAATTAAAAATATTTCTATATATAAGGGAGGATGAAAAACATTTTTTTTTGGTGGGGGCGGATTTTTTTTTTCTTTTAAATTAAAAATATTTATATATATGGGGAGGATGAAACAAAAATTGAGGAAGGGGGTAAAAAAAATTTTTTATTTTCTTTTTAATTAAAAATATTTCTATGTATGTGGAGGGTAAAAAAAATTTTAATTAAAAAAAAAAAATTTTAGTAAAAATATTTCTATGTATGAAGAGGATAAAAAAAACAAATTGAGGGGGAGCTAAAAAATTTCTTTTTTCTTTTATAACCTAAAAATATTTCCATTTATGATAGTGACACTACATGAATGACGACTATTTTGTTTTTCTTACATGACAGGGCTCATTAATATGAGTTCTTAGGTATGCGAACTGGAGATAGGTACATATATAGTATGTGCACCCTTGCAGAGATAGGTAAGTATATAGTATGTGCACCGGAGCGGCGATAGGTATATATATAGTATGTGCACCGGGGTGGCAATAGGTACGTATATAGTAGTGCATAAGGGTGGTGATAGGTACGTATATAGAATGTGCACAGGGGAGGCAATAAGTACTATATAGCATGTGCACCGGGCGGCGATCAGTACGTATATAGCACACGTTCCGGGGCTGCGATCAGTACGTATATAGCACGTGCACCGGGGTGGGGATAGGTACGCATTTAGCATTCGCACCGGGGCGGCGATAGGTACGTATTTAGCATTCGCACCAGAGCGGCGATAGGTACGTATTTAGCATTTGCACTGGGGCGGCGATAGGTACGTATTTAGCATTCGCACCGGGGCGGCGATATGTGCATATTTAGTATGCACACCGGGCGGCAATAGGTACGTATTTAGCATTCGCACCGGGGCGGCGATAGGTACTTATGTAGTATGCACACCGGGCGGCAATAGGTACGTATTTAGCATTCGCACTGGGGCGGCTATAAGTATGTATTTAGCATTCAAATGTGGCGATAGGTACGTATACAGCATGTGCACATGGGCGGCAATAAGTACGCATACAGCATGCGTACCGGGGCGGCGATAGGTACGTATTTAGCATTCACACCGGGGCGACGATTGGTACGTATTTAGTATTCGCACCGGGCGGTGATAGGTACGTATTTAGCATTCGCACCCGGTTGGCGATTGGTATGTATTCAGCATTCGCACCGGGGCGGCGATAGGTACGTATTCAGCTTCTGAACAGGGCGACGATAGGTACTTATATAGTATCTGCCCCCAGGTGGCGATAGGTACTTATATATTATCTGCACTGGGGCGGCGATAGTTACGTATATAGTATGAACACCGGGGCTGAGTTAAGTACCTATATAGAAGGCGCAGACGGAGGTGGTACCTTTTATAGAAATATGTCATACTATTGCCCTGGGCAACGTAGGAGGAATGGTGGGGAAGAAACAGCTTTCGCAAAAGGCAGAATTAGAAAGTAGCGGTGAAATGGGGCGACCATTGTATTGAGGCATAGCCTTTACAAAAGTAGTGGCATCCCATGAAAAATGGCAGTATACTGAAATCATATACCCTTAATATGGTTAAGATGAACATTCATATACACTAAACACTAAATGTACACAAGCAAAGAAATTCCCAAATGTTTATACTTTTATTGTCATTAAGGGTATGCGAGCACAACAGGGCTATGCATTTTACTTGTAGGAATTTTTTTTCAGCGCAAAAGATCGAACAAGAATTAATCGTTTATACAAAATCTCTTCGGCTTTTCCAAAGGGAATTCGTCTGGAACTCATCGTCTTCTTTTATTGACAAACGTTCTGATCGATCTGATGTTCTTATGGAAGCTACCTAATATCGACTGGGCCAAGGTCGATCCAGTAAGAACTTAGACTTTGGCTGTAGGCTACGTGTTGAACCCTTAGGCAAGGATACAAAGTAATAACCGAAATAAAGTGCCATTTTATGTCCTATATTTGTCATATTAGAGCCGTAGAGTACTGTTTTTAGTTAAGAGAAAACGAAAATTTAAGAGAAATGAAATATACCAAGGTTTACAGTTCACATTTTTTAATTTATAAGATTTAAAATTCTTGTTTGAGGATCTTCAATCTGAATTGTAAAAACTGTATTGTATTGTTGAAAACATACAGTAAAAATCGTTTATATATTAAAAAACATGGTGAAAGTTGTTAATTCTAATAAATTAAAGTGTGAAACATAAAATTGACTTATATACAACAAGAATACCTTCATTTTTCTTAATACATAACAATGCTGCTAGTGTCGTATGAATAATGGTTCCACTCGGGCGTGATTGATAAGGATACTATAAAGGTAAGTAAAATATCAGTTAAAATGTTTATTGGCAATGCTTATATGAACAGTGCTAAAATAGTAACAATGTTTATATTTTTTATAAGAAAAATTCCTACCAGTAAAATATATAGCCCTGTTGTGCTCGCATACCCCTAATGACAATAAAAGTGTAAAAATTTGGGAATTTCTTTGCTTTTGTACATTTAGTGTTTAGTGTATATAAATTTTCATCTTAACCCTTTTAAGGGCATATGATTTCAGTATACTGGCATTTTTCATGAAATTCTAATAGACTCATCAATGACGCAATTAAAAAAAGAAGCTCAATTCTAATAGACTCATCAATGACGCAATTTGAAAAAGAGGCTCAATTCTAATAGACTCATCAATGACGCAATTCAAATAAGAAGCTCATTTCTAATAGATTCATCAATGACGCAATTCGAAAAAGCTCAACTCTCATAGACTCATCAATGACGCAATTCGAAAAAGAAGCTCAATTCTAATAGACTCATCAACGACGCAATTCGAAAAAGAAGCTCAATTCTAATAGACTCATCAATGACGCAATTCGAAAAAGAAGCTCAATTCTAATAGACTCATCAATGACGCAATTCGAAAAAGAAGCTCAATTCTAATAGACTCATCAATGACGCGATTGGTATGTATTCAGCATTCGCACCGGGGCGGCGATAGGTACGTATTCAGCTTCTGAACAGGGCGACGATAGGTACTTATATAGTATCTGCTTCAGCGGATGTCACGACATTAGGTTTTTTTTTGTGCAGGGAGGTGTCGACGTCCTCATACGTACATCACCTGGTATTCTCAAATGGTCACCCATCTGGTACTGACCAGTTTCCACGTCGCTTAACTTCGGAGATCTAACGAGTACCGGTGTTTCAACGTGATTATGCCGTATATTTTTGAAAAATTGTTTTTGTTGGCATATAACAGTGTCGGAGGGGAGTGGAGAGGTCAACATATTGCCATATATCAGCTGTGCCTATCCTTCGCATTTTGTCGTCATCATCATCTGCCCTCTTACTACCTTTCATTATCCTCATCAATACGTTACCCCTGATTTTAAGAATACTCTGGGGATTATTTTGAGAGAGATTATCTTTGAGATAACCCACAGATAAAAATTTGGGAGGTTAAGATCCCGTAAATGTGAAGCCCACTCAACATCACACATGCCAGAAAGTCCCTGCATATAATTTAACGGCGATAAAATAAAGACTGTTGAACATTAATGGTGGATATTTGGTGGACAAGTCAGACATAGATTGAAGTTTATTTGTCTCAACTATAGTTGGATTACAGAAAGGATTTTGAATGTTATTAACTATTATATGAGTGGCATGAATTTGGGGTCACCCTCTTTATATCTACATATCTAGATTAAGCTGCTTTTTTGGTTGATGATATTGTTTGCGGGTAATATTAATAAACAAATGATTTATTTAGTTCCGCGGGGCTTGATATAAATAAGTATACCACAAAGTTAAAAATGGGACTCGTACAGAATTTCCACCTGCTCATCAGAAAAGGGGTCACCTAACAAAGACGTCGTTTTGAACTATATGACCAAGGAACAATACCTGCAGAGAAAGCCGAGATCCGGTATGAGTCTCATTTTTTTTACTTTGTAGATAGATAGATAGATAGATAGATAGATAGATAGATAGATAGATAGATATGTCTCTATGTATCTATTTATTTATCTCAACGTGTTAATATCTATTTATCTATCTAACCTTAGAATTCCATATCTATCAGAGTAAAGGATATTCGCCAGAATGTTTACCATTCCTCTTTTAAGACCTCAAACATTTTCAGAAGATTATGATATTTGCCGCTTACTTTAAAACCATGGAGATTTAGGAAATGGCCCCGTTTGTAACTGGTACCACTGAAAGGAAAAGACAATTAATTAAGTCTATCCCGACATGTTTTTACTTAACTTTAGTCCCAACGTGCTCATCTTGGCACAGAACGATCTCCCGACAAACACAAACAAACAAAAATATACCCATAACCGAAAGACGGGCGCAAAGGGAAATTAGAGGGGTGGCGAGTATCCATAATTTAAGCGCCATTCTTAACAGCAGAAAACACGCCACCCCACCTATGCAATGAGATGGACTGGAGATGCCACGGATCGGTCGGCAAAAATGGCTTTTCACACGCATATAGGTGTTAAACAGTTCGGTGGCGTCAGCTTATGAAGAGATTTTAATTATGTCTACATATGATACATTTCAAATAATAAGTACATATCTTAACAATAATTTTTTAACAGAGTATCATATTGTTCTGTATCCATCTATCTCTTTGTCTCCTAGTATCTTTCTTTTTATTTCTATATATCTCCTCTCTCTCGCAACTTGGATATACAGGGGTTTCAAAAAGTCATCATCTATTTTTTAAATGTTAATAGCATCAAAGTCGTATTTCTGATAATAACAAAACGTATACATTAAAAACGAATTAAAAGTAAGAACTTCTTTGACTGCATCACTGCATCGTTTTAATTACGCCATCTTGCTTTACCCATCTTGTACTACGCCATCTTGTACTACGTCATCTTGTACTACGCCATACTGCACTACGTCATCTTGTACTACGCCATACTGTACTACGCCATCTTGTACTGCGGCATATTGTACTACGCCATCTTATACTACACCATACTGTACTACGCCATGTTGTACTACGCCATCTTGTACTACACCATACTGTACTACGCCATCTTGTACTACGCCATATTGTTTCAGCTTTACCTGGGTGTTAGATAGGGCGAAATGGCTTGTCGTGATGATCTGCACGGTGACCGAACATAGCGCCCCCTGCTTCATCTTGTGGGCTTTCTTAAAAATTGAAATCCTCAAAACAAAACCAAAAACAATTGATGAATTAAAGTCAGTTTTTTAAAGAAAGTTTGAGAATAACTCTGTAAATGTTGGAAAATATGATGCAATCGTTTGTGAGCCTTTTGCAGAAATGGGTGTCAAGTAGAAGACATTTGATTAGATGACATGCATTTAGTTCATTGTGTTATCATTTTGAGGTTTTTAAAAAATTTTTATTTATTTATTATTTATTTATTTATTTTATTTATTTATTTTTATTTTTATTTATTTATTTATTTATTTATTTATTTTTAAGTTATGTTTACATCGTTCTCACAATATTTATCTAAGGTGAACTTTTTGAAGTGCCTGCAGTTGTAACCTACCTCGTCCCTCTGGTTTAGTAGAACATTCTTATTAGGAAACAAAACTATAGCCAGTTTTTCAATTAAACACAGAAAACAGGTAGGGTTGTTTAGTGTAGGTATTGGTGCCTTTTTTAAAACGGATATACTATGGGAAAACAAATAAACGAGAAATTTCAGCGGATAATATTATATATATATATATATATATATATATATATATATATATATATATATATATATATATATATATATACCTGAGGAGGAGCCGAGGAGGTTCTGAAAAAATTGTCGGATACTCAAACTATGTTTATTTTAATATAAAAGCTCTAATGTATATTGAGCACTTTTGAAAAGTAATGGTTTTGTTCATTTTGTTAATATTTGAACTTAATTAATACACATATATATATATATATATATATATATATATATATATATATATATATAAATATTTATAAATAAATATTAATTATTTATTACCTACAGACATCGATGTTTCATGCTAACGCAATCTTCAGTGCAGGAAGTTAATGCTCAACGGTCGGCGAGCCCGAACTCCGATCACAAATCGCCACTGATTCGCAGTCAAGAGGGTTACCCCCTCGGCCATAGGGAATTAGCTAATAATTATAGAGGAATTTAACGTTGTAAATAGAGAGTCGGCGGCTGATTTTACACGAGCTGTTGAAAGTGATCTACAAACTGTGTTTGGAGAGTGAAATTTCACTAGGAATACGAAAGCGGAGAATATTTTTGTATTGTTAGAAGTGGGGGTATGGTGTATGTGCGTGTGTAAGAATGATGGAAATAGTTCTCCTATTTTAATTTACTGGATTGTATCGCAATTTCGACTAGGTTTAACTTGTAGTTGGTAGTATTGGGTTCATTTTTCGCTGTAAGATCTTATAGTTGGAAATTTGTAAATTTGGTCAGTATTTTTTCATTGATACGAGTTTGATTAAATAGAAGTGAAAGTTTTTGTTTATTCCTTTTTTTGATCCAATCTTTCCAGTTCGCAAACCAGCTATCTGATCTTATGTTTCAGTGTGAACAGGGACTTGCAATAATTCCAAGCGCATGCGACGTGCATGAGTCATAATCAAGAACGTGATGTTACAAATTGAAATTTGTGACATTATCAAGAAATTCGATTAAACATCTTTTTAAAATATTTTAATATTCCTTCCCTACCATCGTATCGAGCTTGGTTTATGCGCTCGAAATAATAATGCTTCGATGATAGGGAGACGAAGTCTATAGTTTGAAACAGCGAGAATGGAAGTGTCTTGAGATAGACACTTCCGGTTTAATCATACATAACTTTGTTAGTCATTTTATTACGTCTCTAATGTGTACTTAGTTTTATTTTACCTATCATTCTATCCCATAGCTCATTAAATAATTATTTATATGTACAAAACATAAATAAACTTCATAATTTAATATTGTTCAATGACCCTATTTTGATAATGACCCTATTTTCCATTTATGATTATCGGTTTATATTTCAATCCATTAGTAATTTATCCGAATGTAATTTATATCATTTTCTAATACAGTTAAGACATTTTTCTATCGATCTGTGATTTATTAAATATTCGGTTATACATAAAATGTCATGCCGATATCCTTTTAATGCATAATTAAAATCGTCAATTTATTCAGAATTATTATTATTTCCATTTTTATTTTTTACCTAGTTATTACTATTTTTTTTCAAAACTCTCTCTCTCTCTGTCTCTGTCTGTCTGTCTGTCTGTCTGTCTGTCTGTCTCTCTCTCTCTCTCTCTCTCTCTATATATATATATATATATATATATATATATATATATATATGAGAAAGGAAGGATGAAGGTAATCCGACGTGACGTGATGGGAAATGAAAAAGGAAAAACCAAAAAGGATGTTTTTTTTATATATTCATCAACGTTTCGTCTTTATTTTTAAGACTGGTTCAGGATAATAATATTAAGAAAAATGTCATGCAAGTATGTGAAAATATTGGGTTTACATGACTTCTTCCCATCAACCCATCATGTAAACCCAATATTTTCACGTACTTGCATGACATTTTTCTTAATATTATCATCCTGAAGAAGTCTTAGAAATAAAGACGAAACGTTGATGAATACATAAAAAAACATTCCTTAGGTTTTTCCTTTTTCATTTCCTATATATATATATATATATATATATATATATATATATATATATATATATATGGTATTATCTGCTGAAATTTCTCGTTTATTTGTGTTCCCATAGTTGCATTCACGACTCTGTTTTACAACTCATTACCACCATAAATAAACGGTTATATATAAAATTTTAGTTATAGAACTGAAATTATTGCCAGAGATAGGAGATTCAATAACAGAAATATGTTATAAAATAAATAAAATATAACAAATCCACAGGATATTACTAAATACTGAAGATAAGCTTAAGCTAAATGGTTTACACTTCATGTCAAACAGATCATATATGTTTTAATTAACTAGAATACAACATTTATGACATAATTAATATTTTGTAATCACGCTTCAAAAATGTCAACACCTAACAATATTTCTCCATGTGTACATGAAAATTGCCTGAATTGGAATTAATACAGAATATGTGCTACGGAACGAACTCATGAAATTGTCATGTTTCTTTTACCCTGGTGTAAAAGTTATAATGAAATTGATGTTTTGAAACGCGCGTACATATGGCGAAATATTGTCGAGTGTTTACATTTTTGTTGGAGCATGATAACAAACTATAAATTTCATACGTTTTGTATTCCACCTTTCACACTAACCAACAACCCCAACTAACTAATAATAGTTCTGACCTCACCCCCCAAAATATCTCATGTTCTCCAACTAACAATCCCGACTTAAATTTGGCCCAGAACTTGAGCATACAAACCCAGAACATTCCCGATACTATAAATAACACTAATACTACAACAACAACCCTATAAATACACACTTATATTGGGGCAAGCGCCTTCCCCATTAAGACCCGAATCGCAAACCATATCTACTCTTTCAAACACAATAATAGCAATACCACTAGCACCTATCTATCCAATCTAATAAAAAAAACTTTAACATCAATAACATACCCTACTCCCTACGTTGGACTATATTAAAAAGATCTAATTCTTACACTCCAGTATCCATTTTCTGCCAGCTATGTACACTAGAAACATTTATGATAGCTACAGCACCTAAAAGTTTAAACATTATTAACTCTAAAAATGAGCTCATCTCTAATTGCAGGCACAAACGAAAATTTAAATACATTAATTTCATTACCCCCACTGACACCCCTCATCCCAATCAACAACCCCTTTTCTAGCATTAGACTAATTTTTAACCTCTAAAATTTGTTAATTTGTTTATCTTTATTTCTTAACTCCTCCAACCTTACAAATAACCATCCCAAAACATAACATATCCTCCCTAGTACTCCTAATAACTATATTAAACCATAGCACTTATTGTATTTTGAAAACTAACATTACTCTCCTTACACTCCACCGACCCTTAACCGCCTTAACTTAAATACCATTATTCCTACTCTACACTATAATTCCTTTTTCCTTTCATTTTCTTCTTTTCTATTTGCCAACCCTCGCATACACTCTTCCATTCCTTCCATTTCTTTTATGCTTTTTATTTTATCTCCCTTGTATCCACTACATCGACCCTGTATATGCTCCTATCCACCGACTATATCTTGATCGTAGTTTTTCATTTATCTCTTCTTTAACTACGCTCCTAAGTTACCCCTTCAATTGATCCATTTGCTTCCCCTATTAAGCTATTCATAACCTCAACGCACTAGTGATACACTTACATTTTACATGATTCAACCTAACCATACCCTAGAATACTCATAACTGATATCAATTGTTACATGCGGTCTAACTTTTTTCCCCAAATTGATCCCCAACCCTAACTTTTAATTTGATTAAGTGGGACAGGTTAAACGCCTAACTATACATTGAGCTTGTCTTACTTATTTATTTTTCATCTTATTTTTATTTAATTTTTCAACTTTACTTTTGGGCTGGTCTTATTTAATCATACTTTTAACCAACTGGGAATCCCTTTTAAAATCTGCAGTACTTTTAAATCTTTTAAATATATATAAAACTATATCTCTGGCCGGCTTAGTACTTTTTCAAAATTTAATCTACTGATTCCCATTCTTTGAAACCCCATTTTTTTCCCATCGGACACCCCTTTTTCTTTTAATTTCGAAATTATTATTGTCTCTCGCCATAAACCCGTCTTTAATCACGGCTCCCCCTTTTCTTCCTTTTCAAATAATAAATACACTCAATTGACCTAAATCGACCTAAATTCTCAACCACGGCCAATCTCTACTAGCATGGGACTTAGCATATGCCAAAAATAACTTTATCACTAGAACCCCCCTTCACTCCCACTAATCCCCCTACTTCCTTTTCCCTTCAGCAGTCATGGCTTTTTCATCTAACCCTCCTACCATTTGCCCCACCTTCTTCTTTCTTTCCCACCTCCTAATTTGACCTTGATTTTAACTTAGGGCTTCTTTTCTCAGAACTACTTCAATTTTCCATTCCCATTGCTAATGTCATTCGCTTACGACTCATTTCTTGGCCGAGGAAGCATTGTTTTTAAATGGCCAGATTTCTTAATTTTAATTCCGTTTAAGTGCGCTCCATCTACGACTTGAACTCAATTTTCACCATTGGATTTACTTCATTTTGAACGCCTTTCTGTAATGCCTCCACAAAACTTTTTCTTCTCCATCGAAACTTTCTTCCATTGGACACCTTATCGGCGGACAATTACCACCTGGACAAACCCAATATCTTTTTACACGAACTTTGTTCACCCATCATTTAAAAAATATTTTTTCAAATGTTGAATTTTGGCTTTTCTATTGCCAACTTATCTATCTGTATAATTCCTCTGATGATAACATATCGATCTTTGAAAAGCCTTGGCTTAAGGAAAGAATAATAAACATAATTTTATTACAGAATATACCTTGCATTGAACAATCGAAGTTTGATATAAATTTGGACATTCGTGCATGTTTATCCCTCTTCGTCTATCTATCTTTATAATAGCTCTATCTCGTATATTGAGCTTTTACCATTTAACTATAGGTTCTTTCTACTAAAAGTTTACTTTTAGTTTCATATTTATTCTATATATATATATATATATATATATATGCAGAGAGAGAGGGAGATAGAGAGAAAAGGGGAGATAGAGAGAAAGAGAGAGAGAGAGTGTGAGAGAGAAAGAAACGAAGATAGACAGAAGGAGATAGAGTGGGAAAATAGGAGTAGAAAAGGACGTACGGTAGTAGGAACATATATCTAACACTGGTGCTGTATTTTTTTTACGTACAAAATAATATTTAAATTCTCATATTCAATTTAGTCTGGCAAGATAGATTCGTGTTGATACATCTTATCAGGTGGCTATAATTTAAAATGATCTCAATTTATATTTTATCTTCCTGATGATATTTTTTATATGAAACATACTGCCAAATCACATTACCATTATGATAACACACAGACAGTTATATACTCTTATAATTATTGTACACATCTCTCTCTCTCTCCCTCTCTCTCTCTCTCTCTCTCTCTATATATATATATATATAGTATATTTATATATATATTTGTATATATATATATATTTATGCATATATATATATATCAAATGTTGATATATTCATATATATATATAGTCTCGGAAGTTTCTCAACCATTAAAACTATATTAAAAAAAAACAAAAACAAAAACTTATAGTCCCAAGTCTTCCAGTGGAAAATCACTCATGTAAGTCAATTTATTTTTTACAGTTATTATATTAGTTTATTTCTAACACTATTTTAAGGGATCATCAGTTGTTTACCATGAAAAACTGTTTCGGGAATTTAATTATATATATATATATATATATATATATTAAGATTATGATTATATATTGCAACTTGTAAGAAGATAAATTTTTGTAACTTTACACTTTCTTAATCTCTCTCTCTCTCCATATATATATATATATATATATATATATATATATATATATATATATATATATATATATATACGTTACATGACACTATCTCCCCCGCTCAAGACAAAAAATAAGAAAAGTGATTGCATCACTATCGATTGTTTACATCAAAAACAGTCGCGAAGTGCCTGAGAGGATGGGAAGACCAAGAAGGGAAAGCACCATTCAGATATGAACTGGAACGTCACAGAGAGTATTGGAATTCTGAGAAGACTTATTATCACTCATATTCCATGGGAAACCATCGGCTGCTGGCAAAATGGCATAATCATATTATAGAACGCGGGCTTGCTAGTAAGTGTTGTATTCGATATCCAGGAAAAAAGATGGATACAAAAATCCGTCGGCATTTTTATTTCATAAAGAGATTTGATCTCGGAATTTATTTACAATAAACGTATTGATAAGATTTTCTGAAATATAATTATTCACTTTTGGACAATGCTTCTAGTAAAGCATAACAATTTATTCTTTCTAATGTTTGGTCAGCGTTTCTCGGAATTGTTTTAACAACGGATAAAGACGGAGAAAATCTCAGCATTGTAAAATAAATACAAAATGTGGCACAAAACCAAAAAGGGGATGGGGGAAATGTTGACCTAACTAGCATTATTAACTTAACTAGTCACAATCACCAAAACAAATTTACTCCATGATTTACCTACTTAAAAACCAAAATAAATGACAATATATACATGAAATGGGAAGTTGGGGAATAAAAATATTATATACAATTGAATGATATATGCATACAATGAAAAAATAAATAAAATTAAGTGTTGATATAAGAACCTCGCATTAAAGAATATGGCCGATAAGTAGTTTTGCCAGTCGAAAAAAGGCGATGCAGGCCACAAAAGCTTTATTTCTAACACCTCTTTCGAAATTACGAAAGCAGCCCTGAATCTCTGACAAAACAACCAATCAGTCACCAAATTGGGGTCGGGAATGTAAATTATAAAATGAAAGTCGTTGGGGGCGCGGGGGAGAGGACAAAAATGACATCTTACATACACTAGCTAAGTTAAAAATAGGGGAAGAAAACTAAACATAATCTACTCTTGCCTAACCGGGTCAAATAAAAGGGTCAGTGTTCGTTTCAACTACCCAATATTCAGAATTCCTGCCAAATATCATACAGATGTTAAGTGACAATTTTTACGGATAAAATGAAAAAAATCAAAAAAAAAATCCACAAAAACACTCAGTACGCATTTAACATCATAAAGAGATTTTTTATCTCGTAATATCAATAAAATGTAATAATAACTACTTATTTTCAGAGCTGGATTTACGTCATTCGTGTAATTTTTTTATCGATAGATAGAATCGAAGAAAAACCCATCATTACAGAAGGCGAGCTTCATGTCAAGTATCATATCGGATGTTCAGTAACATTTTATACGGATTTTTTTTATAGATTGGCAAAAACACTGTCCGCATTTCCACGAGATAAGGAGATTTTATCTCGAAATATAAATAATGTACAACAATAACTACTCCTATCTGATATTTTCAAAATACGCATCTCCCTGTGTATATTTATTTCTCTCTCTGTCTGTCTGTCTGTCTGTCTCTCTCTCTCTCTCTTTCTCTCTCTCTCTCTCTCTCTCTCTCTCTCTCTATATATATATATATATATATATATATATATATATATATATATATATATATATATATATGAGCTATTAGTGCTCTACACTAGATAATCGATAATAATCTGCATTCATACTGTTTAATGAAAATTTAAAAAAAACACATCCAAAAAAGCGGTAACTATTCTTAGGCCCGGCTAAAACTCAATTACAATGTATGGATCATTACATAAAGGAAAGTCGTAGTGTATAAGTGTTCGGCTAAATGTCAGAAACGGCACAAGATACATGTACAAACCTTACAGCATCGGATTTAGTTTGACACCAAAAATACTCTATTCTCTATGTCCTTGGGGTCACCGTGGCAAAATTAGAGCATAAGGGTCAGTAATAAATCACTTCCCTTGTTCTAAAGTAATGTTGAAACTAGGTCAAACAGTCAGTCAGTAGCCTATGACACTTGTTTTCTTTCGGGCTTTCTTTCATACTCCCTTTTCCCTTTCTTTCTATTGTATTGAACCGTTTGTCAAAGACATAGAGAAAGAGGGAGAGAGAGAAAAAGAGGGAACGAAAGAATGACAATACCCTCTATTGTCATTCACTACTACTTTTAATGTTTTCTTTTTTTATCTGAATCTGTTCAAAAAATTATATTCTTGACTACGTTTCATAACAAAAGATTCTCTGCATAGTCAGGGAATTCTTCTGGTATTGATTATTTTTGACAAAGGGAAGTTTCTTTTCCCGAAATATTAAATAATGATTTTTTTAATCATCCGGACATCACACAAACAGCTAACAACACTCTTGTTGTTATGTAAGATTTTAGGAAAAATAAATAGTAAGTCATATTTCGTATTCAATTTATTGTTTTTGTTCCTAATACTTGCATCTTATCCGGAATTTGCATTGCCCACAGCCTTTCAAAAACATACTACTACTATACGCAGCAATGCTTCAAGCAAACTACCATTTTCTACTATATATATATACATATATATATATATATGTATATATATATATATATATATATATATATATATATATATATATTAGTATTTCATGTATCCACATAAAATTTTATAAACATATATACTTTTTTATGTATCAATTTTTAGTACTTACTTCAACAGTGTTCGATATGTAAGTAGAGCTAGGTAGTAAGTTATGAAAATATATTTATGGCAATTAAGCTACACAGAGGCTCCCGCGTTTCATCCTCGGCGGGAATCTTAAGGTTAAAATGCATGGAGTTATTTTTGCCGGGTGTTTTTATATACACGGTTAGCTAGTTAACCAATCAAATTCTTTGTTGTTCTCTTAGCCAATTGTTGGGCTTCTCACGAACAAAGGTCCGGTTAGTTTTATTGTGGTGTTTTCTATAGAGTGCCCTATATCCGGTTTCTTTGTTGTTTCAATATAATGGGTGAACTTATTTTAACACGTAGTTCCTTGTATTTCTATTTTAGGTTTTAGTTTTTTAGTTGTTAGGTTTTAGTTTAGTTTAGTTTTGTTTACTTATGTTTATGTTTGTTTATTTATTGTTCGCCTAAGGTAAATTTTATTCTGTGCAGGCAGCTGTTTGCTATCTCACTGCTACAGTTTAATAGATAAAGAATATCAGATATCTATCTATCTATTTATATACATACTCAAATTTAAATCAATTAGAACACTTCAAATTGCAGACACCGACAGCTCAATATTTATTGATATAGAGCTGAGTATATATATATATGTGTATTTGTAACGATTTAAATTATTTTTAAATCATATTCCAAATAAAGACTATTACATTTGTTTACAGCTGTTTACAGTTTCAATATACTTTTACTCATGCAACATAAAAAGTGTTCAAGCAACGATTCTCTTTAGGCAGATATATAATCAGAAAAACAACAACAAAGGCCTAAAAAGAGGTGAATTCCCACCGAAATGAAATAAAACCACAAGAATTGATCCATTGTCAAATACCTCGTAATGCTTTGAAACTGTTCCCACATGAAAATGCGTATTTTGTAATCCAAGAGAGAGACGATGTGTCCAGACGCTTTGTAATTAAAATTACCTTAGTTGTCGCCTTTTGACAAGGAGATATCACCATAATCTACGTCTTATCAAGGGAGACAAATACGTTTTTTATCAATGGAGATCGTTACGTCTATGGAGACAGAATGAGATTACTTCGGATTCTAAATTGAGGATTTTATCATTAGATTTCTTAATAGCTAATGCATAGATTACAGAGTATCAAGTCAGAATTATATGATTGACCATTCTAAAATATATGGAATATTATTACGTGTTTAATTCCAAATATTTTTTGCTAGTGAAATCTTAAGCCTGTTCTTATTATTGTCACTTCCATATACGAGTATCGATGATACAATGGCTTCAAAGATGTCACATTTCATTTTGGTAGGAAGACTTGACTTCCAGATCGCTTTCATCTTGTCCACTTATGCCCTGGACTTGGTATTTTATCTACCTCCCACAGCGATAAAATGTGACACAAGGTCAGGAAAGTGGGATTTGATAAATCAGCACCCTAGAAAAAGAAAGACACTCGGACCGTCGAAAAATGCCTGTGCAGCCCTGACGGTATTCCCCGGTAGGGGCGCATCAGGCGATAACCAATAAACTAACCCCTTCTAAAATGGTGAGAAGGCAAAGCCTGGGAGAGTGGACCTACTAGGACTGCACAAGACAGTACCTCAGACCGGCGGAATCTAGGCCCAAAGGCCAAGACAATACCGGTCTACAGAGTGAGCATCCATCGGAACAGATACTACACTCTGATTTTATTTATCTTCCTCCCACAGCGGTAAGATGTGACACAAGGTCTGGAAAGTGGGATTTGAAAAGCCAGCGACCGAGAAGGTGAGCATTCTGGCCTACAAAATGCCTGGCCAGCCCCGTCGGCATTCCCCAGTAGGGGCGCCTCAGGTAGTACGCAATAAACTTACTTCTCCCGAAAGAGGGGAGGCAAAGCCTGGGAGGATCGACCTCCTAGAACTGCACAGGACAAACTCACAGACAGGCATCATCAAGCCCAGGTCTATGGGGTGTAGTATCCATCTGAACAGATACTACACGCTAATCTTAGCCAAAAGGCCACGGAGGATTTTAGTCCCAGGACTTGCTGATTCCCACGTTCAGTTCCAATTCTGTGGAATTTTTCTTGCTAACTTTACTACCAAGATAGGTAAACTTGTCGACATTTTTTTTAGACAAGTTCCACTTAGTGAGGAAATATTTCCATGTTGGTTCAGGAGAATGTGCTCTGATTTGCTTGCGTTGACAAAAGGCCAAAAGGAATTGACCATTTTATAAGTTAAAATATTAATTTTTTTCATCGATGAATTTACCATGGATTTACGAGGATATTATTGTAGTAAATAGCATACAAATGTTTATAAATAAAAGTTTGTAGATTGTATTCGAAATGGTGTGGTAAATAGATTTCCGACTTTGTTTTTGTTTTTCTGAGTAATACCGATCTAAAGAGAGTCGTTGTTGTAACAATTATATGTTTCATTGTATGACTAACAATATATATCGACTTAAAATGGCTGGAAACAACTTTAATACCTTATAGTATCATTTTCATTAGTTTGAATACGATTTGAAAAAAATTTAAATCGTTATATATGTATAAATATATATATCCGCCTCTTTTATACGATAGACCGGCATGCTTTTATTTTCTTATTATTTTACCGATAAATTTCTTTTACGGAGGACAAATTGAAGTCTTCACCGCCAGTACAGTCATACTCCTGTAATAACTTAGATGAGTTTCCGGAACTGCGTCCAGGGAGAGGCTGATGAACGTTTTTGGATTTCGTTCGGTTGTTCTTTTAATAAAACCTCCATATACGAAAGCCCGGATACCTGCAAAAAGACGCTTATGTGAATAAAAACACGCACACACAAACATATATATATATATATATATATATATATATATATATAATTATTTCCACAATCAGACAACGCCGCAGCCACAAACCATGAAACAAACAAACCGGAAGTCCTCGACTCGATTTTCGCCCTCCTTTGGGCTCTCATATCCGAACTAAGGATTCGAAACCCGAGGCACTTGCCTGCGAGGCGAGTACTTTGCTACTGAGCCACCACGCCACATACAAGAAAGTCTTATTAACTAACACAGATTAAACAAATGTGGAATGTACCTACTCTTCTCAACAAATGGTGTAGTCATTCAGCTACTGAGAACCCAGTTTAGGACTTCCGGTTTGTTTCATTCATGGTTTGTGGGATGCGGTGTTATATATATATATATATATCATCTCACATTTCAACATCTAATAAATATATATATATATAAATATTTGTTATTGTTTATTATCTATGTACGTATACATTCCGTCCTTTTTTAATCTGAACTGATCAGCATATATGACTATTCACTACCGGTCATGCGATTCGAAACCCTGGATTACAAGTATTTTTCAACTCAAATCCAACGTCGCTAACCGCTCGGCCAATTTTAAATAGCTGATAAACAATGATAATCTTAACACTCTTTAAAGCGGCTTGACTAGAGAAGGAATTATGCATTATAAAGCAAGTGACGTCATGCTGTGTTAGTACTACCATTACAGTGCTCTACTTTTTACGAGGAGCGACAAATATATATATTTGTTATTTTTTATTATCTATATACGTATACGTTTCGTCATTTTAAATCTGGACTCATCAGCATAGAGATATGACTATTCACTACCGGTCATGCGATTCGAAACCCTGGATTACAAGTATTTTTCAACTAAAATCCAACGTCGTATATATATATGTTTCCCATTATTGATTTTCTTTTAAATTATACTTAGAATTATAAAATATATTTATTATTATTTTTATTTTAGTTTATTTATGATTTTATATATTATATATTAGTACTATTGTAAAAAGTACGATTGTACCAAATGTATGCACATGGGTGTTTGTATTCTATAATACTTAAATATACCTTTTTAAAATCTTGATGTTTTATTTTCTTGACTTCTATTTCTGATGTTTTCAGGTGGCGCTGAAGAAGTCACATTTTGCAATTCTAAAAAAAATATATAAATATATAATATAAAATTTCTAAATCGTCTTAGAAACGAAGGTACACCAAACATTTGTTTGTTTTGAATTTGAAACTGATATTAATAATGTGGAAATTTAATTTGCTCTCTCTCTCTTACTTTTTCTCTCTCGCTCATACATAATATATATATATATATATATATATATATATATATATATATGTAAATGAAAGGAAGAGGTTTATTCTGCTCAACTTGAAATGACATATTCAGACTGACAGGTGAAGATAACTCGTGCTCTAAAACGTCTACCGTCTACTTTCTGCTATCGAAAGGGATGAAAGGCTACTTGAAAAAGGGAGGGACAAGTTTAAAAAGATGAGTAGCGAGGCAAGAATTTACTTTGCAAGGTGCTACTTTTTGTAAATATTTTTGCAAAAAATAATTTTCATGGTCGCTTTGAGATAAACGGTCATTCAACGACGCAGGAAACAAAAGCCGACGGCCAAACATTGCCAGACTTTATTCGGATTGGTAAAACGGAAGACAGAGAGGAAAGAAGAAGAAACAGAAGACAATTTTAATAATTTATACATACATCTATAGATAGATAAGGACACTGGTAACGTAGATAGATATACAAATATGAAAATACGGAGAAACACACACATATATATTATTGCAATTATGAAGAGAAGATATATTTTCTCGTTCATAATTAAAAGTGAAAAACAAAAAAAACAGCCGACCGGTTTCGCTCTCACTTTACAGAGCTAATTTTAAAATGGACAAAAAACTATATATTTAAAATAAAAAGGCGATGTCATATATACAATGAGAGATGTGTCTTAGAAACTAATTAGCTTAATACTAGCAAACACTCCCGCTGTTTACAGGGTATTGCCTGTCTTGAAGAAACGTAGATCGTCTCCAAGATGTTGAGATAGAATAGCGAGTGAGAACGAATCAAGATGGTGAATGAATAAATGCTGAAATTCATGGAACACGTCGGGTTTTTAACAAAATGCTCCGCGATGGAAAACCTGTATGTATTTATCAGAACATACGTTAATCGGAAGATTCCATTCCTAATTTTGTTAGATATCTGTTGTTGAACTTTCTTGACCAATCTCAATGTAGTACTCCCTATGTAGTCAGCATTGCAACACATTTTCAATGATGAATTGAATAATTATTGTGGTAGAGAGGTAGTCCGTCTTTTCGAGAGGACGCCAAAACTTATATCTATAATCCGACAATTACATTAGATTGATTACAAGTCGATCATTTAACCTATTATGGCTGACTTGTAAACACTATGAATGAAATGTCGCGTGGGTAGTGCTAATTATTTAAATGTGAGTCAGTTTATTCTGTTCTTCTGAAGATTCTTTTTTTTTATTGTAAAATTTGAACTGATTGTATCATTTCAAATGGCCATAGGAAATGACAAACTGCTTTGATTGCTATGACTTTTTTTACTTGTCGAGATAGAAATCACTTTATAATTGCCCTTGAATCACACAATAGAATAAGTGAATTATCGATTGAGCTAAAGGCACGTGAGTTTGACCACACAACCAGTATATATATATATATATATATATATATATATATATATATATATATATATATGTAAAAATAAAAATGGAATAAAGAATAAGCAATTCAACAACTAAAAAAATAAACTCAAAAACTCATCTTGTAAAGTTCCACCGAGATATTTCGGCCGTAGATAAGACCATTTTCGATCAGTTAATAAACTTTATTTCAAAACGGAAAAGTTTTCAAATTTATACGTTTTGAAATAAAGTTTATTAACTGATCGAAAATGGTCGTATCTACGGCCGAAATATCTCGGTGGAACTTTACAAGATGAGTTTTTGAGTTTATTTTTGTTAGTTGTTGAATTGCTTATTCTTTATTCCATTTTTATTTTTACATATTGTCTGAAACATTGTTTCTTTTTTTCCCATATATATATATATATATATATATATATATATATATATATATATATATATAGAGAGAGAGAGAGAGAGAGAGAGAGAGAGAGATAGAATAAAAAAGAGCGATAAATATGCGACGATTGTCCAAATTTATTTAAAATTTCAATTGTTCAATGCAAGGTGTATTCAGTAATAAACTAGTGTTTATTATTCTTTCCTTAAGCCAAGGCTTTTCAAAGATCGAGATCTTATCATCATAGGAGAAATACAGATAGATAAGTTGGCTTTCGAAAAAAACAAAGTTCAAATATTTGAAAAATATATGAAAAATATTATTTAAAAAATGCAGTGAAAGAGAAGGTCCGTAAAAAAGATATGTGGTTTGTCCGGGTGGTAATTTTCCGTTGAAAAGATGTCCAATGAATTGTAGAAATTGTCGCATATTTATCACTCTTTTTTCTTCTATCTCTACAATTGCTCTATCTCGTATATTGAGCTAAACCTCTTCACTATAGGTTCCATCTACTAAAAGTTTTACTTTTGGTTTATATTTGATCCTATATATATATATATATATATATATATATATATATATATATATATATATATATATATATAAAGTTCCGAATACGTTCGTTGAACACTCACGACTAGTCTTCTATCTGTGCTCGCTTCTAGGTACATATAGATCTTAATTTCCCTAGGTCACGTGAGAGTTCCCGGTGGCAGAGTGGATATGGCGACTGCTTGCAGATTCTAGGCTGACTCTGTTCGCGCCTCCCGACCGTCTCAAATAGTTACTTTCCTGCACTGATGAGAACAATAAACTTGAAACGCTAGCGTCTGTAGGTATAAATAATTTAATATTTTTTAATAAATATAATTATAAGGCCCTTGAAGATTTTAAGTCGAGCACTCTTGGTGATGTTAAAAATAGACTGTCAAAAAGCACTAATGCAAAGTTACGAATACGTTCGTTGAACACTCTCGACTAGTCTTCTATCTGTGCCCGCTTTTAGGTACATATAGATCTTAATTACCTTACATTATGTGAGAGTTTGCGGTGACCGAGTGGATAGGGCGACTGTTTGCAGATTCTAGGCTGACTCTGAGAGTCGGGTTCGCGCCTCCCGACCGTCTTAAACTGTTACTTTCCTGCACTGATGAGAGCAATAAGCTTGAAACGCTTGAGTCTATATGTATACATGATTCAATATTTAGTCATAAATATCATAATAATCCCTTTAATAAATTTAAGTCGAGCACTCTTAGTGATGTTAAAAATAGACTGTCAAAAAGCTCTAATGCAAAGTTCCGAATACGTTCGTTGAACACTCTCGACTAGTCTTCTATATGTGCCCGCTTCTAGGTACATATAGATTTTAATTTCCCTAAATCACGTTTTAAATTAAAACGCTAACGTGTGCAGGTATAAATAATCTAATATTTATTTATAAATGATATAATAAGCCCCTTGAAGAAACTAAAGTCGAGCACTCTTGGGGGATGTTAAAAATAGACTGTCTAAAAGCTGTAATGTAAAGTTCCGAATACGTTCGTTGAACACTCTCGACTAGTCTTCTATCTGTGCCCGCTTTTAGGTACATATAGATTTTAATTTCCCTAAATCACGTGAGAGTTTCCGAGTGGTGGCCGAGTAGATATGGCGACTGCTTGCAGATTCTAGGCTGACTCTGAGATCCGGGTTCGCGCCTCCCGACCATCTTAAACTGTTACTTTCTGGCGACTGCTTGCAGATTCTAGATTCCGTCTGAAATTGTTACATTCCTGCACTGATGAGAGCATAAGCTTGAAACGCTAGGTATAAATAATTTAACATTCATATATATATATATATATTTCAGTATGCTCCCAGAGAAATATTTTGAGAATAATTGGTTGTGTTTGAAGCATAAAAATATGTTGTTTTTTAATTTTTTATTTTTTGTTTTTATTCGATATTTCGAACGCACCTGCGGTTTTCATGAGTAGTCGTGTGATAAGAAAATAAGAAAACGAAAATAAAGGAAGGAAAGAACGAACCGGAAATGGGATCATGAGTATACTAGAAAATGAACGATTAAGTGTTGTTGTTTTTTAACTTGGGGGATAACAATTTTAAAAATGAGTTGTGGGAAAATAATAATATAATATAATATAATATAATATAATATATTATATTATATATGATTAATATAAATAATAGTAATAATAGTAATAATTAAACAAGACATTAAATATAAAATGTCAAGGGAACGTATTTTTTTAGGAAAATTTTAATGGTTGATAGATAATGATACTGAATTAATGAATGAAGCAATGACGGTCAGAGCTGGATAATGTATTAAAATAAAATAAACGATGAATTATGGGAGAGTATAGTAGCAATTATTTGTGTGTGAGTAAAAGTTGCTACTACTTCATCTAAGTATGTACTTTTTGTGAGAGTAAGTTAGGTCGGAGTTAATGTAAGCAATGCTGTAATCTGATGAATCTGATCGATAAGTTTTGAAAACACACATCAAGTATTGACATAAAGCGTGAACATTTTGGAATTCTGGATAGTGTATGTGTTTATAGTCCTATAATGATTGAATTTACAGAGGAAAATCGTCTTTACTTTAGTAACATAGATATCATCTTTATCATTATTATTATTATTATTATTATTATTATTATTATTATTATTATTATTATTATTATTATTATTATTATTATTATTATTATTATTATTATTATTGTTATTGTTATTATTATTTTTATTATTATTATTATCATTATTATTATTATTATTTTTATTATTATTATTTTTATTATCATTATAATTATTATTATTATTATTATTTTTACTATTATCATCTTTATCATTATTATTATTATTATTATTATTATTATTATTATTATTATTATTATTATTATTATTATTATTATTATTATTATTATTATTATTATTATTATTATTATTATTATTATTACTTGACTTTATCATTATTTTTTATTTATTCATTTACATTCACTTATTTATTTCCACACTTTACTCTTTATTTTCATTTCGGTTTTCGTCCCGTTCAGTTACCCCTTATTCGGATGCTTAGATTCTCCCCAAAATATATACCGACAATGTGTCAACCCCTCGGGAGCAGACAAGTATCAAAAGACAATAAACAACACACAACAATACCGTAGGCAAAGTGTAAGCATGCGTCAGATAAACTAACTAAATAAATCCTTTTAATATTTTTCAATTACAGCCTCGCATTACAGATGAACAACTACTTTCGACATTGACCGCTTTTTTACATTACACAAAAATCACAACCATTACGAAAGTGCTGCAGAAAAATCACAACCATTACGGAAGTGCTGCAGAAAAATCACAACCATTACGAAAGTGCTGCAGAAAAATCACAACCATTACGGAAGTGCTGCAGAAAAATCACAACCATTACGAAAGTGCTGCAGAAAAATCACAACCATTATGGAAGTGCTGCAGAAAAATCACAACCATTACGGAAGTGCTGCAGAAAAATCACAACCATTACGAAAGTGCTGCAGAAAAATCACAACCATTACGGAAGTGCTGCAGAAAAATCACAACCATTACGAAAGTGCTGCAGAAAAATCACAACCATTACGGAAGTGCTGCAGAAAAATCACAACCATTACGAAAGTGCTGCAGAAAAATCACAACCATTACGGAAGTGCCGCAGAAAAATCACAGTCTCGCAGTCAACCAACTTATTATTATTATACAACAGCATTTCATCAAAATTAAGAATTTATAATAATGACAGAATCCACCCACCTTCATTTTTCTTTTTCTTTTCACCTCACAGAAACAGTTGACCGTCCATTTTCTCATTATCCCATTTCTGTTTCCTTCTTTTCTTCCTTTTTCTCTTCCTTTTTTTCTCATCTTACGATTCCTTATTAAGAACACGGGTGGGTTCGGATTATTGAATAAAAACAAAAAAATAGAAAATTACAAAAACATCATCGTTTTTATGCTTCAAACACACAAACACCACCAATCCCTCCCCCTCTCTCTCTCTCTCTCTCTCTCTCTCTCTCTATATATATATATATATATATATATATATATATATATATATATATATAACGAAGACATTTTTCGACATATGAACAAACATAGACACGTAATATTTATGTTTTTATATGGTTTACGTTTATTGCTGACACGTCTATATTTTAATAATCTGTTTCTAAGATGTAAGTAAATATATATATATGTAAAATACAAATAAATATATGTAAAAGGCCGTACATTATTAACATACAGATTCGTTAATCATGTGTGGCTTTTCCGGAGAAATGATCGATGTCCACATATCCAATACTATCGATTATAATGTACAAATAGAGCACGTATACTCAGTAAGGTAGCTGGGACTGTGTTGAAACATTAAAATTGTGTCTTGAATTGAAACACGGATTAGAATGAGCCATTTGGGTAATGTTGTTGTATAAAGTAACTCCAAATGATACTACTCATGGAATGTCAGTAAAAACTTTAATAAGTGGACAACTGCTTCAATATTTCAAATTTATCAAAAATAAATTCCTGCAAGGAAATTAAAGTGAAATACTTACAAAATTCCCCTGACTATTTAAAGATAAGAGAAAATAAATAGTTACTGTACAAGCTTCTCTTAATAAGAAAATTTCGATGTCGTCAATATCTAGAGGAAAATATTTTTGAAACAATCATATGTAGCTTTATTAGAAAAATTCAGGTCCCATGAAACAATCTTTAGTTGAACGCTAAAAGTAAAAGAGCCACTGATTCAGTGACAAAAAAGGAATCAAAATCAATTGACAATGCTGCACACCCTATCCAGGTGTGCTGGCAACGCCAAGGTGCACGTTTGATGAATATCCTTGAACGGAGATAAAACAAAGACGGTTGGAGATTCATGGTTGAAACTTGGTGGAAAAGTCAGGCATAGTAGACCGAAATTTATTTATACCAGATATGGTTTCATTTCAGAAACGATTATGAATTTTATTAACGATTCCATGGGTGCTATTTTTTGTATTACACATTAGACATGAAGAGGGCGCTTCATACAATATTTGGTGTAATTCGCACCGTTTTTGAGTGTTCATTGTTTTATTATTATTATCAGTAGTAGTAGTAGTAGTAGTAGTTGTTGTATTTACAATTTACCCGCGGATATGACACCAGGAATATCAAAAATGCTCGTGCCAAATTTCGTGTCGAGCAGTTTTGGAACCTATAAATGATTTAAAAAATCGACAGAAAGACAGACGATGCCCAATCATATATATAAAAATACATGTAAAAATGCGTATTAAAATCATTTCCCATTTGAATAATGTTACACAAGTTACTAATATGAATGAAACAACCACAAGATTTTGCATATTTGTATAATTAGTTGGAAAAAATCGAAAGAATATTTCCATATGATTACAAATGATATAATCGGAAATTATATAGTCTCTTACAGATTCAAGATAAAAGTGCCATCACATTTTGATCCATATCAGTATATCTGTGATTACAGTGAACTTATTTCGGAAATTGATCTTCTGAGGTTGAAAATGTGTCTTTTAAGACATTTAGAATCTTCTGGAGTTTTAAGGGATCGCTGAAGTGTAATAATATTTAACGTGATAATAAGTAGGTTACGCAATATAGATTAACTTCTTCTTTCGTGTCAATCAGATGATTCTGGGGTTAGCATTAGTTCCCCCGATGTGTTTCTAGTTAGAAAACTTTCTGTAAAGACATCGGGTACTTACGGAAAAGACCACGAGAAGGTTGCCAACAAAAAAAGTGATACTGTGGAACCGACTGGATTCGATCTTGGAACACCCAGGTCTTCAGTACGTGTCGTTATCCACTAAACCAGCGTCACCTCCCGGGCAAGTTAGCTAATGAAATGCGTGGGGTGAGATTCAAGACTGGGTAGTTTTGACATGCTGTGATTTAAATAATTTAAGTGGTAAACAATTAAAATAAACATTTTCTGTTTTCTTGGTAAGAAAAAATGTATAAAAATAAAATATATTTAATATAAAATCCTTCCTAACCAAAAGAAAAATGCAGGTTGTACTTGATGGCCGTTAAACCAAACAATATGATATAAATGCAGATGTACCCAGGGATCGATCCTTGGACCTTGATTGTTCCTGATTTGTTGCATTCTTGTGCTTGTTTTACAAGTACTTAAATGGAATATGCTCCGATAAACTTGCTGTTCTCGTGATCCTTCGACGTAAATACATTCAACCACCCCGATAATCAGCTAAATCACATCCATTCACTATGGAGGTCCCACGATGACGGAGAGCCTTATACTCAAATAGCTCATTTCCTCGAGCTGCCGGCCTTGGAAACTCCCTACCTGCTCTCTGCTTACCTGACTCTACCGACATGCAGAAATGTAAAACTGATGTAAACAAGCATCTCGCTGCACAGCTCACAATTTTGAATGATCTCCTGAACTTTTAGCCTAATTCTCAGTTGCCCCTAACGTCTACAGTGACAACCTGCCTTCCTTGGAGTGAACTAAGTTAAACAAGAAGCATATTTTGATGAATACAGGTAGTTAATCGGTCAATAACAAAGGCTTATTTGATTTCGAGAAGCGAGGACGTCCTGTGCTTTGCCACTTGAGAGAAAAATGAGTGTGAGAGCAATCAATAAAAGCTAAACAACGTATAAATATACCTAGTGCTGATTTTCAGTTTTTTGTAAAATGACATTTTGGCGAGTTACAAGTAAACTTTCTCAATTAAGAAAACAGCTACATGACACATATCCATAAAAATCAACGTCACGCATAACCATCTGAAATACATTACAAACATTCATATTTGAAACATTTTTAGGAAAAATAAGCGGCCAGATTTGCTATGTCTACTTGGTGTCCTTTAAAGAAAAAATGAGGAACTGCTATGTCGTACTTTTAAAGATTCCCCTGCACTTTCAAAGGATTCTTGAGGATTTATAAATTTATGTACCTCTGATATTAATGAGGTTTACATCAGAAGTAAATTAATTAAAAACTATCCGTCATTGGAGCATGACTCAAACTGTAGTATCCTAGGCATTTCAACGGGTTTCCCCATATTAAAAAAACTGACCTTGTGTCTGACTTTTACCTGATAATGGAAGCAAAGAAATCTGACAGAGTGGTCTATTCTTTCTGCCTTATACCAGACTAGAATGATATCTACGGTGCACATCTGATCAGAATTACAAGCTGTCTGCTTTAAATCAGTCGTTCACTCAATGATAAATATGCCCGCACGGAAAACAAATAGCTTTCTTTATTTTACACCTACATCATAGAACATTTTATATATATATATATATATATATATATATATATATATATATATATATATATATATATATATATATATATATATATATATATATATATATATACATATATATATATATACATATATATATATATACATATATATATACATATATATATATATACATATATATATATATATATATATATATACATATATATATATATACATATATATATATACATATATATATATATATATATATATACATATATATATATATACATATATATATATATATACATATATATATATATACATATATATACATACATATATATATATATATATATATATATATATATATATATATATATATATATATATATATATAATGTATATATATATATATATATATATATATATATATATATATATATATATATATATATATGTATATATATATATGTATATATATATATATATATATATATATATATATATATATATATATATATATATATATATATATATATATATATATAGGGTGTTCCAAAAGTCTTGAGCACAGTTCAAGTCCTCATATCTGCTATATGAATGGTAGTAAGATTAAACTGGTACCATTTTAATTCATGAAGATTTTTTTAATGCTAATGATTTTTTTAATATATTTTCAGGCCCAGTAATGGCGTTCACTCAACCAGGAGAGGCATTTTGTGTCCTGGAATTAAAAAGAAATTGAATCCTGGACACGTGTTACACGTGCATTTCGCACAAAATTCCGAAATGAGGCCATGTCCAAGAAAGCTGTCTACGGACCATTTATCTTTTAAAGAGCAACAGTCAATAGTGAGAGGTACCTTTACATGCTGAAAAACTGGTTAATGGATGAGTTGAGTTAAGAAGAGTCTAATGACTTCAATTTACAACAGGATGGGGCGCCACCGCACTGGAGCCTTAGCGTTAGATGGTATCTGAACACAACACGGTCAGATTAATGGATTGGACGGTTTGCGCGAGATGATCGCGTGCTTATGCCTTGGCCTCCCAGATCTCCAGATCTAACACCCTGCGATTG
The DNA here is from genome assembly GCA_963556195.1 of Sepiola atlantica. Taxonomy (NCBI): domain Eukaryota; kingdom Metazoa; phylum Mollusca; class Cephalopoda; order Sepiida; family Sepiolidae; genus Sepiola; species Sepiola atlantica. The sequence goes on from OY744522.1 coordinate 188,856,857, forward strand.
TTTTTTGTGCATCTCCTGTGTTTGCGTTAATAATCTTCTGTTCTTTTGTTGCTCTTTCAAAGAATAATGCTCCGTAGACAGAGAGATAGATAGATAGAGGGATAGATAGATAGATAGATAGATGTGTGTATTTAAACAAAATATTCCTTTCTTTCAACAGTGTTTATTTTTCTTTTATTTATATACATTTCTTTCTTTCTTTTTCTATTTTTCCATCTTTCTTTTCTTTCATATTTCTCAATTCTGTCATTCTTTTCTTTCATATTCCTTAATTCTGTCATGTTTTTCTTTCGTATTCCTTAATTCTGTCTTTTTTCTTTCATATTCCTTAATTCTGTCATGTCTTTCTTTCATATTCCTTAATTCTGTCATGTCTTTCTTTCATATTCCTTAATTATGTAATGTGTTTATTCATATTCCTTAATTCTGTCATGTTTTTCTTTCATATTCCTTAATTCTGTCATGTCTTTCTTTAATATTCCTTAATTCTGTCATGTTTTTCTTTCATATCTCTTAATTCTGTCTTTTTTTTTTCATATTCCTTAATTCTGTCATGTTTTTATTTCATATTCCTTTATTCTGTCATGTTTTTCTTTCATATCTCTTAATTCTGTCTTTTTTTATTTCATATTCCTTAATTCTGTCATGTTTTTCTTTCATATTCCTTAATTCTGTCATGTTTTTCTTTCATATTCCTTAATTCTGTCTTTTTTTATTTCATATTCCTTAATTCTGTCATGTCTTTCTTTCATATTCCTTAATTCTGTCATGTTTTTCTTTCATATTCCTTAATTCTGTCATGTTTTTCTTTCATATTCCTTAATTCTGTCATGTGTTTCTTTCATATTCCTTAATTCTGTCTTTTTTTCTTTCATATTCCTTAATTCTGTCATGTCTTTCTTTCATATTCCTTAATTCTGTCATGTTTTTCTTTCATATCTCTTAATTCTGTCTTTTTTTATTTCATATTCCTTAATTCTGTCATGTTTTTATTTCATATTCCTTAATTCTGTCATGTTTTTCTTTCATATTCCTTAATTCTGTCATGTTTTTCTTTCATATCTCTTAATTCTGTCTTTTTTTATTTCATATTCCTTAATTCTGTCATGTTTTTATTTCATATTCCTTAATTCTGTCATGTTTTTCTTTCATATTCCTTAATTCTGTCATGTTTTTCTTTCATATTCCTTAATTCTGTCTTTTTTTATTTCATATACCTTAATTCTGTCATGTCTTTCTTTCATATTCCTTAATTCTGTCATGTTTTTCTTTCATATTCCTTAATTCTGTCATGTTTTTCTTTCATATTCCTTAATTCTGTCATGTGTTTCTTTCATATTCCTTAATTCTGTCTTTTTTTCTTTCATATTCCTTAATTCTGTCATGTCTTTCTTTCATATTCCTTAATTCTGTCATGTTTTTCTTTCATATCTCTTAATTCTGTCTTTTTTATTTCATATTCCTTAATTCTGTCATGTTTTTATTTCATATTCCTTAATTCTGTCATGTTTTTCTTTCATATTCCTTAATTCTGTCATGTTTTTCTTTCATATCTCTTAATTCTGTCTTTTTTATTTCATATTCCTTTATTCTGTCATGTTTTTATTTCATATTCCTTAATTCTGTCATGTTTTTCTTTCATATTCCTTAATTCTGTCATGTTTTTCTTTCATATTCCTTAATTCTGTCTTTTTTTATTTCATATTCCTTAATTCTGTCATGTCTTTCTTTCATATTCCTTAATTCTGTCATGTTTTTCTTTCATATTCCTTAATTCTGTCATGTTTTTCTTTCATATTCCTTAATTCTGTCATGTGTTTCTTTCATATTCCTTAATTCTGTCTTTTTTTCTTTCATATTCCTTAATTCTGTCATGTCTTTCTTTCATATTCCTTAATTCTGTCATGTTTTTCTTTCATATCTCTTAATTCTGTCTTTTTTATTTCATATTCCTTAATTCTGTCATGTTTTTATTTCATATTCCTTAATTCTGTCATGTTTTTCTTTCATATTCCTTAATTCTGTCATGTTTTTCTTTCATATCTCTTAATTCTGTCTTTTTTTATTTCATATTCCTTAATTCTGTCATGTTTTTATTTCATATTCCTTAATTCTGTCATGTTTTTATTTCATATTCCTTAATTCTGTCATGTTTTTCTTTCATATTCCTTAATTCTGTCATGTTTTTCTTTCATATTCCTTAATTCTGTCATGTTTTTCTTTCATATTCCTTAATTCTGTCATGTTTTTCTTTCATATTCCTTAATTCTGTCATGTTTTTCTTTCATATTCCTTAATTCTGTCATGTTTTTCTTTCATATTCCTTAATTCTGTCATGTTTTTCTTTCATATTCCTTAATTCTGTCATGTTTTTCTTTCATATTCCTTAATTCTGTCATGTTTTTCTTTCATATTCCTTAATTCTGTCATGTTTTTCTTTCATATTCCTTAATTCTGTCATGTTTTTCTTTCATATTCCTTAATTCTGTCATGTTTTTCTTTCATATTCCTTAATTCTGTCATGTTTTTCTTTCATATTCCTTAATTCTGTCATGTTTTTCTTTCATATTCCTTAATTCTGTCATGTTTTTCTTTCATATTCCTTAATTCTGTCATGTTTTTCTTTCATATTCCTTAATTCTGTCATGTTTTTCTTTCATATTCCTTAATTCTGTCATGTTTTTCTTTCATATTCCTTAATTCTGTCATGTTTTTCTTTCATATTCCTTAATTCTGTCATGTTTTTCTTTCATATTCCTTAATTCTGTCATGTTTTTCTTTCATATTCCTTAATTCTGTCATGTTTTTCTTTCATATTCCTTAATTCTGTCATGTGTTTCTTTCATATTCCTTAATTCTGTCTTTTTTTCTTTCATATTCCTTAATTCTGTCATGTTTTTCTTTCATTTTTATTACCTTTATTTCTTCTTTCAATGTTTTGTCGCACTTCTTTCTTTTTTTCTTTCTTTAATTCTTACTTTCCCCCTTTCTTTATTGACTTTTTTCTTTCGTTCCTTTTTTTGTTCTATCCACGAGAGAGACAGAGACAGAGAATAGAAAGAACGAAAGAGACGCAGCTTAAAGCATATTAAAGAAATCTGCAAATTCCAAATCTGCAATCAGTTTTAGTCGAATATAAACCATTAGCAATTGATTCGTGAACAGACAGACTTATACACGTTTGCTTAATTTTTTTATATATATATATATATATATATATATATATATATATATATATATATATATATATATATATATATATATATATATAAATATATATAAAGATAAATGAAAGAAGAGGAATAAACAAACCTATTTCAACTTCGATTGGGAACAGCGTTAGTCTGCTAGCAACAATTGATTTCAAGTACAAGGGTAGGATTGGGTTGAATTTTGTAACCTAACTGAAGCACTAGTGGATTGAAATTATAAATATATTTTTAGGGGGGGGGGCAAATCCATCTTTAAATCTCTTTTAACCGGACACTTTATCAACGGACATTCACCCACTGGACAGACTCCATATTTTTACACGCACATTCTCACTCTACATTACTTAATATTTTTTCAAATTTTGAATTTTGGCTTTTCCACTGCCAACTTATCAATCTATGTAATTCCTCTTATGATAAGATTTTAATCTTTGAAAAGCCTTGGCTTAATGAAAGAATAATAAACATGTTTTTACCGAATACACCTTGCATTGAACAATTGAAGTTGAAATAGATTTGTCTTTCGTACATTTTTATCCCTCTTCTTTCATCTATCTTTATAATTGCTCTATCTCGTATATTGAGCTTAAACCATTTCACTATATACTAAAAGTATACTTTTAGTTTCATATTTTATATATATATATATATATATATATATATATATATATATATATATATATATATATAGCACAGTTTTTTTAATTATATTCCAATAACCATGGTTTGTTTTATTACTTTTATTTTTATTTTTTTCACATTTCCAAAAATTCCAAATTTCTGTGAGATATATTTAACGGTCCGTTACATTTGTTTTGTGCCAAGCAACATTTGTATGTCAATATCGTCTCTGCAACACTACAAAATCATCAAAAAAAGTTCACAAATAATAAAAGAGTTCTTAGATTAGAGTGTCTTGAAAAACACCCACATCATACATCAGTTTCATTTTAAGGTGAAAATAAACAAAAAAACGAACAATTTTTTTTAGAGCAAACACTCACACGGGTGCGGTCAAACTAGTCCTCCATTTTGATTGTTTTTTCGTTCGAAGCTAGTATCTCCCAAAAGAATTAGTGCGATCAGTTTAAAAAACTTTAATTCGGTAATATTTGCTAAAATATTTAATATGTACTATCATTTATTTATAAAGTTCTAGTTTATTTGAAGATAATTTATTTTTAATAATTAATTATATATATATATATATATATATATATATATATATATATATATATATATATATATAAAGAGAGAGAGAGAGGGGGGGAGAAAAAGAGAGAGAGTAAGAAACAGAGAGAGGGGGGGGGGAAAGAGAGAGCGATATCATTAAAATAGTAACTAATTATCTCTGTTGCTAAAACAAATAAAAAAAATAAAAAATACAAAACACTTTTTTTTTCTCTTTTTTACGTTACTATATATAAATTGTATTTCTGTTTGCTCAGTAAAAATAGCTTTTAATAAAGTAAGTCTTTAATTATCTATTATATTTCTTTATCTTTTGTTTGCCTCTTCGTGTTTCTCTCAAATCTCCGTCCATGTGATTCTTTTTTCCGGAAATGAGAGAGAATAGCCTTTTTTTTACCTCTTGGCGATGTCTTGATATGAGCAAAATTTCGTAGCGAGAGCTGCGAATATTCCCTTTCTTATTCTTATTCTCTTTTTCCCTTCACTCTCATCCTTCATTTTCATCTTCTTCTTCTTCTTCTTCTTCTTCTTCTTCTTCTTCTTCTTCTTCTTCTTCTTCTTCTTCTTCTTCTTCTTCTCCTTCTTCTTCTTCTTCTTCTTCTTCTTCTTCTCCTTCTTCTTCTCCTTCTTCTTCTTCTTCTTCTTCTTCTTCTTCTTCTTCTTCTTCATTTTTGAACACCTTCCTATGCTGCCTTAACGAAACGTTTTCTTCTCCATCAAAAACTCCTTTCGATTGGACACCTTATCAACGGACAAACCCCATATATTTTTTACACGAACTTTTTTCCATCCTCCATTTTCTTAATATTTTTTTAAATGTTGAATTTTGGCTTTTCTACTGCCAACTTATCTATCTGTATAATTCCTCTGATGATAAGATCTCGATCTTTGAAAATCCCTGGCTTAAGGAAAGAATAATAAACATAATTTTATTACAGAATATACCTTGCATTGAACAATCGAAGTTTGGAATAAATCTGGACATTCGTGCATGTTTATCACTCTTCGTTCATCTATCTATCTATCTATCTATCTATCTATCTATCTATCTATATATATATATATATATATATATATATATATATATATATATATATATAATCAAGGGAGGCGCGATAGCGCTCTATCCCTTAATAGACTACAAAAACAACCTATGCTAGAAATCTCATTTCTTTGATCAGTCATGACTAAAAATCCAATGAACCAAATTAGTTAAAACTTTGCACAAAATTTTCATTTGATAGGTTTTGTAAGTGTGTAGAATTTCAGCATCATTAGTCAAGGCAACCCAGACATCCAGAAAGGTCAGGAGGTATTTTGTGTTATCCGTGTACGTACGTACGTACGTACGTACGTACGTGTGTGCCACCCTGTATCTCATCAACTATTTGATGGATTCAGCTGATTTTTGGCAGAGATAGAAGTTCTAGGGTCTAGTTGATAGCATTTTAATTTCAGGTTACCATATACCTTAGTTTTCTAGAAAATTAAAAAAAACCTTAAAAAATTACCATTGTCTTGAGGCATAGCCTTTACAAAAGTAGTGACATTCCATGATAAATGCCAGTATACTGAAATCATATGCCCTTAATAGGGTTAAGATGAAAATTCATATACACTAAATGTACAAAAGCAAGGAAATTCCCAAATGTTTACACTTTTATTGTCATTAAGGGTATGGCTACATATCAACAAAACAATTTCATTATCACATCACTACAGTATAAATATCTATGCATGATAGTGTGAGGTGCGCTGAAGAAAAATTCCTACCAGTAAAATACATAGCTCTGTTGTGCTCGCATACCCTTAATGACAATAAAAGTGTAAAAATTTGGGAATTTCCTTGCTTTTGTACATTTAGTGTATATGAATTTTCATCTTAACCCTATGGAATATATATATATATATATATATATATATATATATATATATATATATATATATATATATATATATATATATATATATATATATATATACAGGGTGGGCCAAAATAAGGGTCCTATCTTTAAATTTGAATAACTTGAATTTGAATAACTTCCACAAAATAAAAGTTAAACTCACCAAACTTTATGTGTGTGTAGACTGACCCTTCCGAGATTTTTTGAAATAAACAAAACAAATTTTAGCCGAAAAACACTTCTTAAAACTTACAAAAACTAAAGTATTGTTTTTTACACTGTTTTGAGTTTTTTAAGCAAAAATAATGTTTTCTAAATGAGGGTACGTTGCTAAGGGCTAATACGGCTCATGCTTGCTTCGGAAGGAGTCCTTTACTTATTCTAAAAAAAAAAAAAAAAAAATCAATAAATAAAAAAGTTATGAATTTTTAAAAATGGGACCCTTATTTTTGCCCACCCTGATATCAATGGATGTTGAAATGAAATTAATAAGTGTTCGATCGTAAAATTTGCGAGAGTTAATATACAAATTATTTATTTAAAAACTATACATTACAATTTCTGTGGATGAACCAGGATTTTATTGATGTTAGATAATTAAGGGGGCTTGATGGGGAACGCCCTAAAAAGTGGGTGGAGTAAACGCGGAAGTCGAAACGACATTTCCGTTCGAGGCGGCTTCGGTATTTTCAGCCTCACCAGAAACCGAACAAGACGTGCAAAGCGGGGACCCCTGCATCGACAGGGCCGGGGCGCAGTGTTGCCCAAAATGGCCTCAATGTTACTAGGGTAAATCTTTCTCTAAGTGATTATTTCTGGATCTCTATTTCTCTCTCTCTATATATATATTTCTCTCTAGTTCTCTCGCCCCCCCCTCTCGATCGCTCTCTCTTTCTACCCCTTTTTCTCTCGCTCTCTTTGACACACACTACTTCAGTCTGTCTCTTTGTTTTATGTTAAATAAAACTGTTAAAACCCGATCAGCATCAGGTTTTTCAATCAACGGCCGCGTTTAACAGTAGCGACGAAACCTGGGTTAAGCAGGAGACGAATGGTAAGCAGTATCTAATATTGATACGCATAGCCTATTACTGTTTTGAAATGTCATCCATTCTTGGCTCAACATGTCAGCATTCTAAGAAACGAAAGCAAGTTGAAAAAAAAAACCGGAAAAACTGCAGTGTACACCGCTTGTGAGCTGCCGGTGTCTTATTTTTAGGTGTCCCTTCATGGGAAGAGTTCCGTGTTTACGGAGACTGTCTATAATGACTATTTTGGTTTTTATATTTTGCTTACAGTATAATATCATTTATTTAGAACTTAATATTGTTTATTATGGAGGTTATTTGTTTATCTGTTTATGTTACGTGTTTGAAATTAAGGGTAATATCTTAAAATAGTAATTACTTATATTATTAACCGGCTAGCTGTTTTATTTTGTATTTCCTAGAGTTCCGTTTCATGTGTTAGTGTAGTTGTCTGTTATTAATAGTATATTTAAAGTGTTTTAATCTTATTAACGGATTCATATGTTATTTTAATTCATCTTTGGAATGTCTTCATACTTAAGTGTAAGCGGGTTTTTTAATTAAATTTATTTATTACTTAAAGCTGCTGTTTCTGATGTCGTTAGGCTGAATTGTGAAGACGGAGTGTATGACCGGTGAAAAAAGGAAGAATTAATTCCAGAATAAACAGCCGGCCTAAATGATATTTGAATAATAATGCATGGATATTTTATGGGTTTGCTTAGTATTTATATAGTGGTTTTTGTATGCGGTCATAAGCGGTTGATATGTTTTTTATCTGTTACGTTTATGTGCTATCTTGTGCATATCTTACTAAGGGCCTATGTATATTGGATAGATCGAGTTATTAATATTAAATAATAAATATCATTTTATTTTGTGCATATCTTACTAAGGGCCTATGTATATTGGATAGATCGAGTTATTAATATTAAATAATAAATATCATTTTATTTTGTGCATATCTTACTAAGGGCCTATGTATATTGGATAGATCGAGTTATTAATATTAAATAATAAATATCATTTTATTTTGTGCATATCTTACTAAGGGCCTATGTATATTGGATAGATCGAGTTATTAATATTGAATAATAAATATCATTTTATTGTGTGCATATCTTACTAAGGGCCTATGTATATTGGATAGATCGAGTTATTAATATTAAATAATAAATATCATTTTATTTTGTGCATATCTTACTAAGGGCCTATGTATATTGGATAGATCGAGTTATTAATATTGAATAATAAATATCATTTTATTTTGTGCATATCTTACTAAGGGCCTATGTATATTGGATAGATCGAGTTATTAATATTAAATAATAAATATCATTTTATTTTGTGCATATCTTACTAAGGGCCTATGTATATTGGATAGATCGAGTTATTAATGTTAAATAATAAATATCATTTTATTTTGTTCAAGCATACTTTAGAAATATATTTCTTGTTATTTATATAGTTATTTATATATTTATTTATATATTTATATATTTATATATTTAAAATCTAAATACACTACTATTTATGATTCTAATATTTTTCGATTCTGATACAATTACCGATTCCGTTTTAAATTACTAATCCCGATACAATAACTGATTCGGATTCTTTTTTAATATTAAAATATTTTGTTAGAGAGTTGTTGTTGTTTTTTTTAATTTTCGGATTACCGTACAAACAACTATAATGTATGCATATTTTGTCGCAAAGGTAAAAATACATGTGGGTGCGTACATTACACAGGTAGATCTTTGGAACTGTTTTTTTCTCATTCTTTTCTCGTCGTTGATTGAAACAAGTGAAGCAACTAAAGAGTTATTTATATATTAAAACAAAGTTGATTTGAAGCAGTTCGTTGTAAGTTAACAAAATCTTATTTGGATTTCGTTCATAAACAATTAGATATAGTCGACCAGTATGTTTTAATGTAGACTTATACGTAACTTATTAAATTATAATACTGTAAAGAGAAAAGAAAGAATAAAAAAGGGACAGAAAACTATCTCCTTTTTTCTTTCATTTCTCTGCAAAGATTACAAAGTATCCCGCTTTAAAATTCCTTTCTAATAAACCAAAAAAACGGTGGAAGTGATGTGGTGTCCAAATTACCGACACATTAGATCCCCACATCCGGTGTCATACCTTCTAAAAATAGTGAAATGTATTTTAAATAGTAAGAGGCGCAAAAAGTGGGAGGACGTCCTGAAAGGAGTTACGAGTAGCATCGAGACGCGGAAGTGACGTCACTTCCGTTAGAGGTTGTTTCGGTCTCTTGTTCCTACTCACCTCCAAAAAAGCAGATATGAAGAAGCGCCGGTCCGCTCGCTGCCAGTAGGCGGGAGATTGGGGCGCGGTGGCCCAAAATGGCCCGATTAAATCTCTTTCTGATTCCTTCATTCTCTCTCTCCCCCGTGCACATGCAGTAGTTTCCGTCTCTTGATTTTATGGTCAATAAAACCTTTTAAAAAGAAACAAAACCTGGAGTTCATGTGTAGGCCGTAGGACAGGTGCCAGCGGCGAGAAGCCCGAGACACACCAAACAACAAGACGAAACCCGGGTACCCACGGCTCAGGTAAGCAGAATGCAACATGTACGAGGCCTGTCGAAAAGGTATCCGACCGTAAGAGTAAAAATATTTCAAATGTGTGACGGGATTGGGCTCCTAATCCCCTTTAAATAAGGCTCCTTTTGCTTGCACACACTTAGCCCACCGATCCATCCACTGACGGAAACAGCCCTGGAAGTCTTCTTTGGAATGGTGTTCATCACCGCCGTCGCGTTAGATTCAGCAGGTGTTTGGAGAAGATGTGATGTGTAACACAAATTAAGGAGTGGTTCAACATGTTCAAAAATTGCCGCACAACAGCAGAGAGTGACCAGCGTTCTGGCAGGCCCAAAACTGCTCGGAGAGGGTGCGAAAAAAGAGATAATGCGGAACGCGAAGGCGGAGATGAATACCATTCCAAAAGAAGACTTCCAGGGGTGTTTCCGTCAGTGGATGGATCGGTGGGCTAAGTGTGTGTAAGCAAAATGAGCCTTATTTAAAGGGGATTAGGAGCCCAATCCCGTCACGTATTTGAAATATGTTTTCTGGCAATCTTTCGGGTTTTAGGCGGCAGTCTATATAATATTTCGCCGATTGTTCGTAATTCGGCCATTTCTGCTTCCGACCTTCTTAGTCGTCCTTAGAAGTATTTTTTTTTAATTATAAATTAGAAGACTTGAGTTATAATTAAAAAAAAAACTACTTCTGAGGACGACCAGAAAGGTTAAAAGCGCTAGAGAAATGGCCGAATTACGAACAATCGGCGAAATATTATATCGACTTCCGCCTGAAGCACGAAAGATTGCTCGACGCCTCGAAAACCTTTAAAAGAAGTTATACAAACGCCAAAATTCCGTATTGTTCAACAAAGTCTGTTTGAGTAATATATATATATATATATATATATATATATATATATATATATATATATATATATATATATATATATATAGTAAGCAATGAAAATATATATGGCAATCAAGCTACACAGAGGCTCCAGTGTTTCATCCCCGGGGGGAATCGTCAGGCTAAATGCATGGAGTTATTTTTGTCAGGTGTTTTTATATACATGGCTTGCTAGTTAACCAATCAGATTCTTTGTTGTTCCCTCAGCCAATCGTTGGGCTTCCCGCGAACAAAGGTTTTGTTGGTGACGCTCCTATGCCTATCCTATTTTTTGTTAACAATGGATTTTCCTATATCGTGTTTTCTTTGTTTTGTCAATACAGTGGGCGAATTTTTTTTAACACGTGGTTTCTTGTATTTCTATTTTAGGTTTTAAATTTAAACTTGTTCAGTCTTTTATTTATTTATTTAATTATTTATTAAGTCTAGGGATGTCATACCCACGTAGTATTTCTTGTTATTTGGTCTTTCGTTGGCAAATATCGTTGCTTGGTATACAACACTTTTAGTTAGGCATTTATTTTGTAGTGGACAAAGTTTACGATTTATGCAGTTACATCTTTTCTCTTCATTGCTAACTTTTTCGTTTCTATTCGAGTGGTTATTATTAGTGTTTTGTTTATTTCTATTAGTATTGTTTATATTTTTGTTCTTCGTAGTGTTATTTTTGTTTTATTTTCCACTTTGTTTATTTTTTCTACGTGGGTATGACATCCCTAGACTTTAAGACCAGATACTATGACCACAAAAGCACATTTAAAAACAAAGAACGTCGAACTAAAACAGCACTAGCTAACCATTATTGGGAGCTCAAAGAAAATGGACACTCGCCAATAATTGAATGGAAAATAGTAAGACAGGCCAGTACATGTAGAAACTTAGACGACCCGTGTAGATTATGCCTGAATGAAAAATATGAAATCCTAAATTTTAAAGATCCCCGAAACCTATTAAACTCTAGAAGTGAAATAGCAAACAGCTGTTTACATAGAAATACATTTACCTTAGGATGATATAAAAAATAAAAAAATAAAAAAATAAATAAATAAATAAATAAAAATATATAAATAAAATATTAAATAAATAAATAAAAGACTGAACAAGTTAAAATTTAAAACCTAAAATAGAAATACAAGAAACCACGTGTTAAAATAAATTCGCCCACTGTATTGACAAAACAAAGAAAACACGATATAGGAAAATCCATTGTTAACAAAAAATCGGATAGGCATAGGAGCGTCACCAACAAAGCCTTTGTTCGCGGGAAGCCCAACGATTGACTGAGGGAACAACAAAGTATCTGATTGGTTAACTAGCAAGCCATGTATATAAAAACACCTGACAAAAATAACTCGATGCATTTAGCCTGACGATTCCCCCCGGGGATGAAACACGGGAGCCTCTGTGTAGCTTGATTGCCATATATATTTTCATTGCTTACTACCTAGCTCTACTTACGATACTGTTGAAGTAAATACTGAAAACTGACACATAAAAAATTATATCTCCTTATAATATTTTATGTGGATACATGAAGTACTATATATATATATATATATATATATATATATATATATATATAGGTGTAATCAGTCAACAGAAAATCATAAGCACAAAAGTTGCAAAAGAAGTATAATAATAGTGAATAAAAAACAGAATTAAGAAAAAATAAATAAACGTGCACCTTACAATTTTGAGCCGAATTTATTGGACGATTTTAGAAGCAAAGTAATATACATCCCAATTTCAGTTTCTTTCAGTATATTCTGTAAGAAATTTTCGGGAACAATTGTATTATTTCATGTATTCGAATATGTGCTACTACCACTGAGATCTGTACTCGCGGTCGGCTCCATTCGAACTTGCGTCCTTGGCTTCCGTGCTTTACGGAGATAAAATGTATTATGTATCAGTTTTCAGTATTTACTTCAATAGTGCTTAATACGTGAGTAGAGCTAGGTAGTAAGTTTTGAAATATATTCATGGCAAGTAAGTTACACAGAGGCGTCCGCGTTTTATCCCCGTAAGGAATTGTCACTTTAGCTTGACGATTCCCTACAAGGATGAAACGTGGACGACTCTGTGTAACTTAATTGCCATAAATATATTTTCGTATTTACTATATATATATATATATATATATATATATATATATATATATGTATGAATCGCGCGACCAGGAGTGAATTGTTATAGCTCTATGCTGATGAGTCCCGATTAAAAAGGAATAAACGTATACGTACATAGATAATAAACGAAAACAAATATTTATTATTTGTAGTCCCTAGAAAACCCTCTAGATGGGCACTGTTAGTTTAGTATTAGCACAGCATGACATCGCTAGCTGTAAATGCATCGTTCCTTTCATTAAGTTGACGTCAAGCCGCCGAAATAAGTGTTAAAATTATCACTGTTTATTTAGCTTAGGTGGCCGAGTGGTTCTAGGTGTCGGGATTTCAGTTGTAAAATACTCGTAGCCTGGGCTTTCGAATCGCGCGGCCAGTAGTGGATAGTTATATATATATGCTGATGTGTCCCGATTAAAAAGGACGACACGTATACATACATAGATAATAAACAAAAGAAATATTTTATTTATATATATATATATATATATATATATATATATATATGTGTGTTTGTGTAATGTTATATATATGATGTTGTTATTCTTTTGTTCCAACAGAGATGAAGGTATCTGTATGTTATGAGAAGAGCTTTTTTCCTTGACTGACAGCTGGACGCGGGTGGATGAGATCAGTTTTCAGCAACACGAGTATTTTTTTTTCTGAGAAAGAAAACTTATCGCGTCCTTTTGTCTGTTTCTGCTTTGAGATAACGGAGACCGACATTTAACTTCGTCCTCGCCTCTCTAGTGAGAAGCTCTGTCTGTCAGTATCTGTCGCGCTTCACTTTGAAAATAGCATTTTCGTCCGTCTGTCAAGCATCGTTTTTAAATTGCATTGTGAGACGCCTTTCTATAAGAAAAAAGAGAGAGAGAGAGAGAGAGAGAGAGAGAGAGAGAGTGTGTGTGTGTGTGTATGTGTATGTGTAAATGTCCACTAGACACCATTTTCGAGTGTCTCCGGTCTTTCTGTACAGGGGTTCATCAGGACAAGCTGGCATGAGAATAATTCGCCCTACAAGTAAACCCTGACCAAATATTTTCTTTACTATAAAGGCCAAGAGCCACTTGAGGATAAGGGTTAAGAGGATGGAATGATTATTTGACGAAAGATGACGAAAACTATGGGAGTACGAACATTAATCAATAGTATTAACTTATTACTTAGTATCAAGTATTTGTTAACATTGGACTTGAAAATGACAATGTTGTAATCAACAGAGAATCAATCCCGCGGCAATGTGTTCCACAGGCGGGAAGTCCTTGCAAAGCAGCTCTCTATATGAATATTATGCCTGACTCTCGGCACGTAGAGCAAAGAAAGTAAAGTCTTTTTCCGTCTGGTACCAAAACGAGTTCTAGCTGTGAATGCCTATCAATGAGAGAACTAAAAGCGAGCAACTTATTCGAATCCCAAATAAGATCCCCTCGGAATGCTTACACACGGGCTTATACTAGGAAGCGAGGACCTTCTCGAAGTGACACTACTAGAAGTAGAAACACTAAGTTGGATACTCCACCAGACCAGATGAATCTTTGTCCTATAATTAATTAGTCCATTGGGAGAATGATAAATTATTGTTAATATTCACTGCTATATATATGGCATAATCACGTTAGCACACCGGTTCTTATTAGATCACCGAAGTTAAGCAACGTTGAGCCTGGTCAGTGCCAGATGGGTGAAGCAAGAAGACGTCGACATCTCACTGCAAGAACTGTAAATACTTAACGTCGTCATCCCACATAACCGTGATATACATGCGACTGGGGACCGCTTGTGAATGTGATACTCCCATGATGAAGCCGGTTCAACCCACCCTAGGTCAATGGCGTACCAGATACAGGTACGGGTGTAAGATAATAAAGAGTGGCAAAAATGAATCGTGGGTGGGACGTCGAGAAAGAAAAAAAAAAGGCGACTTGATAACTGTTAAAATGGAGAAGGTTCCGTGCAGTGCAAAGGGACTTGAAAAACGGCGGTTTCAAAAACGCGAAGAGCCAAAACGTTTGGTGATCGGAGTATCGATGTATCGGAAGAATGCGAGTTTACCGATATTTATGGCAGCGATGAAGCTTTATTGGCTATGGTGCCCAAGCCCGTATTGCTGTTAGACTTTTGTGTCCGCTGACTAAAAATGCGGCTGATCAGCAAGTTGGTACTATGAAAGAAATCCCTTGACTTGTACTTCACCAAAGTGCTTGTAGAACAATTGCTTCAGTTCACGCTCGGATAGACAAGTCAGAGCAAATTGCTTTCCAATCGGATGTATATACGAACGAGTTTCTAGCGGAAACCAAGTCTGTGACCTCAGCAAGAAAAAGACTTTCATGAGACAAAAGTATGTCAAAAGATTATTTTATATGTGTGCGTAGCCGGCGTAAACCATCTGGTAATGGCAAATAAAGCAAACCAAAGTTTTTTCATATACGTTTTGTTTTTTGTGATTTTTGTTGGATCTTACCGGGTACCCTGAAAGAATGGTAATACAACACGGGTACTGCTATACTTACTCGGGGTCCGGTAAGTAGAGAAGAACCATAAATAAACAGTTTGATATCTATGCATCACATAAAGAAACCAAGAGTTAAGCACCCTGGGAGGAGCACTTACCAAAGTAAAATTATAGAAAATGAGGCTTTGTCCGCATATCCGTTGATTTGTCGATGCTGTTATAGATGACACGCCTCATTTCCGTGACTTCGCGTCGGCGACAATCGGGCAGGTCGTGGAAGCGCCCGAGAGTTGCCGAGACGAAAACGCCAAGCGTTAATGGAAACCTTGCAGGCGATAATATAAGACGAATAAATTCAAATAAAAAAATACATAGATAAAAAGATAACAACCGAACAAACTGTAGGGGGGGGGTTCAAATGAACCATTTTCAATCAAATGTGTAGAAAGAAAAACATTTTATGGGGGGGGGGGATTTTGTTAATGTTTTCTTTTTTATTTGTTTCGATGTTTTTCTTTTTTCTTGCTAACATAAAACAAAGAAAGAAAGCAAAATGGGTTAGGTTTAGGTTTCGGGTTGGGGTTCAAGGTTTAGGGTTTATGGTTAGGGTTTAGGGTTTAAGTTTAGGGTTTATGTTGAGGTTTAGGGTTTAGGTTTAGGTTTATGGTTAGGGTTTAGGGTTAGGGTTTAGGGTAAGGGTTTAGGGTTTAGGTTTAGGGTTTATGGTTAGAGTTTAGGATTTAGGGTTTATTTAGGGTTAAGGTTAAGGTTAGGGTTTATGGTTAGGGTTTAGGGTTTAGGGTTTAGGGGTTATGGTTAGGGTTCAGGGTTTTTGGTTAGGGTTTAAAGTTTATGGTTAGGGTTTAGGGTTTAGGTTTAGGGTTTAGGGTTTAGGGTTAGGGTTTAGTGTTTAGGGCCAGGATTTAGAGTTAGAGTTTAGGGTCTAGGGTTAAGGTTAGTGTTAGGGTTAGGGTTAGGGTTAGGGCTAGGGTTTAGGGTTAGGGTTAAGGGTTAAAGGTTAGGGTTCCCGTTAGAGTTAAGGTCCCCGCCAGGCTTAGGGCTCCCGTTAGGGTTAGGGCTCCCGTTCTTAGCGATTGCCAAGCCCTGTATTCCAGCTGCCAAGCTCTAACTGGAAGACTGTCCGACGCTAATATAAGACGAATACATTCAAAGAAAGAATACATAGATTAAAATCAGTTTTATTTTTTTGTGAAAATAATGTTTTTTTTGGGGGGGGGTAAACTTTTGTCAATGTTTTTTTTATAAAATAAAAGAAAGAATAATGATATTCCGTTGTCGACGCAAAGTCACAGAAATCAGCGCGTCATCTATAACAGTACCGATTTGTCAATGCTTAACACACAGATTCAACCGAAGCCTTTTATTTTAGGCGGTCGGGCTGTCACACTTTACTTTGAAATATCATTTTCATCACTAAACACGTTGATTTAATAAACGCATCTTATTTTAGATGTGTGAATAATCATCTCTATGAAAGGTCATGTCCTCCCATCCGTCGCCCATTTGATCTATCACGATTAAGTTTGAAATATTATGTTAATCGATATACGCCCAGATCAAATTGACACATCGAACTGTGAGGATTAAATGAATTAAAAAGATATTATCTCGATTGAAGCTTTTGAAAATGCTCTTTCTTTGTCAAATTGAAAAGAAAATTTTAAGTGAAGTAAAATGTTCTTTATTTATTTATTGTTATTAGTTTGTTTCTTGTAAGTGTATATTTGCGATGTCAAATATTAAGACTATTAAATATTGTGACGCGGACTACATGAAAGGTGTCTATTTACCCCTTTCTTTCTCTATCTCTTAATATACATCAATTATTCGAGCTAACTATCAATCAATCAATCAATCAAGCCATTTATCTATCTATCTATCTATCTATCTATCTATCTATCTTAGTTCATATATATATATATATATATATATATATATATATATATATATATATATTTCACTTTTCAGTGAAAACCGGGATTAGGCCAATAAAAATAAGCTCGATGATACTCGATTGTAGGGTACAGAGTATCTATATGTGATTTTTTGAAGGCTTACCAAAGAATTCCGTTCAGGAGACCATTCATCACCACAATAGACTTTTTCTTTCAAAGATTATTTATTTATCATATATATCAAAATTAAAGAGTTTTTCCTACACGTGTTTCACTACCAAGCAGGTCCTTGCCTGGAAGATCATCAGGGGAATTAAGTACCTGGAGTAATAGTTTGAACAACTGACAATACACAATGTGGTGTTGCCTCAATTCAGTTCACTTAAGAAGGATGGTGACATCTAATGCCACTAAGACAAGCTCTTTTTCTTTAACAACTACAAGAAACTTTCTCAACCATCGATTGCCATGGTTAATAACACTACTTAAGAGTGAATAATTCAAACTCCGCGACCTAACATTCACAAGAAACATGAATTGGAACAAATACAAAGAAGACATTGCCAAGGCTGCTGCAAAGAATATGGGCTCCCTCTACCGCGCTAGAAAACTACTTACACCTGCCAGTATCCTACATCTCTACAAAACAACGATTGATCTATGCATGGAACATTGTTGCCACATCTGAACTTGTGCATCTACCACTAGAATACCTCTATTAGACAAGCCCCTAAAAAGAATCTCTAATCTAGTAGGTACCACACTGTCAACTAAGCTCCAACACCAGGCCCATCGCCACAGTGTTGCATCTCTGTGCTTGGATTTTTCTCTAACGGACTCGTACAACTCGTGCCCCCATAACGTAAATAACCCCGAGCAACACGACAAGCACCAAAATCCCACCCCTTCATTGTAGAGTGACCCAGATGCGATAAATCTTTCTACTCTAATACGTTGTTCCCTCTTAGACTTTGGAATCCCCTTCCTGCTTCCTGCTTTCCTAAGTGTACCAACATGCAGAAATTTAAATATATTATGCGAACAAACATCTCGCTGCTCAACTCCCTACTATAGTGCTCCTGTAGTAATGGTTCCTAATAGAAGCCCCTTACGTCCAAGTGGCAATGTGCCTTGTTTGGGGTGAATTAGAGTTATAAAAAAATACATATGCAACATACTAATAAAATGTGACCTATTCAGACAGCCATTGATCTCGGGTTAAATTACTTGAATCGGGAAAATGAGTTTGCAAAACCAGTTTAATATGACAAATAAAAACACCAAATTAACAATTCACTGCGTTTTGCTCGCTATCTCCCTCTTCCACTTTTCTCCCACTCTCTTTTCTCTCTCTCTCTCTCTCTCTCTCTCTCTCTCTCTCTCTCTCTCTCTTATTATCTCTCTATAGATATCTATCTATATATATATCTATATATCTATATCTATCTATCTATTATATATATATATATATATATATATATATATATATATATATATATATATATATATATATGTGTGTATGTGTGTGTGTGTGTTCTAGTTATGGAATTAATGATCCAACGTAATGAAAAAATTCTATGTTTTTTCTTTAAATCAGTCATCTTGAGAAAGTCGTTAAATAAAGACGAAACGTAGCTGAACATATACGCAATTCTCATTTTTACATTTTATCTCTCTCTCTTCACACAGACACACACACACACACACACACACACACACACACACACATATATATATATATATATATATATATATATATATATATATATGTGTGTGTGGGGGGGGGCGTGCGTGCGTGCGTGCGTGCGTGCGTGCGTGGTGAGAGAGATGAAAATGTAAAAATGAGAATTGTAAAACAAATATGTATTATTTGTAGCTCCTAGAAAACTCGTCTAGATGGGCACTTTAAGTGTAGTATTAACACAGCATGACGTCGCTAACTATGAATGCATTGTTCCTTTCATTAAGTTGAACGCTCTTATGACGTCAAGCCGTCGGATAAAGTGTTAAAACTATCACCATTTATTCGCTATTCAACGTTGGCCGAGTGGTTTTAGATGCCGGTATTTGAGTTGTAAAATACTCGGAATCCGGGGGTTCGAATCGCATGACCAGTAGTGAATAGTCATATCTCTATGCTGATGAGTCCCGATTATAAAGGACGAAACGTTTACTTACATAGATTATAAACAAAACAAACAAATATATATATATATATATATTTATATATATATATATATATATATATATATATATATATATATTTAAATATTTTCTTTGTCGTACAAAACTTTAAAATGAAGAGACAATATTTATTACTCATAATGAATTAAGAAATTAAAAAGATGAAAGGGCAGCTGACCGGTTTCGTACCTCGCTCAACAGAGCCAAATATCGAGGTAATGTATAAAAAATATTTTAAAAAAGATGCTATGAGAATTATAGCGAGTGAAAGGAGGGAAAAAAAGAAAAAAAAAGAAGTTCAATCAAATAGAAACAACATTATATATATATATATATATATATATATATATATATATATATATATATGTGTGTGTGTGTGTTTATCTCATTTTGAAATTTAAAGGCCTGTGATATTATACCTTATTCTTTAAGCAATATCTCTGAACGATTTATTTTGCTTTGATTATCCGATTTGACTGTTTTGTTACCGAATATTTTCTCAGTTAAATCTTGAACCTCCATTTTCTATTTATTGAAGGAGTCTTGTCCGGATTTATTGCATCTTCGTCTTTCTGATCAGGGAAGAGGGCAGTTATAACAGCCTTGAGTGTCCGTGACTAACGCCTATTTCTTCCAGATACATGTGTAAAAGTTGTTTTGTACCGAAATTGTCATTGAATCACAGAATGATATATAACTTGATTTAATACTTTATATATTGTGTATATTTGGGCAGTATTCTTTCATTTAAAGAATTTCATTTCATTGTAAAAGATAATAGAATTATTCTTCCATTATTTATTTTAACGTCCTACAATAAATAACAGTACATGTTAAAGAAGTAACAAATGCAATTAATTCTGTGACGCTTATTCTGGCGTCCCGGAATTTAAATTGTAAACATTCTTCTGTAACTAAACCGGTTTGCAAAGTGTAGTATCTGTTCCGATGGATACTTTGTCCTGCGCAGTTCTAGGATGTCCACCCTCCCAGGCTTTGCCTTCTAACCCTTTGAGAAAGGCTTTGTTTATCGCTAATCGCCTGAGGCGCCCCTACCGTGGAATGCCGGGTGCTCTTCATTCTCTAGGGCGTTGCCTTTTCAAATCCCAATTTCTAGACCTTGTGTCACATCTTACCGTTGTGGGCGGGAGATAAATCTTTACACCGGTTTGCTGTTTTTACATCTAACGACTTCACATACGGCGTTCACGGATGGATTTCGAAATTCTCTTCTTTTCTCCAGATTTTTATTCTTTTGATTTTGGCACCTGAAGATGATTCGACGAAGAATCGAAAATGCTAGTGACACTTATGGAACATTTATTCATTTTTTGGATTTTGACAGGAAAATATTATTAGAAAAATAAAAAAATAAGAAAAGTTATAATCAAGCAGTAAAATTCTGTTATATTGACAATGTTTATATATATATATATATATATATATATATATATATATATATATATATATATGATTATTTTTATTCATAGAGACATGTACATAATCTGCGACACTGGCATGTCGATGTAATCGATCTATAGCTGTTATATCTGAGACCTCATCAGACAGAATGAACATCTGATCTTTCCCTTAGGTCTTATTTGGAAAGGATCAGCTTTTGATTCTTCCTGATGAGATCGTTTCTTACAGCTATAGATCGATAACATCGAAATACCAGTGTCGCAGATTATGTACATGTCTGTATGAATAAATATATATATATATATATATATATATATATATATATATATATATATATATATATATATATATATATATATATATATATATATATATAAAAGCTCTATTTTATATTAAGCACTTTCTTCAAGTCCGATTTGGATTGATTTTAAACCTGTCGATGTTTACTTCACCTGGATTACTATATATATATATATATATATATATATATATATATATATATATATATATATATATGATTATTTTTATTCATAGAGACATGTACATAATCTGCGACACTGGCATGTCGATGTAATCGATCTATAGCTGTTATATCTGAGACCTCATCAGACAGAATGAACATCTGATCTTTCCCTTAGGTCTTATTTGGAAAGGATCAGCTTTTGATTCTTCCTGATGAGATCGTTTCTTACAGCTATAGATCGATAACATCGAAATACCAGTGTCGCAGATTATGTACATGTCTGTATGAATAAATATATATATATATATATATATATATATATATATATATATATATATATATATATATATATATATATATATATATATATATATATATAAAAGCTCTATTTTATATTAAGCACTTTCTTCAAGTCCGATTTGGATTGATTTTAAACCTGTCGATGTTTACTTCACCTGGATTACTATATATATATATATATATATATATATATATATATATATATATATATATATATATATATATATATATATATATATATAAGATGGTATGATGGTTGACCAACATATAATACACTAAGGGGAAGATAAGGGTTAAGAGGATAATATCATGACGAAGGAATATTACTACCTGTCCCAAGAGGAATAGATAATGCATGGGAGGATTATATCATGAAAACACAATAGGTAGTATACTACCCTCACAAATGAAAGAGAAAGGTATTTCCTGGAAGATGGTCTCATGACAACAGAACATATGCTACATTACCCTCTCCCTAAAAGGAAGATGTTATATCTGGAAATATTAGCCTCATCCCTTTAAAAAGGATGCGATAATTCCTCGGAGGGTGGTCTAATAACAATAGAACTGACACTACACTACATACACCCATTAAAAAGATGATACAATAATAGATTAAATCATTTTTTTTTAATTAAAAAATGATTCGTATAAAACAATTTTTATTTACAGATCCTTTCTTTTTGGTCTAACATCAAAGTGTAGTATTTGTTTTCAGCATCTCCGCGACATCAGAATTTACTATCGACAAACATATTGCATATATATAAGAAAATATGAAAATGCAAATTACAAATGTATTTTAACAGAATATTAATTTATTTTAAACTTTAAAAAAATATGTAAATTAGCTAATCCATACAGCTGTTTGGTGGTGTTTGCAAATTACTATATATACGGTATTATAAAATATTTCAAACTGTTATTTTGTACGATAAAATTAAATAAGCATAACCTTTTTATGTTAATATAGTTAGAATAAGTGGAAAAAACTTTCGCATTTATTCATTTCGATAAATATATATATATATATATATATATATATATATATATATATATATATATATATATATATATCATGTCATTATTGTCATCAAATAAACATAGACGAGACTTAACGGTAACTAAAGTAAGGGCTTGATGATCATAAAACAAATATAAAAGATAGAAACTCTGTGAACGCGCTTTTCTCTCACGCATTAAAACACGATCAGCTTTTAAATTTTGAACAGGCTAACATTATTAAATTCATTTTAAATAAATCTTGACGAAAACTTCTTGAATCAGCACTCATTATAAACTCTAATACAATCAAACAATTTAATGGTGTCTATAATGTATCTCCTTAAATCAGCAAACTTATTTTATCGGAACAAAAATTTAATTTAGATCCAGGCTAGCTTCCTAATTACACAAAAACATCGATAATAATTTAATTCTTAGTAAGAAGGGAGATAATTTAGAAACCTATGGCTTATATAGATCAAATATTAGAGATTATCCAAAGGAAATAACTGAAGTCTAAAGTCAATTCGAGCATTATAAAACAAACAAATTCAAGCAATGCCAGAATAAATAGATATATTAATCTATATAAATAGCTAGTAGTCAATTTTATTCAAAACAGAATGGTGTATATCTATGAAGTAATATTAAATATTAAATAACATTTAGGGGTAAACATTATAAATTAATTTTATTTTTGAGGAAAAAACAAAGAAGTATAATTAGAATTCCGTGAAAAATGCCAGTATACTGAAATCATATGCCCTTAATAGGGTTAAGATGAAAATTAATATACACTAAATGTACAAAAACATGGAAAGTCCCAAATTGTTACACTTTTATTGTCATTAAGGGTATGCGAGCACAACAAGGCTATGTATTTTACTTGTAGGAATTTTTCTTCAGCGCACCTCACACACTTCATTCACTCATGCATATAGATTTATACTGTAGTGATGTGATAATGAAATGGTTTGGTTGATATGTAGTCATACCCTTAATGACAATAAAAGTGTAAACATTTGGGAATTTCCTTGCTTTTGTACATTTAGTGTATATGAAATTTCATCTTAACCCTATTAAGGGCATATGATTTCAGTATACTGGCATTTATCATGGAATGTCACTACTTTTGTAAAGGCTATGCCTCAAGACAATGGTAATTTTAAAGTTTTTTTTGAATTTTCTGGAAAACTAAGGTATATGGTAAACTGAAATTAAAATGCCATCAACTAGACCCTAGAACCTCTATCTCTGCCAAACTTCAGCTGAATCCATCAAATAGTTGATGAGATACAGGGTGGCACATACGTACGTACACACGGATAACATGATTTCATGATTGAACTTTCTGGATATCTGGGTTGCCTTGACTAATGTGCTGAAATTCTACACAGTTATAGAACCTTTCAAATAAAAATTTTGTGCAAAGTTTTAACTAATTTGGTTTATTGGTTTTTGAGTTATGACTGATGAAAGAAATGAGACTACCAGCATAGGACATTTGTGAAGTCTATTAAGGGATAGATTGCTCTCGCGCCTCCCTTGATTTTCCATGGGCAAAATTTCTGCAATAACTAAGCGTTAAGCTTCAATGAATGTTAGTTATATGATATTTTAGTGTGTAAAAGATAGAAAGCAATATAAGAATGCCCATTACACAAAGTTATCAACCTACTCATAATAGTTTAATTCTCAGAACATATTAGTTGTGATGTAAGTAAATATTGATAACGTACGAAGTAAGATGATCTTCAAAGGTGAGCGGGTTTAAAGATTATATATATGAGCTGCTTCCTTCTTACGTTATGATACGAGTATTGGTTTCTTCCGTTCCACACACATAGCTTTTTATGTAAGAACTGTGTATTTGCTGAATAACACCAAAAGTGTTTGGTAATTTTTATCAACTTCTAGAATCTATGCTGATAAAAAAAACAATTTTATTTATAAACATTCGTCTCGAAAATCATCTACGGTTGTTGATGTTGAATTCTTGGAACTGATATTAATGAATATGTAATACATTTTATTTATTTCATAATTGTCATATATATAAATATATATATATATATATATATATATATATATAGTCATCCACATACAGACTGTTTCGCTGTATCACAGCTCTTCAGTGTGGCTAGACCAGTTACTGCCTCAAGCCAGGATTGAAACTCAACCCTCGAGCTGACAGTCAGCGCTCCTACCCCTGCACTATCATTCGACACTGACTGAATGTAAGTAATATCTCAATGTAAACATTGTCAAGTGCCGGGAGCTCGAATTAGTTTTACCTAATGAGCTATGCTTTAAAGGTAATGGCACTTGGCGATATCCTTACAAATAATCTCTACCAAGAAAGGGAGCTTCATATAGTCATCCACATACAGACTGTTTTACTGTATCACAGCTCTTTAGTGCGGCTAGACCAGTTAGTGCCTCAAGCCGGGATTGAAACTCAACCGTCGAGCTGACAGTCGGCGCTCCTACCCCTGTGTAACTTTGTTAGTTATTCCACGTATGCTTCTAGAGAAGTGTTTTAAGGATAGTTAGTGATGTATGAAGCATAAAAACGATGTTTTTGTAAAACAACTGGATAACGATACATCTTAAAATGACAACGAATTTCGCGTGAACTGACGTGAACTCACGTGAACTGACGTGAACGTTGAAAAAAGGAATGAACGCTGTACGCTTTTGAAGATTTCAGTTTCCCAACAGTTTCAGTTTTCTTCATTTTCTTCATTTCGTATCCTTTTTTGACAAAGAGCGGAGGTCTACTCGAAATATCAAAATAAAATATATTTCCAAAAAACAACAACATCAGTTTTATGCTTCATACATCACTAATCATCCTTAAAACACTATATATATATATATATATATATATATATATATATATATATATATATATATATATATAAATCCAGGTAAAACATCCACAGGGTAGTAATCCAAAGTATTTCAACCGGGTTTATAAAAAGTGCTCAATATCAAATAGATCTTTTATATATGATTATTTTATTGACACAGACATGTACTAAATCTGCGACACTGATATGTCGATGTTATCGATCAACAACTATTATAAACTGATCAGGCAGAGTTAGAATCCGATCTTAACCTTAGATCATATTTGGAAAGAATGAAATAGAGAAAAAATAAAAAAAAATTTAAATCTTAAAATTTGGAAAGTCACGTGGTTGGGACCGTTAAAAATCAAAATCTCAAAATCAAAATCAAAAAAATGAAAATATTAATATAAAAGATAAAATATAAAAGATAAAATATAAAATATAAAATATAAAATATAAAAGTGTCGCAGATTTTGTACGTCTGTGTAAATAAAAAATAATCATATATATATATATATATATATATATATATATATATATATATATATATATATATATATATATACATTATACCAGTCTTTTATTCTTTTACTTTTTGTTAACTGTAACTCTTAATGAAGATAGAGGGGAGACAGACAGTGAGAGACAGACAAACATGCGGACATGTATCGACATTCGTAATAGCAGATTGGTAAAAGTGGCTCAGGTGATCTCATAACCTTTCTTTTTTCTTCTTTTTTTCTGCATGCCACGCGACCTCCCGTCAATAACTCAGCTGGCGCATTATTTGTACATTAACGGGGCCCACAAATGTATCGTGTGTAAAGGGCCAAACAAACGAGCAACTTGTGGCTCCAGCTTTTCTGTCGTTCTTGTTATTGCTAGCTGCGCTCACCCGTCAGGAGGGCACAAAACGAGAAGCCCTCGCCACTTCTGAGACGAATACAGAAAGAGGGTGACCCTACTTGGATATTTTTCTCGGTTCGCTTCAACGTCTAGGTCTTCCTGAAATAAAACGGGGTTGAAAGAAACGATTAGCATAAATATCACTAATATTCCCACGCGAGTATTCTTTATTTTTTCAAACAATATTCAGTGAAGATGAGGGAATTTCAATTCAAGCGTATCGATATACTTGCTAGTAAATACATATATCTCTATTTATATAAAGTTAGGATTCTGTATATGTTTATATATGTATCTACAGGATTCACTCCTAGACTAATTAACCGATCATTATGAATTTTGAAACATAGCTGCTTGGCGTAAGGAGTCGAAATGTGGATTCCATTTCAGTTAATGTTCTTTTATGCCAAGTCGGTTGAAACCCTTCCTGAAAATTCAGATGTATCTGATTTTTGTGAAATTTAAAAAATATGTATTAGAGATCAATTAATAAGTATTCCCGAATTTTTAGTTTCTGTGAAATATATTAAAAAGGTTTTTACATGCTATAATGGAGGCCAAACACCAAAAATTTTTAAATATTTCAAAAGCGCATTAAATTTGATTCATAGTAACGAAACACAAGATTCCCTGAATTTCAATGTTTTCTTAGGACCTAATATGCTTAAGCCTTTTATTTTAGATAATTTCTAGAATCAAAATAATGTAAACGTTTTTGATTAAAATTGGAATAGGGATTCTAGAAATAAAGTTTAGTATTATTAGTATCTTGATTTTAATCTTCGTAAGAGATAACACAACTAGCGCAAAACGGTTGTGTTACGGGAATTGATCTTACTCTGGTATGAGTAATTTTTCTAGTATATATATATATATACGGAATATATTTTTATCTCAACAAAACAATACCCATAATATGTTTTCTGTCAAATGGAACAGTCACTTTTAAATGAAAGAAAAATGAAATGTTTTCTCAAATGAAACACTTTTATCAAATGGAATATACATCTGAAGAGAGCATAATTGATAAACGATAAATGCTCGAAACGCGTTATGAAATTATATTAAAAAAAAACTTAAAATGTTAAAATGATAAGATAATAAATAATTATTGCAAAAGTTTTTTTACTAGCGTTGGTAACCACAATTCTTTAAATATATATATATATATATATATATATATATATATATATATATATATATATATATATATATGACGATACAGTTCCCAACCCAACAACATAGTGTGTGAATACTATATTCATGAATTAGTAATACTAATATATAAAGTAAAGACGGGTTTTCCCCTGTAATTTCTTGAAGAATAAGAAAATAATCACATGCATCACAGGCTACTATACTCACCACTAAATTACCTGTTTTAGTAAATTTGTAATTATTTTTCTACAGCTAACACTAAATATTAATTGTGGCCCACTATCTTCGACTCTTCTCAAACCATACTCCATATAGGTGGTAGAAAAAACTTTCCCCCTAACACTTAAGTACTGATACTCCCCACATCGACATCAGGAATTAATGAACAATTGCCGTTATTATTTGTTATTTGTCGTCTATTTATTAACTACGCACACATTTAATGGACGCTCCCGCTTATTCCGCTAAATTTTGAGAATATCGGATTACGTTTTCTCTACCTATTACGTATACATTTATAGTCATTCTGGCTTTTAGAGAATGTAGTTAACGAACATAATTCTTTGCAGTATTTTATCTTTCAACATAACCTAAAATGTGTGAGTGGTGGACCCTACATTCGGTCGTCCTACGGTGGATCGTACGATAAAACGCATGCCAGATACTGACTTGCTTCGTTTAAATGACCTATTTTTTCGTATATTTTATACTCACTTTCGTGTCCGAAACGTTAGCGTAGATCCAATACCGAGAGGTTTATGGTTCGATCCCAGTCGTCTCACACAAGTGTATTATTACTTTTTTACATTGTTAAACTGCTGCCAACGGGGGGGGGGAAGGTAGAAAACTATGAGCCGGATTTTTTTTAAAATCAACGTAATTATGTAATCATTTGAAAAAAAATCAAGGTAATATGTAGTACTTTAAATATTCATTCCGATGTGACCAATTTGCGTTCGGTCGGATGTTAACACATTTTAATTCATTCTGTTCTATTTCTCACGTGCGACGCCGAAGGACGGGACCAGCTAGTTAGTAATATAATAAAATTGTTGATTAGCTATATATACAAGTGATTTCCGGAGCAATCAAGAGATAAAACTCATTAGTTTGAATACCAAGTCTATTCGTTCATCCACAGTTGGTCTCTTATAAAAAAAAGTAATTAGTGTAGACTTATAAAGCCGACACATCTTGAACTACGGACCTCAGTCATCATTAATTGTTAAGTTAGCTAATTTAGTCACCGAGAAAACTGTGTTGATGAAAACAAGTATATCATAGTTATTTTAGAATATTACGTTTCCAAGGGAATTTCGAGGGGAAGGACCTTGCATATTTACTAGGCATATGGAGTTTATATAGACATTCAGTCTGGAGTTGATTATTGATCTCATAGATTAAGTACATGACTAACTGACCTTGACAGTGTTTCCGTTAATAAAGGTGTGGTGTATTTTATGATGTAAAGGACATTTTTGTCGAAGAAATTTAAGGAAGATACGTTCATATTGGTGTTAAGTGAAATTGAGGATTTAAGCCATATCATATTTATTTTCTTGCTGTGGTTACTGGGTGTAGAGGGTTAAGAGTAGAGTTAGGGTTAGCGTTAGGGTTAGGGTGAGATGGGTTTGATTTTTTTAATTAAAAACACTAATTTGGAGTAGTGTATTGTAGCATAAGACTGCTTGTTTGAAAATATCAGGGTCAGATATTAACTATTATAAAGACTTTACTACTTATTATAGTATTTAGAAATTTGGAATATATTACATGCTATTAAATAAATTTACCACAAACAACTAAATGTCGTAATATATTTCATTCAACTTGACTGTGATAGATATGTCTCAGTCAGTGATGATTATACGAAAAAGAAGAGAATAAAATATGCGCATACTTCTGACAAGCGTGTTTGTCACCGAAAGTACTCAAGTTTAAAACAAAAGTTTTTGAAGTAAATAAATAATTTATTTAAAAGAACATAAATAATTTGCGTTGTCCAGGTTTTCAAAATATTAAAAAATAATATTCTCCTTATTATTGCTATTTCAGCAACGTTTTCAATGTGTGACTTTTCAAACTACCTTATTCACGTAACCGCGTGCTACACACACCGGCATATCAACATTTATCGTCGATAACATCAAGACAAATTTAAACTTAACTGCGATAGATATGTCTCAGACAGGGATCATTATACGAAAAAAGAAGAGAAAAAATATTCTTATACTTCTGACAAGGGTGTTTATCACCGAAAGTGCTCAAGTTTTCAAAAAAAAAGTTTTTAAAGTAAATAAATAATTTATTTTAAAAAACATAAATAATTTGCGTTGTCCAGGTTTTCAAAATATTTAAAAAAAACATTCTCCTTATTATTGCCATTTCAGCAGCGTTTTCAATGTGTGACTTTTGAAACATATATATATATATATATATATATATATACTTAAAAAGCTACATAAACACACATATGTATATATTTTTAAAAAGCTACATAAACAGACGAAAAAAAAATTTCATTGACTTATTGATATAGAATTTTGATCTCATATTTAGCGCGTAAAAAGGAACAAATTTAAGACTAGATTATAGATAACAAATGGATTACTTAGCACAGTTTAACCCTATTTCAACTATGGTTGATTTGGTTTGTTTGACCTACTTAAAAATAAAACACACCTAAACTTTAATGGAGAGGAAAATTTATTGACGGGTTGGATAGAAAAAGAATTGTTTAAATACGGGGAATAGAAATAATTACTGTAATTGGTGTGGACCACACTTGCTTATGAAAGAGATTGTAGATAGGAAATCCCCGCATTAAGCCTGACGATTTCGTTCGAAGATGAAACGCAAATGTTTTTTATAGCTTACTTGCTATAACTGCATTTTTATATTACTACTACTACTACTACTACTACTACTACTACTACTACTACTACTAGTACATTGCTTTTTTAAGCATTGAGCGCGTTTTGAGTAATTAACGAAACAAAAATATCCACATAATATATTATAAGATAAGTTATGTGTCTTGTGTCGCCTTCGATATATTGGGTAATTGCTGGCATTGGGAGTATTATACTCTCTAAAAAGTTCAAACGGAAACCGAATCGCTAACTATGGCACAGTCCTGGGTGTGCTGCCGTCATTACTCACAGAAACCATTGCTTCAAAACGCCTTTAAAATTGCCCGCAACCACTGTAAAATTTTGTAGAAAGTAATCTGTTAAACCCAGAGTTGCCGAGCAGAAACTAGGCTTCCATAAGAATAAGACACAGGGTCGTAAACTGATGTAGCACATCTATCCCAACTATCATTCATAAACCAGAGGTGATCTCCTCAGAATCTGATAACGGCACACTATTTTCCAAATTGCACGCTTTGCAATCAGGGACACATACCTCCAGTATTTACCTCTATAACTGAAAATACTCTAAGCGACATATGTATATCAGTCTCCTCTGCGTCATAAGTAAGTTGTTTGAATCTGTGATAAATCGAAAAGTAATCAATTACATCAGCAAAAGAAATCTACTTAGTGATAAGCAATATGGATTTCGTCCTGCAAGATCAAAAGCTGACTTGCAGTACTATTTCATCTATTGCTGTGAGGTGACAGGATGGATTCATAGCTTTCCCAAAGATATTAGTTCGAGTTAACACGACGGGTCGAGCCTATCGTGCACGTCGGTCACCCCTTTAAATCAGTCAAATATAACCACTTTCAGCTACTTGTAAAATATCGTTAACTGTTCTGTTTTCAATTTAAAACATTTACTTTTAGTTACTTTTTCACGAGTTATGTTATTGATAGTGTGTAGTGTTTGTCTACCCGGGTTATATGTATGGAACTGACAAGCACAACACCAAAATATAAACAAACCGAAGAATATTTTTTCTCAAAAAACAAAGAAAACAAGACGACGAAGTAAAAAAAATGATATTTATATACGCATACATATATACATAAAGGAAAGGAAAACTTTTCTTTTAATCCGTAAAAAATTATAAATTTTTTATTTTGTCCTTTAGTCCTCACATTCCATGAACGATGTTTCCGACAAAGGGGGAAGAATTGCTGTTTTCTGGGTCGGAATCTATCCATCTAACAATTATCGTTAGCTAGTTTTTGACCTTGAAGCGGTATTTGTTTAGCTCCTTACATCAAGTAACTTCCTTCCTAAAAACATTAGTCTGATTACTATTTGATCGCGTCTTGAAGTTGGGGTCGTTTTTAAAAGCAAC
Source organism: Sepiola atlantica (assembly GCA_963556195.1). Lineage (NCBI taxonomy): Eukaryota > Metazoa > Mollusca > Cephalopoda > Sepiida > Sepiolidae > Sepiola > Sepiola atlantica. The sequence goes on from OY744522.1 coordinate 188,888,695, forward strand.
GTTTAAGTCTCGACATCCGATCACCTGTGTAAAGCTGATGCGTTTATCATAGCAGAAGAAAAAAGGTGTCACAGGTGAAAACTTGGAAAAGGGTGAAACGAGCTCGCATCTGTCAAAATAGCAATATATTTTTATCGGTTTCGGATATAGACAGTTCATATGAAAAGAGAAGAAAGTGTTTGGCCACGTGGACTCTGTTTATTTATAAGACTTGAACTTGAAGGCGGGAATAGCGGGGATGTCTTTATACTGCAGATCAAATTAAGAATTTAAAGAAAAATTCAATTTATATTTTTAAAGGAAACAATAAAAATAAACAGAAACATCTGTTCATAAAATATAAATACATGAATACATTTCTCTCTATGAATAACTAGAAAAATACCCGTCCCAAGACAGGTAAATGAATTCTCCAAACAGGGCAGTTTTGCACCAATTGTATGCCCCCTTACATAAGTATCAAGATATAATGCTATTAAACCTTATGTTTAGATTCCTTATTCGAGTTTTGTTCAGAATGTTTTACTGTTACGTAGTCGTTTCTAAAACGAGTTCTTTTTCAAATCAATCGTCACTTACTTCAGTGTTCTCGTATACTTATCTCTTTTTGTATTCTGACTCCTGGCATCATCATCATCATCATTATCATCATCATCATCATCATCATCATCATCCTCATCATCATCATCGTCATCGTCATCGTCATCGTCATCGTCATCATCATCATCATCATCATCATCATCATCATCATCATCATCATCATCATCATGTGTTGCATTTTGTCATCACCATCGTCATAGTCTAGTGCGACGCATTTCGCCGTCATCATCGACGTAGTGGGTGTGAAACAAGTACTTTTTCATACACAGAGAAAGAAGAGCACAGCAACAGAGGATTTAAACTTGGTCTTCATTTAGGAGAGATTTTCTCGTTATTATATTAAATGTCACACATTCATTAAATTGAGAGAAATGCCAAATAGTTCTTCTAAACTTAATTCTAATTAGTTACGGGGATACGAGAAAGAGGAGGCAGACCAGTCGCTATCAACTTTTTCAGCAATTAAATTCCCATATTCCTTTTTTGAATTGCATCTCGAATTTCACATCTGGTTGCCACGTTTCCAGAAAACAGACTGACAAAATTCCGTTCTTTTCATTCACACGATATCGGGACGTCACTGCTCTAAGGATGACACTGAATTTGTCATAACCCCCTGTTTTATCTTTCCTTGATCTCCAACCTGAATTCAGGCTGTTTTATATTCTTAGTCCGAGAGCGAACATGTTTTCCAAAATTTCGTGTCAAGTAAACTTGCACTGGTCCACTTAGATACTAAATTCATACTGGCTGATGTAATTGTTCTTCGCATACATATATCTATTCTGTAACATTACATGATTTTTATTCTAAAAAATGTTTTAAATTTAAGGCTTAAGAATAAAAGGGTCTTTAAAAGAAAATGAAATTCAGTGAATTTGCTTAATTGATTATTACGTGCATGGATGAAATTTAATGCAAATCTGAAATATTTGAATTTTAAAATGGGAAATGTTGTTCTCATATTATACCAATTAAATCTCTTTAAAATACTCCAAAGAAACCAAAATTTGGGGAATATTCGGTAATTGATTTCTAATAACTATTGTGAAAATTTCACAAAAATCGGAGGTATCCGCACTTTCACAAAAAGATTCGAAGCTCTCTTTGCTGCCTTTGTATAAACTAAATTAAACCAAACATAGCCCACATTACCCACTATCATGCCTTGGTGTTGTGTTCCACAATTCATAATGATCGGTAAATTTCATAGAAATATATAACATATCTAACTTTATACAAATAGAGATATATAAATAAAATCTATATATTAATACAATAGCGTGTGTGTTCGTGTGTCACGCTTCCGGCAAAAGCTCTGCGCATGCGTGCCGCACCTAGATTTAAAAAAACAGTCAAGTCGCTTTATTTGCAAACTATTTTGAAGTATTTCCCGCTTGTGTAACGGTTAGCGACGTAGTATTTTTGACTTCGGCCCGACTGGTTTATAGTTCGATCCCAAACAACCTCGAAGATTTTTTTCCTACATTTTAAGGGGAAGGGGAAGAGAGGTAGGGAGGGGACGACCGGGAAGACACATATTAATACAATAGCGTGTGTGATTTTGTGTGTCATGCTTACATCGAAAGCAACGACCTTCCGAATCTTTGTATGCTACTCACCTGGTTAAAAATTACTTTTTTGTGTTGCTTTAAACTTAAAACTATTTTTTGTTTTTTATTTTGGCGTTTTTAAGGGCATTGTCTATTTAATTACGTTTTCTTGTTGTAGAGAGGGCCAATATTATTATTTTTTTTTTGAACGGATGGCATATCAACCTTTTTTAGTAGATATGCGCAGTGTCCATCGTACACGAGTTACCATTTAATCTAGAAGGGGGGGCTCATAATAAAGGAAGTGTAACTAACAAATAGAGGGTGCTTTGTTACATTAGGACCCGCGCTAACTTTGACCCCGTCGTTAGAGTTAGGGTCAGTGTGGCAGACGATAACTTCGTCAACTTTTTCAGTTTTATTTTCAAGAAATAATAAAAAAAAACGAACACAACACGGTGTAAGTAAAAATAAAAATTTTAAAATTAAAAAGATTCCGTGTAATTTACACGGGTCCCGCTAATATATATTAATCATATAAATATATATAATCTAACAACCCGATGGGTCACGTGTGGTCTAAATCAAACGTAATGAAATATTTATTTTGCCCCTCTCTCCCTTTCTCTCTCTCTCTCTCTCCCTTTCTCTCTCTCTCTCTCCCTTTCTCTCTCTCTCTCTCTCTCTCCCTTTCTCTGCCTAATGGTGTTTGTCATCGATTTAGGACGACATCCATTGTGAACAGTTATTCCCATCGCAGTTTTCATGAATCGCCTCATTTTTATGACGTAATCTACTCTGAACTGTTATCACCACCGCTGTTTTAATGAATGAAGTTAGAGGTCTGGACGATCCATCTATATAAAAAAAAATCTTCCCGCACTCTCGGATTTGTTTGATGGCGTCATCATTTATGATGCTTTAAATGGTCTTCCCGATGTCATATACTCTCTCTGCCTCTGTTTTACTGGATGACGTCAAAACGATGACGACATCTATTTATGACGTTATCAAAATATGTTGATATAGAAGCAGTCCCATCACAAAACGGGAGTAAGAAGAAAGACGAAGTGAAATGGGTAGTCACAGGATGGGCAAAAAACAATGTCGGTTATGAGTTCGATATATTCCAATAAAGGGAAGCGAAGGAAAAAGGCGGAACACTGTAATCAGACGGATGGAAAGTAGCGAAAACAAACGGAAAGGGAATGAGACAAGCAATGGGACTAAGTCAGAAGAGTGCGTCAAAATCCGTTGCGCATGTGTAGGCGTGATCTGAAAAAAATCCCATTTTTGTTGGATATTTTTCTTGACTATATGTTCTGTCAGATTATACCCTATATATATATATATATATATATATATATATATATATATATATATATATATATATATATATATATATATACAGGGTGGGCAAAAATAAGGGTCCTATTTTTAAAAATTCATAACTTTTTTATTTATTGATTTAAAAAATTTTTTTTTTAGAATAAGTAAAGGACCCCTTCCGAAGCAAGCATGAGCCGTATTAGCCCTTAGGAACGTATCCTCATTTAGAAAACATTATTTTTGCTTAAAAAACTCAAAACAGTGTAAAAAACAATACTTTAGTTTTTGTAAGTTTTAAGAAGTGTTTTTCGGCTAAAATTTGTTTTGTTTATTTCAAAAAATCTCGGAAGGGTAAGTCTACACACACATAAAGTTTGGTGAGTTTAACTTTTATTTTGTGGAAGTTATTCAAATTCAAGTTATTCAAATTTAAAGATAGGACCCTTATTTTGGCCCACCCTGTATATATATATATATATATACAGAGAGAGAGAGAGAGAGAGAGAGAGAGAGAGAGAGAGAGAGAGAGAGAGAGAGAGAGAGAGAGAGAGAGAGAGGATAAAATCTGAAAAGTTCCGAATACGTTCGTCGAACACTCTCGACTAGTCTTCTATCTGTGCCAGTTTCTAGGTGCATATAGATTTTAATTCTCCTTAATTGCGTGACAGTTTCCGGTGCCAAATTGGATATGGCGACAGCTTGCAGATTCTAGACTGACTCTGTGAACCGGGTTCATGCCACCGACCCTCTGACAGTGTTACTTTCTTGCATAGCTGAAGACAATAAGCTTGATAATAATTATTAATAATGTAATATATATATATATATATATATATATATATATATATATATATGAAACTAAAAGTATACTTTTAGAGGATAGAACCTATAGTGAAATGGTTTAAGCTCAATATACGAGATAGAGCAAATATGTACGAATGAACAAATCTATTTCAACTTCGATTGTTCAATGCAATGTGTACTCGGTAAAAACATGTTTATTTTTCTCTCCTTAAGCCAAGGTTTTTCAAAGATTAATATCTTATCATCAGAGGAATTACATAGATAGATAAGTTGGCAGTGGAAAAGCCAAAATTCAAAATTTGAAAAAATTCACCAACTGGACAGACTCCATATTTTTTTACACGCATACTCTTACTTTCCATTACTTTATATTTTTTCAAATTCTGAATTATATATATATAAAAATTGTGCAAAAAACAATATCTATTAAGTTTTTAATTGTTCAAATTAAGGGGTTTTAAATGAGAGAATTGTAATTATTCCTCCTTAAGCCATGGCTTTTCAAAGAATAATATGTTATAGTCAGAGGAGAGATAAGTTCGTAAAAGAAAAATTATCAAAAATTCACAATTTGAAAAGATATAAAGATAAAAATGATATAAAGTGTAAAATGAAAATATAGAAAATATAAGTAAAAGATCACCGCTGAAGGGGACAGGAGTGTTCGGAAGAGCAGTTCTGAGGTAAGGTAAAATCCAGTCATATTTTAGAATATATATATATATATATATATATATATATATATATATATATATATACATGTTTGATTAAACAGGAGTGCCAAATTCTGCTTATTCAGCTTTTGATCCGTTTTGGTGTAACTATCAAGAGGGTGCTCTTTTAAATTATTTCAACAGCACTTCAATAAACCTTCACTCCACTCATAACGGAAATGTTTTGTTTATTAATGCGTATAAACAATGCTTCCATTATGGGGAGGCGAACACTGCAACCCGAAACCGCCAGAATGGATGTGTTATTTGTTAAAATGTTCCTAAATTCGTTCTTTGGGATGCCATGCTTTATAAGATGTTGGTATATGGAGCTTTGAGGAGAGGTGAGGTGGCAAGTAAGTCGGCGTAATATGGTAGTCCTAGTCATGCCAATATACGTGTTGTTTGCAGAGACACATTCTCCGATAGCTGAATAAGCAGAAGTTGTCACTCATGTTTAATCAGACATGTATAAAAGAAAGAATGCTGCCCAATTATACACATTTTAAACAATATATATATCGAAATATTTTGATAAATATTTCGAAATATTTTTTCTTTTTCTTTTGATTTAATTACTCTCATCTAATACATGGTTTTTTGAAGGCATTTTTGCCTCTATATTTATATTAACTTTCAAAAGACGCTTTATAAAATGAACTTTCCTAATTTATAACTAGCAGCGACCATGTGCAATCAAGTTCTATTCTATTTAAAACAGACATTTTCACCAATAGTCCACAACACCGGACGAGGCACTTCACCAACACCAGGAAGTAAATTATGGAAAAAAAAGGTTATACCTTTATTTGTCTTGGCTCTGTCGAAGCTTGTTTTTATCAAGCGAAATATTAGCTAAAAAAAAAATCAAGATGAAGAAAAAAAAAGGAAGCTTTTTTGAAATATTTTGATAAATATTTCGAAATATTTTTATTTTTCTTTTGATTTAATTACTCGCATCTAATACATGGTTTGTTGAAGGCATTTTTGCCTCTATATTTATATTAACTTTCAAAAGATGCTTTATAAAATGAACTTTCCTAATATATATATATATATATATATATATATATATATATATATATATATACTAGCTGATTTTACCGACAGGGAATTGCTTCGCAAAGTTCGCTATTTGAAATGCGTTAAACATTAATTAAAAGTAATTAAAATTTCATTCATAACTTTGTTGTAAACGCGAAACAAAATCTTTCTCATTTAATTATATAGATAGATAAACATTAACATTTTAGTAAATTCTCATAAATTTACTTATCTTTTAAATTCGACCGTCAAGAAAGGTTAAGACATTTGCCTTTTCACTTGCAATTTAGAAATAGATCGCAAAGATGAACATTTGAACACAAATGCTAACAGGTTTTTTCATAAAATGAAACAATATTGCGAAACAGAATTTGTTGTTATATTAAAATCAAAACACTCATTGAATTAAAAAAAACAATAACAAATAATATTTAATCAATAAAAGTTATATTTTAAATCCAATATGCAATTTAGATTACCTTGCGACTGATATCGAATACACGTAATATCGAAAATACGACTGATATCAAATACACATAATATCGAAAATACGACTGATATCAAATACACGTAATATCGAAAATACGACTGATATCGAATACACGTAATATCGAAAATACGACTGATATCAAATATACGTAAGCAGTATATAAATAAGCTGGTGCGTCTATTGTGTAAAGTGGAATAAACTTAAAATAAGCCTTTTTGACTTTACAGTCAGTACGAGTATTAGGCTCACTTTTATATATATATATATATATATATATATATATATATATATATATATATATATATATATCTGTGTTATAATGGAATAATTCCAGGAGGAAATCCGGGTATGAGAGCTCAATGTGGTAAACAGAGCAAGAATAACATAAAATATAATAACTCTTCTTTTCTTTCTTCCTTTCTTTTTCGAAGTCTAGCCGAATTTGTATGACACAAAAAATATTGTTGCGTGCGTGCGTGATCGTAGGATGCGTATATATGTGTGTGTGTGTAGAGACGTATATACGTGTTTATATCACCAAGTCGTAAGTGTTAAAAGAATATGTGTTTTTAACTCAGACGTTATTTAAAAAAAAAATAACAATAAGATTCATTTCGATCGCCTTAGTTAAATATAAGTTTTTAATTCCTCCTCGCTCTGTAAGGGGTGTTCAGATTGGTTGCAACCACCACTCTCTCTGGTTGTATTTGAATTGTTGAATGTGAATTCAATTTTCTGTCAGTCTCAAAAATGTAATTGTCTAGTTAGATGCCCGAGGAAACCACAAGGTTGAAATAAATTATTGCATCGACGATTATGTAATTTCGTGTTATTATATTTTATGTTATATATATATATATATATATATATATATATATATATATATATATATATACATATATATATATATATATATATATATACATATATACATATATATATATATATTTTTTGACGTGGTTGTTTATACATCTGAGGAGACCTAATTAAAGGGGTCGAAATAAGTTATTATGTGTACAACCTTAATGTGTGTATAGTTTTTCTTTTTATAATTCTATATATATATATATATATATATATATATATATATATATATATATATACGGTACACTCACGTTGACACACTAGTTCCCGTTAGATCACCGAAGTTAAGCGACGAATACCAGGTGCTGCATGTGCTCTCTGCTAATCTCAGCATTGTTTCCAGTCGTCTTGCCATAGGAATTAAGCAGTGCCGGCTCAGAAGAAGTGTTGTTAGGAATTGCACAACCCTTGCTTTACAATTACACGCGCAGCCAGCCCCTTACAGGGGTGTCCATAGTCTCTGTAGACTGAACGGAGGGGATTTGATATATAAATATATATATATATATATACAGGGTGTCTCAAAAAAATGTACTCACTCTTAGAATGACGAGAAAACCTTTATTTATGAACATAGAGAGAAATGAAATAGCTTCAAATACATGAAACAAATGTAATTGAAGCTATTTCATTTCTCTCTATGTTCATAAATAAAAGTTTTCTCGTCATTCTACGAGTGAGTACATTTTTTTGAGACACCCTGTATATATATAATGAAATTCAAATTCAACTACGGTTTAGAAGCGCCGATTGAAATATATATATATATATATATATATATATATATATATATATATATATATATATATATATATATATATATATATATATATATATATATATATGTGTGTTTATGTGTGTATGCGTGTGTGTGTCTGTAAGATAAATGGAAAAAGCAGATATACCGACTCAATACAATCAATGTAACTCATGTGGAGATATTAATATTTCGTCTTTAATTTTCGAAAGGATTCTTAAGGAATGAGTTAACATTGGAATCATTTACAATTTGACAACTTTAAAAATGAGAAGATATAAAGGAGGATAGTAGAACGAAAGAAGTGGAAGATGAGTTAAACGGTTGTAAAGATTGTCGGATGACCTGTTGAATAGGTTAAGACGAAAAAAGGGAAAAATGAAAAAGTGAAATAGGAAAAGGGAAACGTTTTTAGTTAATATTCCTAAAAGTCATCGAAGGGTGGGTGATAAAAAGAAAAGTTTACAAAAATTCCAGAAAATTCTGATTTATTTTTTAGCCATTATCTAATTTTATGTTGTTTTCCCTAGTTATAATTTTCGCTTGACTAGGTGTGATGTCGTAGAAACCTATTTTGTGTTTGATAATGTGGTTAGATTAGTGAATGTGTGTCGGCGAAGTAATTTTAATGTGCATGGGTTGTAATGTTATGGCTTCATCAACATTTTTGCAATCTTATCTGAAGCTATTAAATAACACGAACGGACAACACACAAAAATAAAAGGCTTATTACTGTAAGTTAACAATAAAAAAGTTGGATAATAGACTTGAAATGTATACGAGGAACAGCCCGGATGTACCCGTACTTTCATCGTACTCATCATCGTTGTTGATATAGTTCATTGTGTAAAGTAAGGAGTATCAGTGTTTGTCTATAACAAAAATGCTAGCAGTTTATTCGCTAGCTTAACATAGCAACATAGCAACATAGCAACATAGCAAAAAACTTATGATTAAAGTTGGATGATGTTGCTATCAGAACTTTAGTTTAGCATGTTATCACCCTTCGTCTAACATCTCGTTAAATAAATTTGAATTAGTTAAGGTGTATATACAAACTAGTTTAGAACTAGATAGAATTATCGTCTTATCCTTCTTCAGTAGAGCCAGCATATCTCCTCTCATGTTACTCGGGTCCGACACTATAACAGTTGGGAGTTGAGTTGGAGAACCGTGTTATTATGACCTTTGACTATTATCGAGAAACTTAGATTTCTTATACGTAGAATATGTTATGAATCGTACTGTTTGATCTGAGTTGGTTACCAAGCAATCCCAACTCTATATATCCAATGACAGCGGTAAAATATTAAACAAGTTCGCGCCAGACAACATTAAATACCGGATCTTTAAAAAAAAAGTTGAACATTTGATTGTGGCGAGATGAGAATTAAACACTTCATTTTCGGATGAATAAAACACCAGAAGAAAATATACTGGATCAACCTTAGCCTAACTATAGGCTAAAACGAAAACTTATCAGAATATGAGTATATCAAGACAACGTTGAATTTGATTCTCTGACCAGCCTATGCCGGCATGTGACGTCAAATTCATCCAACCATAACTTGAAGATATCTGCTCGCGAGAAAGCTGTTATTTTTGTTGCATAATGGGGCAGGATCGGTCGGCTTTTCTTTTCCTTTCTCCTACAAACTGTAGGGGATTCTGTTCGTCACGATATCTACTACGAATGCGTCGTAAGAAGTGACGTCAGAACCGGTAAATTCGCGAGGTCGCTTCCGCTTACTCTCTCTTTTTCTGCTTGATCTTGTCTGAGGAAAATGTGCTTCGATGTCCGGAATTCATACTACCTTCCAAACCTAACTGACGGGAAGTACCCTGACTAGACTTTGAAGAAAGAGGGTGTGCTGTGCGTGGCTTACAGCGCACACGACACGGTAATTGTACCAAGAATGAATGAAGGCGGCCTGGCAAAACAAAAGAAATATTAAATATTAAAATAAAATTAAGATCAATAAATGTTTCATAGGTTTCGCCGGTTTTACAAACGTTTTCGATTCTTCGTCGAATCATCCTCATGTATCAAAAGCAAATGAACAAAAAAGCTGGAGAAAGAAGAGAACTTTTAAGAAGACAGCGGAGAAACGCGCAGAGAAATACTGGAAGCTATCTACATAAAAACACAACAACCTAAAATTAACAACATCACATATGAAAGCAGTGGTAACATTCTAAAACTCTTAACGTAATGCGATTTAGTTCTGTGATGCCATCCAGCGTTGCTGAATTTAAATCGTCAACGACTTCCAGGAACAATGCGGAAAACGTTCTCTGTGCGTTCTTCCGCTGTCTTTTTAAAATTTTCTTCTTTCTCCGGCGTTTTGTTCATTTACTTTTGACACCTGAGGATAATTCGACGAAGAATCGAAAACGTTTGTGAAACCTGCGAAACCTATGGTACATTTGTTAAAAAAACATAAAAAAATTGAAAAAAATAAAAAAATAAAAAAGGTATAATTAAACAGATGAATTCTGTTATTTTTAACAATGTTTGCTTATATATATATATATATATATATATATATATATATATATATATATATATATATATATATATATATATATATGTGTGTGTGTGTGTGTGTGTGTGTGTATATATATATGTGTATGTGCGTATGTGTGTGTGTTAAATTTAAAACGAAACACATACTTATGAATAGTAAAGAAAACTAAAAGACAACCAAAGAATGATCATCATCGCCATAATCAGACTAGAGTCGCGGCAATCGTGGAGCTAATTCGCGCTTGGTTTGCCATGCTATGCAACACTATGATTACAATACTCCATATCTTATATAATAGACTATATCAACAACGACGGCGCTAGTCTCCAGAAGTACAACGGAAGCACGAGTACATCCGGAGTTTCCCCGTATACATTACAAACCGATTATCTAACTTGTAGATAATTATTATATCGTGCTGTGTTTGTTTCTTTGTTACAAACAAACTGAGTATTTAAGATATCGTTATTGTGAAATGTAGTAATTTTGACTTAACGTTTCTAAAATAAGAATCCTCCCATCTGAAGCTGGTGATGGAAGTGAAATTAATTTCAAGTTAATTCAACTACAAGGTGCCAAATTGTAGGGATTTTTCAGTCTCTATAGTTAACTAATGATTAAATGATATTAATTATTATCTGACTATTAACCCTTATTACACACTTACTCATTTTATGAATAATTGATGGAAATGAAGAAATAGATACGCAAATAAATTTAGTAGACATGTTAACGAAAACACATGTTTTGTATTGCCATGTGCGATGTTATTCTCTCCAGCTGGGCACCGACGGCTTCCCTTGTAGTATATAAATAAATATTTAAATAGATAACAGTTACAGTCTTGGTATATGGAATGGAATATGATAGATAAACAGAAAGGCATACGAATAGATAGATGATTCTGAACAGACTGAAATAGATAGCTCGATAGCTAGTCAGATAGATAATACGATGAGACCAACATTTTCAACGACATTCTGCCAACGAAATTTAAGCTTTAGGATTTTATCAAAATACCATACTTTGGATCCAAAAGATTCTTGACAAGCTTCTTCACTTTAAACAAAAGACTCGAATAAATAACGCTTTATAAAGTGCTGCCTTTAGCGGAATAGACGGTAATCAGATGGAACAACGTCTGAGAAATAGGGTGGATGCATCAAAACCTCAACACTATTACATTCACTACCCTTGTTAATGATTTGTTATACATTAATAGCAAAGATGTTTCGGTATTTTGGCTAGGCGCAAAGTGAGGTATGAATTCTGATACTGCACTTAGCCTTTTTAATCCTCAGTAAATGAAAAGCTTTTTTGACTAAAGGCAAAGTGAGCTATCTATTCTGATACTGCACTTAGCCTTTTTCGTCCTCGGTAAATGAAAAGCTTTTTTGGCTAGGGGCAAAGTGAGGTATCTATTCTGATACTGCACTTAGCCTTTTAAATCCTCGGTAAATGAAAAGCTTTTTTGGTTAGGGGTAAAGTGAGGTATCTATTCTGATACTGCACTTAGCCTTTTTAATCCTCGGTAAATGAAAAGCTTTTTTGGCTAAGGGCAAAGTGTGGTATCTATTCTGATACTGCACTTAGCCCTTTTAATCCTCGGTAAATGAAATGGAGTGTCTTACTAGACTGATGCAATTTTCATTTTTCTTCCAATCCAGAGGGCCCTTTTTTTCATAGTAAAAACCGACCGTGTGTCTAACTGTGCTCTCGTGGGGATGCCAGTAAATAGGACCAGCTGTTCTTTAATATAAAAAGCATATTTGTCCATGTCTTTCGTCGACGACCTGAAAGCTTTGAGCTTTTGTCAGCGTACCCCCTTTGGTGTTACACGCAAAGGAATAGCTATTTATAACTACATATATTGAAACAGTGACACTAGGTGCATTATTATATTACACATAAGTGAGCACAATCCCTGAATGACGGAATTCAACCAAACACTTTTTACGGGCTTGTTCAACTTCATCGAACGACTTAAATCGACGCCTTTTAATAAAGTCCCGCGATTATAGTAATAGACGGTAGTAAGATTGAGCAACGTCTACTCGATAAGGGGGGTGTATTGAATTCTTCAATCATGTTGTTAGTCATTTTGGGCGGTAGGCGGATTTGCATGAGTCGTCGATTTGAATCTTTCAGTGAAGTTAAAGCTTATTAAGAATTTAGAAAAAAACGTCTATACGCTGTGTTAAAATAAAGATATTCTTATAGATAACACCATAAAGACAGACAATACGATTGAAGATCTGAAATAAAAATCCTATTTGAGAAAATAACTTATTCACAAAATTTATTTTACTTATATAATTAAATCAACTTGTAATGGTATATTTATAGAAAAATAAAATGCAAAATCCCTTTTTTGTCATCTATGAAAGATAAAAAGGATATGAACAAAACCAGCACTTTTATTTTATCATCATCCCAGGCAGTACCTAATAATTTCGGGGTGGGGGTAGGATCGGTAATAAACTGCCGTTTATTTTGAAACAAAAACAAAATCACACTTTTTAATATTCTAAGGACTATTTGTTTCAAGTCAATCATCCCGATGACGTCATGACATAAATAATATCATTGTTCTTCTTTTTAATTTTCCATATATATGTTGTGGGTGCATGTGCATACATATATATATATATGTGTGTGTGCACATATATATTTAAAAGTATATATATATGTATGTTAATATATGTATATATGTATTAAATATTAATACATAACCTTCCCCTCACTACTTCTTATTCTTTGTCCTTTACCGTCAACAGCATCCCATTATGCAACTTTGATGTTTTACCATCCTGTTCTCTTTCTTCGATACAAACTTTTATAACTCTAATAAACATGACGCATGTTTCCTCCACCCTCGTGATTTAAATAACTCCGACCGCTACCAATTGTGACCCACTGCTACCATCTTTTTGAGCCCATAACTTATATTTTTATAAGCGACCTTTTCGGATTACATCACACACGCTTACTCTCCCTTCCTAATGGTTTAACAACTCCGACCGCTACAATTTACCACGCACGGTTAATTCAACTTCTCCCACTGCTACTATCTATTTGTTGCTCATAATTTATCATTTCATACACTATCTTTTTCAGCGTTTCTCCTCCTACTACTATTGGTGTCAAATATTTTGTACGTTGTGTGTTATTTTCTTTACATCCTGAAACAGTATTAAAATAAAGACGAAACGTTGATGAATACATAAATAATGTTTTTGGTTTTCCTTTCTTAATTTTCCATATATATAATATTTTGCTCGATATATAAAACTTTTAAACTTCTGGTTCATTACTGTGTTTATTTTTTTGGTGGTATATCACTGAGGCTATATGACAATTGTTTTGTAAGGGGCATTCATTCGATCTTTAGCAATTACAGTTATTTGTGATTCTATCATTCATTTAGTATTTTATTGTAATTTTTAATAATTATTTCTTGATTTAAAGAGCATCTTTAGCTCAATGTTATTGTGTTTTTATTAAATATTTTGTGAAGTGCGCTACCTGGTAATCACTGTTACGCTGACTATAGTGTTATATATCAATCTACTTAAGAGAGTGTCTGTGTATATGTGCATGTATGTATATATATATATATGGTTGTCCATGTGTGTCTGTGTATATATATTTCTACAGATGTGTAGGTATACGTATGCGTATGCATGTAATTATATATATATATATATATATATATATATATATATATATATATATATATATATATATATATATATATATATATATATATATTAGTTCTTCATGTATCCACATAAAATATTATAAGGAGATATAATTTTTTATGTATCAGTTTTCAGTATTTACTTCAACAGTGCTCGACACGTAAGTAGAGCTAGGTAGTAAGCAATGAAAATATATATGGCAATCAAGCTACACAGAGGCTCCCGTGTTTCATCCCCGGGGGGAATCGTCAGGCTAAATGCATGGAGTTATTTTTGTCAGGTGTTTTTATATACATGGCTTGCTAGTTAACCAATCAGATTCTTTGTTGTTCCCTCAGCCAATCGTTGGGCTTCCCGGGAACAAAGGCTTCCCGCGAACAAAGGCTTTGTTGGTGGCGCTCCTATGTCTACTCTATTGTTTGTTAACAATGGCCTTTCCTATATCCTGTTTCCTTTGTTTTGTCAATGCAGTAGGCGAATTTATTTTAACACGTGGTTTCTTGTATTTCTATTTTAGGTTTTGAATTTTAACTTGTTCAGTTTTTTATTTATTTATTTATATATTTATATTTTTTATTTATTTATTTATTTTTTTTTTAATTTATTATATATTATTCTAAGGTAAATTTATTTCTGTGTAAACAGCTGTTGGCTATTTCGCTTCTAAGGTTTAATAGGTTTCGGGGATCTTTAAAATTTAGGATTTCATATTTTTCATTCAGGCATAATCTACACGGGTCGTCTAAGTTTCTACATGTACTGGCCTGTCTTACTATTTTCCATTCAATTATTGGTGAGTGTCCATTTTCTTTGAGTTCCCAATAATTGTTAGCTAGTGCTGTTTTAGTTCGACGTTCTTTGTTTTTAAATGTGCTTTTGTAGTCATAGTATCTGGTCTTAAATTCTAGGGACGTCATACCCACGTAGTATTTCTTGTTATTTGGTCTTTCGTTGGCAAATATCGTTGCTTGGTATACAACACTTTTAGTTAGGCATTTATTTTGTAGTGGACAAAGTTTACGATTTATGCAGTTACATCTTTTCTCTTCATTGCTAACTTTTTCGTTTTTATTCGGGTGGTTATTATTAGTGTTTTGTTTATTTCTATTAGTATTGTTTATATTTTTGTTCTTCGTAGTGTTATTTTGTGTATATTTTATACTTTGTTTATTTTTTTCTTCTCTGTTGTTGTCTTTTAGTATTTTGTTGTTATTATGAATTTAGATGAAACAGAAAAGATCAATCATCAATTTGAAAACATCGCAGACTTTATATTTAGCTAAGTATATATGTATTTGTGATGATTTAAATCACTCTCAAACCATTATCTAAATAAAAGTATACACAAAAGTAGCACAATTGTTTAACACAGTTTAATACATACATATATATATATATATATATATATATATATATATATATATGTTTATATAGATATTTATATATTTATATATATATATATTTATATATCTATCTATCTACCTAGCTATATATATATATATATATATATATATATATATATAAATATATATACATCAGCCCCCCATTTCCTCTCTCCCACCTTAAAGAAAATTCACTAATAGTCTCACCCCTGTCTTTTTCACTGCTGCCTTAATTGTACCCACTCAAAGCTTTTTCATATCCATTTCAATCTTCGCAACTACTGACTTCTCGCAGCCTGGACTCTCATCCAGCGCTCATAGTAGCCACGGTTACTACTTTTCTTATCCACCCATCATGTCAACCCAATATTCCGATGTACTTGCATGAGATTTTTCTTCAAATCCTCATCCTGAGGATGTCTTACAATAAAGACGAAACGTTGATGAATATATATAAAAAATATCTCTTGATTGTTTCCTTTTTCATTTTCTCATATATATATATATATATATATATATATATATATATATATATATATATATATATATATGTTAGGAATAACTAAAGAAAAACGGAATTATGTCCCTTGGAATATTTAAGAGTTATCGCCCCTTATCGAGTGGCTTACCGAGTGAAAAGTAAACATTAACCACAGAGCAGACTGGCAGATATTCTATCTCGCGTTACAGCGGCTAAATAACTCATTTCATTTTAATTACACTTTTAATAAATTTGTTAAACCTTTCTGTTGAAAAGTCATCCATTTTGTTTTACGAGTTATTAATTATTATAACCTAAATTACATGGATTATAACAATATATATATATATATATATATATATATATATATATATATAATATACGTGTGTGTGTTTGTACATGTTTACGCATTAAGATAGATGGATAGATTAAAAGCGTTAATGACCGTCTAGCTTTCCTTATATATCATAATTAGATATGATGCATACAATGGCGTAAGACAAGTCGTTTGGATTGAAGAAAATGCCGGAGCGAAACGGCGCGAAACGAATGTTGAAAGCCAAAAGAAGAAAGAGGGATGGGAGATGATGCAGAAGAAGACGGAAAAGTAGTAGTAGAAGAAGAATAATAATAAGAAGAAACAGTTTTCATTTTATGAAAACGCAAAGGAAACACCGTAGAAAATAGACACTACAAAAGATTAATGCTAGAGTTCAAGTTTTAAGCGACAAAAGACAAGTGGAATTATGGGAACTTGAAACACTTAGATTAAATATGACAGTTGCTTCCTGCCAGGGCAACAACATATATATATATATATATATATATATATATATATATATATATATATATATATATATATATATATATATATATATATATATATATATATATGAACACAGTTTTAATAGTATACATATATTTATATATATATATATTTATATATATAAATACATATACACACACACATATATATATATATATATATAATATTTGTTATTGTTTATTATCTATGTACGTATACGTTTCGTCCCTTTTCAATCAGGACTCATCACCATAGAGATATGACTATTCACTACCGGTCGTACGATTCGAAACCCTGGACTACAAGTATTTTTCATATATATATATATATATATATATATATATATATATACATATATATATATATCCGACACATGTTATTTATAGAAACGTTTTGTAAAAGCTTAATGTATTGTTTATATATATATATATATATATATATATATATATATATATGTATGTATAAATATATAAATATATAAATATATGTATTGCAGAAGAATAGAACATACATACATATATATATATATATATATATATATATATATATATATATATATATGTCTATAGTTATTATTAATAGTCAGACTTTCAGAGTTAAAGCTCAAAAGATGTTAATTTTTCATTTCAGAGCAGTCACAAATAAACAACAGAAGGTTCGATTTTTTCTTTATCAGAAGATCATTTCTTCACAGACCGTTACTTTAATACTTAGACAGCCACATACAAAATATATAACCATAGTTTTTCTATGAGTGTAACTCATATGAAGGGAAACTACAAAAATCGTCTTGAAAACATCAGGAAATAAAAAAAAAAAATAATAAAACCCACCTCACCGGAGCATTTGCGTATAAAATTTCAATCAGGAATATAAGTTTTCGTTTATTTTCCTGACCTCATATCTGAAAACTCAGAGCTAACAATAATACGTATAGTAACCTGATTTTTCTATATAAAATTGGATCGTAAAACAACTAATATGATTTATAAAAAAGTAGAAAAATAAATATTAAAAAAAACGAATAAATACAAATGAATAAAAATAAAACAAGCGAGAAAAAAGAAAAAGAAACAAAGATTAAAAAATACGAAAAATGAATTATACTGAATTGCAGTTTCACGGCATCAGTAATCATCAGATGTCTTTTGAACTCGGATAAACTGTACTTCAAGAACACTTCTGCTGATCAGTTATTCTGTAAATAGATTAGCCGGGTTGATAGAAAAAGTAGGGTAGTAAATAAAAATAATAACTTAGATATAGTGTGGGTAGACGTCGCGTTTGGAATTGGATTGTTGTGATAATTTCAAGGTTGTGACGAAATTAAAATAATTTATTGCTTGGATTTTGAGTTACGCCTATTTGAGGAATGTGTTAAAAACAATTGTCAGAGTTACCTCACTTATCGAAAGAGAATCGAAAAAAAAAAACACGAGAGCGAAACTTTAGGTCGAAGTCAGCGAAGGTTCCGCCCTTTCCCTGCTCTAGGGGAGATAACTGTGTATGTGAGGCTGAGGCTGATAAAAGAATGTTGTAATTCTACGGCAATAATTTGTAAGAAATGGAAAAATTTTCATGTTCCAGTTCTTCAGTAAAAAAAAAAACGGGGCATAACGCGTAAATTGATATATTTTATTATTGATATGCCCATATCCGAAGGCACGCCTAGCCTTTTATTTGTTCAATATCTGTTGTTTTAATTTGGTTCTGTTCCGATTTTGAGAGGTTGATTCTCTTGTTTATATATATATATATATATATATATATATATATATATATATATATATATATATATATATATATATATATATATATATATATATATATTGTTGTTAATGGGCGATCGAAGGCAATGACTCATGTGAGAACTTCCAGAGAGTAGAAATTTTTAAAAAATGATAAAAAATAAAACAAATAACAATAATTCAAATACAAATAAGAAAAGTAAAACAGAGACAATAATTAACTCCAAAAATAAGAGTGAATTGCCCTTTACAAAATAATTGTTTAACTAAAATATCATCTACCAAGCCTCGATTTATACTACTGTATAACCCAAAACCTGAATAACGCAAAATATTACGTAGGAGGATAACACTAGAATTCTTCAAAATATGTTTCCAAAAGTACATTTAATTACACAAAATCACACAGATATAATACATCAAGATCTAACCAGTTTCTGTCCACGGACGGAACCCTGTAATTTAATGGAAAATCTTAAGTTGGGCTCGGCTATGAACAATTTAGACGGTCTGTATAGATTATTTTTGTGGGAGAAACTAGAAATATTAAAGTTTAAAGTTAAACGAAATATACTTAACCGAAGACGCGAAATGGCTACAAAGTATAGACACAGAATACATTTTACTTTGAACTAGTTATTAAATAAAACCACAATTTTAAAAATTGTAAGAAGAAATAAGTTAGGCATTGGGTAATACTGAAAGTGGGGAAATATAAGTGTTTTATATAAATAATAAAAAATAAATTAGTATTAAGTAAAACAGACGTTACTAGAGGGTCGTGTTGGTATAGGTGTGAACATGTTAACTCGTCAAAAATAACTAATGAATTTAAGTAGTATGAGGCGTAAATAAAATAAAAACATATTTTCTTCTGAAAGAATATAGATAGAATTTAAATTTGCAGTTAGCCTGAATGATGTTTCGATAGACGATATTTAGACTACTAAGCGCTACTCATGTATTGAGTACTATTGAAGTAAATACTGAAAAATATATATGCAATATATTAGCTTATAATATATATATATATATATATATATATATAAATATATATATATATATATATATATATATATATATATATATATATATATATATATATAGAAATTGGTAGTTTGCTGTAAGCATTGCTGTGAGTAATAATAAAAGTTTTTAAAAAGGTTTAAGGCAATGCGAAGATCCGGGTTGCTGGAAGCTGTGAAGAACAAAAACAGAACAAAACCGAAATAAGTCGGATATGGATCGAAAGGTTTGTTTATTTTTCTAGACAGCAA
>OY744522.1:188911271-188926271 GCA_963556195.1 Sepiola atlantica
TTGAAACGCTAGCGTCTGTAGGTATTAATAATTTAATATATAGTTATAAATATATATATATATATATATATATATATATATATATATATATATATATATTATAATATAATGATTATGCTTCTCAACTTGTATGACCTGGATGGACCTGTATGGATTCAACAAAAGTATGTTTTTGGATTGATATGTTTGATGTTATGTATTTTTATGTATTTGTGTATATAATTTTATATATTTTCAAAGCGTAATTTTATTGCCTGTAGTAGTATAACTGCGGTAATGGTCCTCTGAAGAGAAGAATTATCTTTGAAAACTCATGAGCTAAGGGCTTAAGGATGCTTTGCATGAACTTTGAATTCTAATAAAATTTGATTGACACCTTATTTTATTACTTCATTTTATATTATAAGAATAATGCTCTATCCAGTATATTGAACTTCAGTTTTTTATCTGGATGTTTTACTAATTATAAGATATTAGTTGACGCTTATATCTTTTGTTGGATTGCTTCATATATATATATATATATATATATATATATATATATATATATATATATATATATATATATACATCCTACACAATGTAACACAGTAGAACTGTCGTATACTATGAAAACATATCAACTATTATAAGAAAAATTAGAACCACAAGAATAAAAATACTCCCCGACAGAGTATTCTCCAAAACATGCTGATGAAATAGAAGATGTGATGTTGAAATATCTATTAACTAATAATATCAAAATAGAAATGCTTAAAGCAAAATCTTCGGATTTAAAAAAATATCCTTCCTCTAAAAGAAGATTCAAAGTTTTAGTTGAATTCTAAACTAAATTCTCAGCTATAATCTTAAGAATACAATAAAAATTAGTAACAAACAAAAAACTCTAGAAAGAAACATTGAAATTTTAGATCCTCCAACGCGTCATTCGTATTTTCAAACATGACTTAAAACATGTACAAAATAAGTGAAAACAAGGAAAACTAAGATATCAAATAGAAAACAAAGAATAGTAACATCAATAATAAGTCAACGCTATAAGCACTAAACTTAAAATAGAAAAGAGAGCCGATAAACGAGCTAAACGAGACGTTTACATCACACTTAAGAACCATAAAGCAAATTTCAGCAACACATTCTCATCCGAATTACTTAAACTCGTAAAATGCAGCAAACAAATTGCTAGTTATTATATGCAAAAAATAACAAATTATAAATAATACAGGTTTGCAGCTCTGTGTAATACACAATCCACAACTGATTTGTTCAAATAAAAATAGCTGATTGTTAGTTGCGGTGTCGTCGAAGAGAAGTTACTTTAAATTATTAACGGATTAAAGGGTAGCTTTACAATAAAGTACCTTTGACGAAGGACTTGTCTATTCCCGAAAGTGCCGCTCACATAAATTAGATAAACGCTGCAACAAGCTAACTGCACTCTTACATAACTTATGACTAAAGATAACTATAGATATGAATCGGTCTAATGATAACCTCCTTAACGTAAACAGCACATATAAAGTAGGCCATAAGCTCAAAGAAAGGCATAAAATCATTAGAGTAACATAAAATCATTAGAGTATTTAAAACTCTGATACCTGAAATTAGCCACAGAATTTCAAACCCATCATTAACCTCTACTACCATAAAGTTCACCGTTAAAGTGGATTTAGAAATCAGATTTATTTATACTAAACGTACAAAAAAATAACAAAATAAATAGAAAGAAAAATAATTGGTTTATCGCTTATCGTCAGGATAAATGTAGACAATATTATAAAAGATCTGTAAAAGCCATAGTCTAAATTCTGAGAACTACTCATAAAATCTAAGATCAAAGCAAGACTGAAACTCAAAACCACACCTTCATGTTCATGTAAACGGGAGACTACTGCGGCTTGAAGTCACACTGATCAAGTCAGACTCGACTATAACGATATATATCTTAAACAACGGTTTTAGACACACGAATCATACTTTTTACCCATTCATAAGCGATCTACAACGGTAATTGCTGGAAAGGCATGATATTTGAAAAAGCATAATATATACCATATATAATCAAATGAAACACCAAGAATCATATGCTCAAAATTCAAAGAAATTCAACCTGAAAAAAAGTTGAGGATTTTACAAACGATCACTACCTAACCAGCAACGTGCTTAAATGTTAAGTCTGAGATTTTCAAAATGTGTCTCTGTCGCAAGAAAAATCTACTTGCAAACTGGACCAGGAAAAAAAGCAGCTGACAACTATAGGTATGAATGAATATAGATGTACATGCACCATAAATTTGTACACTAGTTTCATAATTAATAAATAGATGCCACCATATATACGTTTTAATTTAACAATGACATTAAAATCTTTATCT
Organism: Sepiola atlantica; assembly: GCA_963556195.1. NCBI lineage: Eukaryota > Metazoa > Mollusca > Cephalopoda > Sepiida > Sepiolidae > Sepiola > Sepiola atlantica. Next base: position 188,913,647 of record OY744522.1, read on the forward strand.
TTATAAAATTAGTTATGTTTATATGTTTATATCTTCACTCCTAAACTACTTAATCCATCATTGGAAATTTTGTTAAGCATAAGGGGGTAAAGTGTTATCTATATTTAGTTTAATTTAGTTTTATGCAAAATAAGTAAAAACGTGTGTAGCCGTTCGTAAAAAAATCAGATACCGATTTTTATTTAAATTTTTACAATCATATATTAATAAATTAATATTCCCCAACTTTCAGTTTCTTTGAAGTATTCTAAAAGGTTTAACATGGGCTGACGAAAGTTCGAAACGCAGGACCTCTTCCGAACTCGAAACCGACGGTACCGATGTTGTACTGATTTTCTGTTCTAAATAAATGGATATATATATATATATATATATATATATATATATATATATGAGCTCTCGCTCATGTGTGTGAGTGTGTGTGATGTCATTATTTCAAAAAGGTGAAATGAGTAGTTTGATTGATTACGAAGCAACGCATTGAAGATGAAAAATGAAAAGTACAAGTCGACAGGTCGTTAAGAGAAATCGGAAATTTGAGAAATAATTTTTTTTTAAAGAAAGAAATAGAAAAGACAAATTGGAAAGAACTGAGTTTTGAATTTCCTATGAGCTTTCCCGACTTGATTTCAATCCAATCGACGCGAGAATAACTGAGGTGCTTTCTTTTCACTCACTTAGACCACTTTAATGGTACATTTCAGAGTATTTATACCTGGAAACCATCTTTTGTATGGTAAACATGTAAAATACGAGAGAATATTTTCAAATTTTAGAAATTCGGAGTGAAAATATTTATTTTTATTTTTACAAGTTTTATCTGTTACGTAGCTTAAATTTAAAGCAATAGTTTATCTGAAAGTGCATCCGATGGTGAGGCTCCAGTTTGACAGTTTCCGACGTATCAAGTCCCCCTCAAGTTTCTTATTCTCAGGTAGAGTCTATTAGTGACAATACGAAGCTCTATACAGAAACATAGAGCATTCCGCACAGCTGATAATATGTGTATGAGTATAAAGATGTTCATTAATTTGTAGCTAATACATATAAGAGATTCGAAAGTAACAAAACGGTTTGGTTGGGATCTCAGATTGAAGCTCTTACCTGCACTATATACTGTGATGCAAAAACAGTCTGTATGCTCATTGCTATATATATATATATATATATATATATATATATATATATATATATATATATATATATATATATATATAATTTTAAAAAGACATTTAAAAGAGACATTTACACCGTTAAGTCCACACAACATCGGACGTCAGTTCTACAAGACCAGGAAGGATTGTTACGAAAAAAAATAAGGTTAATACCTTTTATTTGTCTATAGCTCTGACGAGGCTTGTTATATCAAGCGAAATTATTAGATAAAAAAGTCAAGATGAAAAAGAAGAAAAAAAATTGTTTTTATTTTTTAGTTTGATTTTAATAAAAATATCTGCATCTAACACATACTTTTTTGAAAGCATTTTGCCTCTTTCCTTGAGTTTAATATATATATATATATATATATATATATATATATATATATATATATATATATATATATATATATATATATATATATATATATATATATCGATGGAAATACACCGAAATGGTAATTCGCAAAAGTGCATTTCCCATTCAAGCAAAATGCTCCACTCACTGACCTTTGACCTCATAACTAAGCATTTTTCTCAGAACGTTTTAAACGGTGCGTGTAGTATAAGACGTGTTTGGCATACAACTTTCATTTCTCAGTTGGATTATTCGCAACAAGTCGGTCATGGCTGATTTGCAACCGGAAGTCATGTGACCTTTCCAATTCTTTGTTTTCTGTTTTGCCTTACGCGCAGTATTATCGATGGTCTAATTGAAATTAATTAATTTATTTCTCGAATGGGCTGCTGTAACTATCAAATGTCACTGTGTATTACACATACATGCTACACACCTACACACACACAAACACACTCACACACACACACACACACACACACATATATATATATATATATATATATATATATATATATATAATAAAGTTGAGCTGGTCTATTCATTGAAATTTGTTATTGATAGCTTCAGTAGTACAATAAGAATATATCATTTCGATTAGCCACTTTTCTTGCTGATCGTGGCACCATGTTATTCTTAAAAATAAACAGAAAATTCAATTTAATCTTTTTAGAAAATATTTTATTTGTCTAGGAATATTTTTAAGATTGCTGCCATCTTTGTTATCAGCGGTAAATTTTTATTAAATCTTTGTTGCCAGCGTCAAATGTAAGTACTAATAGTATATACAGATAATAGTACTGTTATGGTGACTTACCTATGTACAACATGGACTCTTCCTCTTTGCTCAATAAATGCCAACAGCAATTAACTCTCGTCGGAATCCAGTAAGATAGTCGAACTCTACTTACCAGGTGCATATTTCTTCCCTCTGTACTCTTTTTTCTTAATACTTTGTACTTTTTAACGTGTTCGTGTCTTCATTTCGGTCCCTTTAACATGGCCACAGCAAGTACATAATTGCATTTACTATTAATGAATCAGATTTAAGTAATAAAATATTATTATCTTTTAGAAACAGATCTGCAAAATAATAGAAAATCTCTGAAATATTTGAAGAAATCACTATCACATCGCATGACGTCACACTGCTTACATGTACGGTGTCAAATAAAAGTATATTTTATTCTATAACATTTCGTCTTTTATGATGTCACGATAAGTGACTTATAGTGTAATCTTATTTAAAGTGTTTTACCGTTTCTTTCTTTACATCCAGTCGTATTTGTAAACTTAATGAAATAAAACATAGTGTATTTTATTAAATAAAACCAATACTAAAGCCTGATGTTTTATTTTTATAAACTTGTGCGTGGAAATGTGAAGCTCCATATTATGCGTAAGTAAGGAGTAAAAGTTTACAAGAGTGGACGTGACGATCTTCAAAGTTCGTTCAAGAGCGTCGAGTGTGATGGCATATCGCAACAACCGACGACTGAGATCAAAAGGTATCGATAAAGCTTGGAACGAGACAAAAAACTAACTGTATCAGCGATACCTCAACGCACCCGGAACAGACCGTTGATCGTTACAGTAGGCTTTCAAGAATGCAAAATCTTCGCCTCATCGCAGTTTGCTTCAAAGATGTTGTCAATTTCCTTACTAAAATAGTACGAACCAGCGCTCAACTTCGACCGGACTTCACTTATTCTAACATCTATGACAACTTGACGTGTTTTTCTGCCTCTACCGTTATTCGACCCATCAAGATTAATACCATCGAAATGACGGAACACAAAACAAAAAAAAAACTATAAGACAGTATCGCCTGACAAAGTTGTTTTACAACAAAAGCTTGCAAAAAAAAATTAAATAAATGATTTTATCATTTAAATTTCGCTTAAATAGATTTTCATGTGTGTTTCAAAGATGTTGTCAATTTCTTTATTCAAAAAGCGTCAAACAGCGCTTAACATCGATCGGACTTCACTTATTCTAACGTCCCTTACATCTTGACGTGTTTTTCTGCCTCTACCGTTATTCGACCCCTCGGGATTAATACCATCGAAATGAGGAAAAAATAAAAACTATAATACAGTCTCGCCTGACAATGTTGTTTTACAACGAAAGCTTGCAAAGAATAAATAAATAAATGATTTCATCATTTAAATTGCACCATGTGTTTGTTGTTTAAAATTTAACTTCATATATATATATATATATATACATATATATAGTCATCCACATACAGCCTGTTTCGCAGCTCATCAGTGCGGCTAGACCAGTTAGTGTCTTAAGCCGGGATCGAAACGCAACCGTCGAGCTGAGAGTCGGCGATGCTAACCCCTACGCCATCATGCGACATTGACTGAATGTAAGTGATATCTCAATGTAACAAAATGTAAACATTGCAAATGCCTGAGCTCGAAATTAGTTTTACCTAATGAGCATTGCCTTAAAGCTAATGGCCGTTGACGATACCCATATATATATATATATATATATCAATATATATATATATATATATATATATATATATATATATATATATATATATATATATATATATATATATATATATATATATGTATATATATATGCATATAAATATTTATATATATATATATATATATATATATATATATATATATATATATATATATATATATATATATATATATATATATATATATATATATATATATAAGTTTAGGCATATGAATATATTTATATAATTGTATGTACAGGATTTATTCCTAACCTAATAAACCGATCATTATGAATGTTGGAACACAGATGCGAGGCGTATAGGAATCCAAATGTGGACTATATGTAGTTTCGTTTATGTAGTTTAATTTAGAAGAATAACCGTTTCAGGTAAAATGAATTCCCATGTTTGCACCACTTTTGTGTCACCTTTCGAAAATCAAAATCAAGTTATAATGATACTAAACCCTGTGTCAAAAAACATTATTCTAACGTTGACTAAAATCCATTACATCATTTTGATTATAAAAAAATGTCTCAAATTTGAGGCTTAAGTTTAATGTGTCTTAAGAAGAAATTAAGATTTAGGGAATCATACTTAATTGCTGTCGAATGACTGCGGATCGAATTTAATGCAAATCTGACATTTGTGAATTTGAAAACGGAAGATCGTGCCCATGTTATGCTCCCTAAAATCAATTTAAAATACCTAAAAGAATTTTGGAAATATTTCTTAATTGATGTGTAATCTCTATTATTCAGATTTGACAAAAATCCAAGATATCTGAACTTTCATGAAGCGCTCTTTCTCCCCTTTTCTTTTTTGTATAAAACTAAATTTAACAAAATATACTTTATTGCTGTATATATATAGATATATATTTATATGTATATATATATATTTATATGTATACATATATATATATATATATATATATATTTATATGTATACATACATATATATATATATATATATATATATATATATATATATATATATATATATATATATACAGGGTGGGCCAAAATAAGGGTCCTATCTTTAAATTTGAATAACTTGAATTTGAATAACTTCCACAAAATAAAAGTTAAACTCACCAAACTTTATGTGTGTGTAGACTGACCCTTCCGAGATTTTTTGAAATAAACAAAACAAATTTTAGCCGAAAAACACTTCTTAAAACTTACAAAAACTAAAGTATTGTTTTTTACACTGTTTTGAGTTTTTAAGCAAAAATAATGTTTTCTAAATGAGGGTACGTTCCTTAGGGCTAATACGGCTCATGCTTGCTTCGGAAGGGGTCCTTTACTTATTCTAAAAAAAAAATAAATAAAAAAATCAATAAATAAAAAAGTTATGAATTTTTAAAAATAGGACCCTTATAGAGAGAGAGAGAGAGAAAGGGAGAGAGATAACAAGCAGGGATAGAAAGAGAGAGATGTATTAAGTGAATAACTGCCACATACAAATGATTAATCAAATCAAAAATATACGTTGTTGACTAATATTTCGTTCAATACACTTCATCAAAAGTAAAGCGAATAACAGAGATGAAATATTAGTCAACCGAACATGTTCAGATGTATTTGTATTATCTATATACCTGCAAAGTCAACTGCCGATTCACAAAATGTAAAAACATCTTAACCCTCACTTCACTTTAAAATTCACAAAAAATCAGAAAATCAACCAATTTTAATGAAATATTTAGTATTTATAAATCAACGATCACGTTAGATAAGGAAACCATTATTACGTGTTAAATCTGAGCGAAAATGTATTATGTTTTGAAAACAAAATACACCTTTACTAAAATTGTATTTTTATGTATTAATAAAAAAGATGTATGAATTAAAAAATGAAATTATGAAAATAAAACAGTGTACATTTAGACGCTTAAACCATATCAGCTGTGTTTCAAAATTCATGATGATCGATTAAATAGTTTAGGTGTGAATCGTATTCATGCAAATATATAAACATATAAGCATACCTAACTGTATATATATAAGGAGAGAAAGACAGAGAAAAAGAAAGAAATATGAAATCCGACAGACTGTTGTGAAAAGGATGAATGGAAAACTGAATAGTAAATGATAATACTAGTTTAAATCACCTTATTTGGAATATGTTCCTTTTATCTTTTTTTTTCATCTTTTCTTTTTTCTTTTCGTTCTCTTTTTTCTTTTTTCCTTTTTCTTCGTTAAGATTAAGTACGTGCGAAAATATACTTGTACTGACTATAGTTCTTAAAAGTGTCTTTTCTTAATTTTTTTAAAGTAGTTTTCGTTTAACTTTTGATTGTGTTTGAAAGATAAAAGCATTACGTTAATATCTAAAAAGAAATAAATGTATATTTCTGTGTGAAAAAAAATTAGAATGGAAAATGTTATCAAAACAGCAAAAAATTAGTTAAAACTGAGGATTCAATAAAACATGTTTAAAAATCGCTGGAAAAGTAAATATCAGTTTTCTAGAACTGCTTCATAGATAATTATCAAATTAAAGTACGTTTTTTAACTAAAAATTGCTTAATTATATAAAAAAAGTGAAAGTTAGCTAAAACATGTCCGGAAACCGAGTTGTAATTGTAAACAGAAAATACGGCTACACAATCTCAACGTATGGAAGACTCAAACTGCCATAATAGTTTTTTTTTTGTAATTTTTACGTTACGAACTGCGTCAATTTTATTAATTATTTTTACATGATAATTGATTAAAATCTTGAACAATTACATTAATCTATTTATTCTTTAAGAATTAATGTAAATTTAAATTACATTAATTCTTAGAGAGTAAATAACTAATTTATCGTTACGACACATGTAAGAATTTCTTACATGTGTCGTAACGATAAATTACATTAATTCTTTTAAAATAAAGCTAAGAGTATAATTATTTAATTTTAAGTGTGAAAAAGTAAATAAAAGTCAATTACTAGACTGACAATATTCATTGAAAAAGAAGTTAAAACATTAAAAATTATTTATTAATAAATAAATATAATTCAATTTTGAAAGAACATGTCATATTTTGATTCTGTTTATGATAACTGTTTTAAACTTTAAAAATAATAATTATTAATGAAAAAAATGACAAAGTAAATAAACACTTACGTTTTATCTTTCCAAATAAATGACGATGAATTGTGAAATTAACGAAATTGTTGAGGACGGTGTGGGGGAGTGAGTGGTGTTTGGTGGGCTAATCCTGCCTGTTTATTACAAAACAGGGCTACCATACGTCCCCAAGTCAATCATTAGCAGAAATTATCCAATTAAAAAAAAATGTTTTCGTTATGATCCTGATTCTTAAATTTTTAAATTTTTTGTTTATTTTCAAGATTATAAATTTTTTTATGGCGCTGATGATAACACGTTCACCTATGAAAGGGAAATATAATTATATCGCATTTTATATTTTCCCAGAAAATCATTAAAATCACATTGAATAGTTTTTGAAAGTATATTTTTTGTGTGAAAATATTGATTAAACAATGCTTTATTCAATGATAACATTGCTAATTCAAGAAATTAATTTTTCTTCGAGTTTTATTGATTTTATTAACATGAAATTTAGAGGCCTTTTTCGTAATATATACAGAATAATTTTTTTAAATAATTTTTTTTTTAATTCATACATTTTTTTATTAATACATGAAAATATAACTTTAGTAAAGGTGTATTTTGTTTTTAAACATAATACATTTTCGCTCTAATTAAAACAAAATAATGGTTTCATTATATTACGTGATCGTTGATTAATGAATACTGGAAATATCATTAAAATTGGCTGATTTTCTTAATTTTTGTGAATTTTAAAGTGAAGGGAGGGTTAAAATGTTTTTACATTTTGGGAATCGGCCGTTGACTTTGCATGTACCTAGATACATCTGAACATGTTCGGTTGACTAATATTTCATCTCTTTTATTCGCTTTACTTTTGATGAAGTGTATTGAACAAAGTATATTTTTGATTTGATTTATCATTTGTATGTGGTAGTTATTCACTTATTACACCTCCCTCTTTCTTTCCCAGCTTCTGTCTCTCCATCTCCTTCTCTTTCTCTCTCTCTCTCTCTCTCTCTCTCTCTCTCTCTCTCTATATATATATATATATATATATATATATGTATACATATAAATATCTCTCTCTCTCTCTCTCTCTCTCTATATATATATATATATATATATATATATATATATATATATATATATATATATAGCAATGAAGTGGATAATAGATTTAAAATTCAACACTACATTTTCAGAGCAAACATCCCGTACACGAATATCATATTAAATAAACGTATATATTAGCGTCCGTCTATAGGAACAACACAGTTATTTTTTTTAAATACAACGTTTATTCTTTGTTCTCTCTCGCTCTATCTCTTTTTCCCTTCTCTGTCTCTCTCTCTCTGTCTTTCTCTCTCTCGTAATATATTGTTACACCGGCCGTTCTTACACAGGAGAAACAACACCGGTTGTCACTATAAATAGTGCGAGTCACCAGATACACAGAGAAGACAAAGCACAGTCTTGTAACTGTCTAGCCAAGTGCTAGTCACTTTCTTACTTTGTTACTACACTTGTTAAACCAACCCTCGACTTGACTTCCTTTATTTATTATTTACTGTTGGACAACTTCACAACATATATATATATATATATATATATATATATATATATATACATACATATGTATTTATCGAAAGAGAGAGAGAGAGAGAGAGAGAGAGAGAGAGAGAGGGAGAGAGAGAGAGTAAGAGAATGTATTTTTACTCTCCATATATTCTACGTATAAAATCTTGTCGGATTTTCAAAGTCAGACTCAAAATCGCAACTCATCTGATATATTGATATTTGAGTCGCACTAACTTATTTTATTTTGCTTGACTTTTTCTTAAAATACTTATTCCGGCTAAGAAAACGGTAAGAGTGGAAACATTTTTCCGTTAAAGAGAAGAGTGCAATTATACTGAGTTCTCTCCCTTAAGGTCTTAACAGATAAATATATATTACTAAAATCATGTTACTTCGTGAATATTTATATGTGTGTGTGTTTGTTGTCTCGTATGTGTGTGGCTGTTTCTCGCCCCCGCACTACTTACACATTATTATTTGTACATTACTATCAATTGATTAAAGTTGAAGATGGCTGATTTGAAAGAAAAACATACACGTCAATCTCTTCAAATCAGTCATCGTGAGTAAAACTTGCAAAAAAAACCGTAAAACGTTGATTAATATATACAAAATTATCGTTTCTTTCTTTTTCATCAGGTTGGATTATTATTTCCAGAATTATATATTAATATATATATATATAGTCTCGGAAGTTTCTCAACCATTAAAACTATATATAAAAAAATTAAAAAAATATATATATATATAAAAACAAAACAAAAAAAAACTTATTGTCTCAAGTCTTCCAGTGGAAAATCACTCATGTAAGTCAATTTATTTTTTACAGTTATTATATTAGTTAGTTTCTAACACTATTTTAAGGGATCATCAGTTGTTTACCATGAAAAACTGTCTCGGGATATATATATATATATATATATATATATATATATATATATATATATATATATATATATATATATATATATATATAAGTTATAGATATAATAGTTATCAACGGACACGTATTTCGGCGTACTACGGCTCATCAATGTGGCTGACTACTATAGCAGTATTCGAACTCTTGATCACAGGAACAGTAATCAAGTGCTGAGCCGTAGTACGGCGAAACACGTGCCCTTGGATAACTGTTTTTGCTATTATCTAAATTTCATCAAAATATGATAGATTTAAGTTCTAAGGGCGGTTCTGTCCTGAAATCATCTTTAGATGGTATTTAAAGATTCGGATCCATTTCCACTGTCTTTCCAGAAAAATGTTACATATGAATACACTTTAAGTTTTTATGTAGATTTTCTAACCTTTCTTTTTACATGGGAACAGACGCATAAAAATTAGCATTTATATATAGATATAGATATATTTACAAAATATACCCTAACTAAAGCAATTAATATGCACACGATTCTCATGGAAAGCAACACACGGTTTCAACATAAAATGAAAAAAAGGGGTCGACCTGTCGTGAAACTCAGCAGTTAACCAATGAATACGTGACACATAAAACGTCTGAAAAAGAACGAAAACGTGAATAAGTCTGAACTTTTTTCCCATGGATGTCAGCGTGTGATTCATATTGTGGTGTAATTATATGTTTTCATGGGAAAGGGGGCGCTAATCAAGGAGGTCCATTGTCTAAATGTCTGCAGCTCCTCTTGACTGTCAGGATATTTCCTTCCAACGGTATGTTCCAAATTAACTCCAAAAGACTGACGTAATTTGACCATTTTCAATATCTCGCATAATTCTGTAAACGTTCCGTGTTTCTGTGTTTTCGTGTCAAAAATACAATCGGATTATTTTACATTATTCATTCAGGTTGACGCCAAATAATCCCCGAAATGGAACTTATTTCGAAATTACTGTCTGAAGAGTCCAGGAAACAGGGTTCAAGGAATTCGTGTAAAAGACTTATGATTCTTGCAATGGGCTGCGCCACCCGACTTCTTGGTGGCGGTGGAACGGTCCAGGGTAAAAACAAAAAAAAACTTTCTTTTTTTTTTTGAAAGATCTGTTTGACTGTGGAATCCTAGACATTTTCACTGTTCCTTCAAGCCTGATGTTGAAAATATGATATCTCTGCACCGGGAACAACCATTTTTTTTTTTAACTCTAAAGAATATTATGTTTCGGAATCTTTCGGATGAAGATTGATAATTTGTATTATTTGGATTATTCGGACTACTGTTCTCATCTTGGATCTTATTCTCACAACGTTTCGACTTATGTAACCCCCGACCTTCTTCAAGCGTATCTTGTCGATTATTGATTAAACTTAGCATTTTATCCGTTACGCCACGGATATAGTTCTGAGTAATAATCAGTTATAACTGACAGTCTTCTGAGGGTTGAAGGTTCAATCTTCAGTGCGGGTGATACTTAGAATACAATTACGAATTGCTTAAAACTTCTACTGAATAAGTGTTGACAGGACGAGGACAATCTACTCCCGTGGATTAAATAAAGAGTTTCGTTCAAAAATGCGTCTTGATATCTGAGTTCGACAAAAAGTTCGACAAGATGCACCTGAAAACGGTCGGAGGTTACATCGGTCAAAACGTTGCGAGAATAACATCCAAGATGAGAACATAAAATAAATTTACTTAAACATAATTCTGCAAAACGAGTCACATACACAATTAGAACTTGTGTTCTCTTGTAGCACTACGCTCGACCAATACTCAGATTATCTGGACGACGGTTTGTCATGTAAACAGTTGACAATTGTTGTGTTATTGACTCGTTGTATGTAGTGAGCTGAATCAATTTCGACGTCTATCTCATTATTACTTTACCTTTTCGTTGTTGTTAACAATCATAGTCTTACTCGAGCTGAGCTATAATAAACACATTAGCATTTTTTTTGTTTTTCTGTCCTTGTAAAATAACGACAAATTCGATGTGCGCCTTTCTTCTCTTCCTTTTATTTTCCCTTAATTTCTTTTGCTAGTGATTGCACATAACCGCTGCAATAGGGGAAGGGAAGAAGTTCCCCGAAAACACGTCAGCTAGTGTCACAGACCCAAAGCCATGAATAATTATTTCCCTGTGTTATAGGGATGTGACCGTTGGTCAAGTGGATAATAACACGGACTGACGACCTGGGTGTGTCAAGTCCGAATCCAGTCGGTTCCATAATATCACTTTCACTTAGGGATGTAGGCAACCTTTACGTGGTCTCTCCTGCAAGAATGCCAACACCAGAATTAAGCCGGTCAACAAAGTTGTACCGTGTTGATTCACACTAATTTACTTAGTTTTATTGTGTTCATTTTTTCTGTGTCATAGAGATGTCCTATTTCCATGAGATAGTTAGGTTTATGTGGCTTTACGTTTTCATATATATCATTTTGTAAAGTTTTATGGATACTATAGATGCGTTATTCGCTGTTATATCGGTGTCAGTGGAATTTCGTCGTATTTAAAAGAAAATTAGATGCGTCCGATAAAATTTCTTCCAGTTTTGAGTTATATTGTTATGTGGGGATTATAACAAAATTATTAGATTTGCCGGCGCGTTTAATAGTTATGTCGGGGTTATTTTTCAACTCGGTCGCAACACAGTAAGGGTGTGTTATTTGGAGATGCTTCTATTTTCAATAGATTCGGCTTTAAAGAGATCGCGGATGTTGGAATGTGTTTGAATTATATTCTCTTTTGTTAGTTTTGTGATATTTCGATATAGAAATTCGATTTCGACTTTCTGGGGTATTGTGTTAAATTATTTTTTGAGGTGACAGTTCGGGGTCAAGTTTTAGTAGTTCTTTTTTTTTCTGGACCTAATTTGATTTCAGATAGATTAATGTAGTGTTCTCAAGGATCGAAGAGATAAATCTGTCCTTTGTAAAAACCTAACAAACCCCTTTGGTTCATTACAACGCAAATCTCTACATCCGTACACAAACTGGCAAAACCCTTAACAAATAAATCACACCATATCTACCCCCTAGCTGGAGACTAACATCCTCTGA
>OY744522.1:188928771-188943771 GCA_963556195.1 Sepiola atlantica
CATTATTTAGAACAAGAAAACCGTAAACAAAACTCGAGTCTGAAAAAATAACATCAGATACAAATAAAGAAAAGAATCAGTTTGGAAAAAAAACTCGTCCCAGCACCAGGGTACATCTGCTGGGTAGATTGGAGATAAATGTTTTTGTAAAGTGATCCTGAATCTACAACAAAACCAAGTTGTTAGTTGATACGTTTAGATTCTTTGGGGGGTGGGGGAGTTTTTTGTATTGTTTTATAATCGTATTTTTTAGGTTAACACAAAATTCAGTCTCTTGTTTCACGTAGCACGAGACATGAACTCTCTTCGAAATCTATTAAAACAAAAAACAACAACAACGACAATAATAATAATAATAATAATAACAATAATAATAATAATAATAATAATAATAATAACAACAACAACAACAAGAAGGAAAAATCTTGCAAAATCGTAGACTTCGCCGTTCCAGCAGTCCACACAGTGAAAATCAAAGAAACGGAAAAACAAAGCAAATGCACGTAACTAGCCAGAGAACTGAAATGAATATGGAGCATGAAGAAAGTCAGCATAATATCAATAATTGTAGGAGCACTAGGAACAACCCCCCAAAAAACTGGAAAAAAGACTGGGAGAAATTGGAATCAAAGGGATTATTTGAACTATACAAAGGACGGCAATGATCAACACAGCTACAATCTTAAGAAAAATTATTGAATGCGGAAACTAACCCGCATAAGCTACGAAGGGTCACACGGAATCTACTACAGGAAGAAAACAAAACCACAGAAAGAACACACCACAAAGAAAGAAACAGAAAATGCAAGAAACATCACTTTATAAGCCCCCTCCCCAATAAATTACACCGGTTTCAACTGACACGACACAAAAATGAACCAATGAACAGAAATAGCAAGAAACACCATCAGCTCTCCGCCCCCCCAAAATGAAACTAAAAAATAAAAAATAAATTAAAAATAAATAAATAAATAAATAAAAAAATTTAAAAATTAAAAATTAAAATGAAATAAAATTAAAATGTTACCAGCCTAGGCTGACACCACACAAAATATTTGCATAGGGTAAAATGGGGATGAGAAGACCCAGAAGGGACAGCACAGACCAGACATCCACTGGAAAAGTGCAGAGACTGCTAGGACCTTGAGGAGGCTTATTGCCACCCAAATCCCAGAGAAGACCAATGGCCCTTACCAGCGAAAAATCAATGGTAAACGGTTGTTGTGATACTGCAAGTTTATTTGCGGTGGCTATCGAAAAGAGGTAAAGAATACTGGAAATCTGGGAAGACTTGTTGTCACTCAGGCTCCAGGGAATACCACCGGTTGTCGGTGAGCAATCACTGATGACCTGTGTGAGAACTAGTGAGTAAATAATAATAATAATAATAATAATAATAATAATAATAATAATAATAATAATAATAATAATAATAATAATAATAGAGCTGAAACTGCAATATATTTCATAAACTTCTCCCCTACAACTCCACACACAATGTGATTGTGCCAGCTTTGGCTGATACCACAGAAACTAGTCGTAAAGGGTTAAGGAAGATGGAAAGACCGAGGAGGAAGATAACAAACCAGATCTTCACTGTAGAGATGCGAGAGTACTGGAACCTTGAGGAAGCTTACTGTCACTCAAATTTCGAAAAATACCAATGGGCGTTTCTAGCGAAAAGTCGTCGGTAAATGGATGTTGCAATAAGGCAAAATAATTTGCAATGGTTATCAAAAAAGATGTTGAGTCCTGGAAATCTGAGGAGACTTGTCACTCGAACCGCAGAGGAACACCACTGATTAGTGTCAATGAGCAATCGCTGATAATAACTTGTGTGAAAACTGTTAGTGAGTAAAATAAGAATAAGAATAAGAATAAGAATAAGAATAAGAATAAGAAATAAGAATAAGAATAAGAAAAAGAATAAGAATAAGAAAAAGAATACGAATAAGAATAAGAACAAGAATACGAATACGAATAAGAAAAAAGAATAAGATAAGAATAATAATAAGAAGAATAAGAATAAGAATAAGAATACGAATACGAATAAGAATACAAATAAAAATAAGAAAAAGAATAAAAATAAGAATAAGAATAAGAATAAGAATAAGAATAAGAATAAGAATAAGAATAAGAATTAGAATACGAATAAGAAAAGAATAAAAATAAGAAACAGATTAAGAATACGAAAAATAATAAGAATAAGAATAAGAATAAGAATAAGAATAAGAATAAGAATAAGAATAAGAATAAGAATAAGAATAAGAATAAGAATAATAAGAAACGAACCCGCATAAGCTACGAATGGTAATCAATCACATGGAAGTTACAATAGCAAGAAAACAAAACGACAGGAAGAACACCATTGCAAGGAACAGAAACTGCAAGAAATATCATAAGCTGCCCCACTTCCCAATAAAATGATTGCACCAGCCTCAGCAGAGATCGCACAAAATAATCGAAGATGGGATGGGAGGATAGGAAGACTGAGGAGGGGCAGCACTAACCAGACCTCCACTGAAAGAGTGCGGAGAGTGCTGGGACTTTGGAGAGGCTTATTGACACCCATATCACAGGGTAGACCAACGATCGTTGTCAGCGAGAAATCAATGGTAGACGGCTGTCGCGATACCGCATGGTCATTTGCGGTGGTGATCGAAAAGAGATAGAGAGTACTGGAAATCTGGGGAGACTTGTTGTCACTCAGACTCCAGGGAACACAACGGAGTGCTGTTGGTGGTGAGCAATCACTAACTATGACTTGTGTGATATCTCCTACTGATAGTGAGCAGTAGTAGTAATAATAATAATAATAATAAGAAGAAGAAGAAGAAGAAGAAGAAGAAGAAGAAGAAGAAGAAGAAAAAGAAGAAGAAGAAGACGAAGACGAAGAAGCAAATTGAGAAAGAGAAATGCAAGAAGTCGAAATCAAAACCTTGGGGAAAAGAAAAGTAACGTCAAAATGTTAGTTAAAGATATCGAATTAATTTTACGGTAAAGATGGCTTCGCCCCTTTTAGTCAATGTTAGGGTATACGTAACAGCTGATCATGAGGTTAGGGTCTTAGAGAGGTAGAGAGGTAGAGAAAGAGAGGTAGAGAGGTAGACTTAGAGAAAGAGAAAGGGGGAGAGAGAAAAGACAGAGAGATGGAGGGTGTGGGTTTCGTTTTCATCGCGGTCTAACTAATATTTCACACTCAATTGAACATAGCAAAAAATGTAGACTGTGTAGAACATCATTGTCGAGTTCATGTACGGTTAGTAAAGTCACACACGTGTTTCTGTCAATAAGCACATGATAGTTTCTTTTGATTCGACGCGTGTAAAGTTGACCGGATTTGCTTTGGTAGGGGGGGTGGCGGTTAGTGGATGGGTATATAAACCCCTACGCTGTAGCAAAAAAGCGACAAGGGGTAAGTCCGGTGATGTTTTTCCCGTTTTTATGTATGGATGGACCAAACGTTGTCAAAAGGAAGATATGCTGGGTGTTAGCAACAACTAACCATGGACACTTTGCAATATTTCAATACACTTATATCCATGATAGTAGATTAATCTATTTGATTATATTAATACCTAGTTGATTCAGTTTTGTATTAATAGCTAACGCTAAATGTCTATTTATTTTAGGGTTAATTGGTGAATTGTTTTGTTTGTGAGTTGGGTGAATATTCAGAGCTTTTCTTTTTTAGTACTGTAAAGTCTTGAGGGTGTGTTAATCTTATTTGAATCCCTCGTGTAGATATTCGTTGCTGCATATCCTCAGTAATAACTTCATCTACTATTATGGATATAGTACGAAAGTCTACTTAATTCGACACTACACATACAGTCAACTATAGCATATATTCAATCCCTTGTCTAGATTGTGATAAGTTTTACATCGAGGAAACCCAACGCAGCCTGGACAAGAGAATTTACGAGCACAAAATATCCATCAGATCTAACAACACCCTCAATGCCTTATGTTCTCATACTATGAAATAAAACTGTCGTTTTGACATTGCAATCGCCACGATTATTAACTACATACAAAACAAATCTACACAACGATTAATCGAATCCTCTCTCATAGCCTACTAAGCAAATACAATTAAACAAAGAAGTGTTCAGATATTCTGTAATATATATATATATATATATATATATATATATATATATATATATATATATACATGATTATTTTTATTTATACAGACATGTACAAAATCTGCCACACTGTCATGTCGATGTTATTGATCAACAGTTGTTATAAACTGAGATCTCATCAGGCAGAATTAAAATCCGATTCTTACCTCAGATTATATATTTGTACATGTGTGTATAAATAAAAATAATCATATATATATATATATATATATATATATATATATATATATATATTCACGATAATAGTAGATACTATCCGCTACGCTATCAGCACAAACGACAAAGAAGGGTGATCTTTGTATCGTAATGTTTATATAACCAACATCTCCTGCCACGAGTGCTCTATTCGTTTACGAAGAGCTTTACGTTATTACTAATGACAGCCAGCGATTTTACTTACCACCATTGTCGTTTATGCCAGACGAAAACGTAAGAGGATATTTTTTTGTTTCATTTTAAAGAAAAGAATCATTGTTTTAATGCTGTCACCAGCTTGTCGTGCGGTCACTCCCTGAAAATGACGGACGACCGCGACATCGACTTTAACTGTGAAAGCAAAGTCATGAGAAACTCAGGGGTTGTGGAGGAGCGTTGAGGCAACGGCGAGTCAGAGAAAATCCTTATTTAAAACTTGCTATCCGCACCCCTTTATTCTCTTAGCATTGAAAGGCGTGAGAGCAGTGCGGGGTGGTTGTCTTATATTTAGAGTGGATAGAATGGGGCCGATTGAGGGTGGGTAGATTATAATTCCAGCCCAAAGATGGAGATAGTAGAATGATTATATGTGACTGAAGGAGGATTTGAGGGCGAACACGGTTAGCACTTTTATGTAAAGACGGAGACAACAGTTTTCCATAGGAAAGGATGTAACGAATATTGATCATTCTCATCTTGTTTCGCTAAAGTTTGGTTCAAGGCGAGAATTGCTGAGCGCTTAGTGAAACCATTTCAAAACTACGTTCGAAGGATATATAGTAATTTTTCTTGACGAGGACCAGAGTACGTACTAACCATGTGCCTATTTATTTTCCTCCCCGCGAGGTCTAGGATTTCTCCTTCATTGACCGAGGACATAAAAGATGAAGTGTAGTATCAGAACAAATACTACACTTTGCTCCTAGCCTAAAGCCGTATCTATCATGTTTATTGTTACACCAGCCGTTCGTACTCAGGAGAAACTGCACCGGTTGTCACTATAAATAGTGCGAGCCACCAGAGACACAAAGAACAGTCTTGTAACTGTCTAGCCAAGTGCTAGTCAGATTCTTACTTTGTTAATACACTTGTACAACCAACCCTCGACTTGACTTCCTTTATTTATTATTTACTGTTGGACAACTCCACAACATTTATTAATAAAAAAAAATGGTTCCTGGATAGTTATCAAGATTTTCTCGAGGTTGTAGACTTGGGAACGGTATGAGCACATATATTCTTTCTCTAGATATAGATTAACTAGTGTGGGTATAATCGACTGGTACGTGATACCTGGAGTACCATTCATCATGGTTAGGTTGAGGCAGCTTCCGCATCCCTAGTCGCATGTATATACCGATCAGGGCAAATAACGATATGATTTTTTTGCAAGGACGCGTCGCCGTCCTCCCATATACAAAGCCTGGTATTCCCAAATGGTCACCCATCTGATACTTGCAAGGTTTAATGCTGCTTAACCCTTTTGACACACAATCATAATATTTGATTTGACGAATTGTTTTTATGAGAGTCAGGGACCGAGTCAGGAATGCGTGTTACGGGCTTTTTCGAAAGTCAGCTACACTTGAAAGCATATGGTTCAAAAAACTAGTTAGATCAAGTTAGAATTTGACTACGACTCATGATTGTGTTGTAGACTAGACTTAAAAGCCTTGGTTGTGGAACTTGGAGAATGAAAAATCAGAAATAATACTTTACTCTTTCAATTCTGGGTACTTAATAATGCAGCGATAGAAAAGCTAAGAGTGGCACAATACAAAATGGAAGGCATTATGCTCGGTCTCCGTTTACATGAAAGAAAAAGAAACACCTATGAATTATGATAGATTCTGCTTGTCGCTCTCTCACTTTCTTGCTTCGATTATTTGTAGAAAAGGTTTTGTATTTCAATTAGATCTTCTGACTTCTCAGGTTTATAACATCGAATTAATTGGTAGACATTGCATTGAACATCGTTCATATATCTTACGATATCATATTTTTTTATGAAAATCGGCCCAAGCAAGACATGAAGCGACTTTATCTAAGGAACTAAAATTGTTGCATAATAACAAAAAAAGGGAAAAAGAAAGAGAAAGAGAAGGAGAAAAGAGAAAAGAGAAAAGAGAGAAAGAAAGAGACAAAGAGACAAAGAGAAAAAGAGAGAGAGAGAAAAGGAGAAAGAGATAGAGAGAAAGAGAGAGAGAGAAAGAAAGAGAGAAAGAGAGATAGAATAAAGTAAAATAATTTCAAAACAAGGTAGTCTTTTAACTGACGACGATAAATTCAGCGGCAACATAATCGAACCTAAAGCCGAAACATTAGAATGGAAATGACGGACCCAAACATCCACGCCGTGGCACACATCCATGCGCAATATGGTACTTGTGAATACCCCGACATTTAGCGAGTGCTGATAGAGAAGCTTCTCAAGGAGCTACTCCTGTTCGGTCTCCTAACCCTAACCCTAACCCTATCACCCAGGAAAGAAAAACATTATGACCTCGCACTCAACCAATGATACTCAACTACATTCATTATCTGTCAGTTATCGTACAAACCAAGCTTGAAAGAGACTTCTCCACCAGCGTTCAATCTCCTGGACTCCAAACAGGTTAGCCAAAAGGTAAGCTTTTCAAGAGCCGAATAGGGAAGAAAGGGGTTTTAAGGTCGGCTGACTGAAATAGTATATCCAATACTTGTGTCCTTATTTGTAAGCACGCTCTGAATCACACGTTGTGTATGTGTCTAGGTCTTTAATAGGACGATGATTTTTAAAGCCGAAGAGAATAACACTTGAAGACGCTGACAAAACGTACTTCCAGCCAATTCTCGAGATCTACTCCGAGTGTAACTGTTGGTGAATAATTAGGGGCTATTTGTCTGGCTGGATCGTCGTCATTATTATTAGGTAACACCGTCTCTCACAATACTTATGTCTTGTTCTTTATTTATTAATTCAAACATTGTCACGGACGAAGTACGTGTGTGAGAGATAAAGAGGATATATATATATATACATATATATATATATATATATATATATATATATATATATATATATATAGAGAGAGAGAGAGAGAGAGAGAGATAGATAGATAGATAGATAGATAGATAGATAGATAGATAGAGAGAGAGAGAGGGAGGGAGTAGATATATCATTGTATCTATATTGATACATCTTTAAACGGGTATTACCACACGAAATGTGACTGAAAACACACACATGATTAAGCCACTTACTTCTGTTTCCGCTGTCCGTCTATGTTATTTTCATAGATCTCAAATTTAATCTTTCTACCCCGGATCTATCCAAGGCACCCCAACATGTGTAGCATAACGTAGGAGATTATTTCGATCCCCACGGATGGTCTGTTATCGTCGACAGAAACAGCTGTTCGTCTCTCTTGTTGACACGTCGTAGTTGACTCATTGGATAGCGACGTCATGATTAGTGGTGGCAGCAGCAGTCGCAGAGATGTGGTTCTTTTGCATCTTTTTTTTCTTTTTGTGGGTGGGATAATAGCAGCAATTTAAAAGAACAACAAATAATTCCATGATTTTCCCTGGGGTCTGGTTTAGTTTTTACAGTGATCTTTACAGTAATTTACATCTAGATAAAATTCATCTTCCTTTTCTACCCAACGGGTCGATCAGACGTGCGTTTCGAATCCTATTCCACTTCCGAAACCCACGCTCAATCATTTTCCGCCTAATATACAGAGGCAGAAACTCTCCAGCTTTTCTGTCACGTACTTCCTCCCATGACGTAACTACTGGTTCATGCCAGCAACACTCTCTACTTACGTGCAAATTTCCGATTTAAATCATTACCTTTACATACTTGCATCTAAATATTGCTACGGATAAAGAATGAGCTTATCTCATGCTTCATGGTGATATTGTAATCTCATATATAAACGTAACTATCGTGCTATCTATGCTACTCAATTGCTGCTTTGAAATTTTCACTTAAAACTACTCAACATTTCTGGTGGCCTTTTGGCCAAGATCAAAGTGTAGTATCTGTTCCGATGGATACTGCACCCCATAGACTGGTATCGTCTTGACCTTCTGGGCTTGATTCCGCCGGTTTATGGGTTTGTCCTGTGCGGTTCTAGGAGGTCCACCCTCCCAGGCTTTGCCTCCCCTCTTTGGGGAGGAGTAAGTTTATTGCTTACTGCCTGACGCACCCCTACCGGGGAATGCCGACTGGGCTGCCCAGGCAATTTTTAATCGCCAGAGTGCTCACCTTCTTGGGCGCTGGCTTTTAAAGTCCCACTTTCCTGATCCGACCTTGGGTCACATCTTACCTTGTGGGAGTAAGATGAAACTGGCCTTGTGCCTAACCTCCTGGAGAGGAGATAAATAAATACTCAATTTATCACCAGGGTGTGCATGATTAGCCAATGGATAATCTCGCTGCATATGGTATCATCTATGCCGAGTTAAAAATCCTATCGGTTCTATTTCATTAGCTTACCCTGTTATGAAAAGTATGAATGCGCAGTGTCACACTCTCCAGCTATGGGTAAAATAGCAACATATGTTAGATTAATCGTCTACAACGAATCGTTCACAATTTTGATGATGTTTCCGCATTAAATAACCTAAAATGTTTACTATAGAATCACTACTTATCAAAGTCAGGAGCAAGTCGAGGGCAAGGGTTAATAAGATGGAATGATTGTCAGCTGAAAGATGAAGAATACTATGAGAGTAGTAACATTGATCAATGTATGAACTAAGTTTTATTACTTACTAGCAAGGTTTATCCGGTGTTGTCCGGAGACAAAGTGTAACAATTTATCTCTTCCCCGGGTACCCGAGGCAAAAGCTGTCTCTTCTCTGATCACCCCCCCCCTCGTATATCTAAGTTATCGTTAAAAAAAAAAATTCTTAGGACTCGGTGGAGATCAAACCATCGACTTCTCGGTCTTCGTTCATTATCACTAACCGTCGCGCCAAATAAACAAAGTATAAGATCCAATGAAAAATAGGTTACTTTTTTTTGGCACGTCGCACATGCGCAAGACGTACAGATGATGAAAAAACGAAGCAATTTAACTCCCCTCCCCCACGGCAGATATTTTGTCGGTTCTACCTGAAGGAACGGACTTTTTTTCCAATCTTTGCATATTATACGTCCGAAAGATGGAGGATTTCGAAAAAGTCAACTTTGTGGGTATCTGTCGGATATTTCTCGAGTTTTAGCCGGACATACAAACACACATACCCACAGAAAACTGTCCTTTATATCATAGATAGATGGATTGTTTATAACAAGTATTTGCTGACGTTGGTCTTGAAAACGACTATGTTGTAATCATCGTGGAAATAGTCTCGCGGTAATGTGTTCACAGATGAGATTGCGTTGCAAAGAATCTCTGCATGAAAATTGAATCCGTCTTCCTGATAAATTAACAAATATATGTAGCCGGACAATTTGCTTCTACAACAATTTCACGCACTTAGTTCAGCCATAATTCACTGATTACATGCGCTTGTGTCAGACGTGGCTGATCACTACTTATATGCTTTCCTCACGAACGACTAAAAACGCATTTAAATGAATGTTCCAAATTAAACGGATCATGAAACCGATCATAAATCATGGCTGTCACCCAGGCGCGCATGCGCCAAAGAAATTGTACCCTCTTTAAGAAAAGGTGTTCTATTTCCCGCTTTCTTCTTTTCGGGAGACATTTCGTGCATTTCTCCGACACATTCACGTTAATTTGATATAAAAAATACGTGCGAGCACATGTAATCAGATCGCATATACCGTCTATTAAATCTGCGCCTTGAGTGATTATAGTCATATGATAATCATATGATAGTCATATGATTATCATATGATAGTCATATGATAATCATATAATAGTCATATGATAATCATATGATAATCATATGATAGTCATATTGCAAATTAAAGAATGATAGTCCCCTGATGAAACCCTCTACCTGTATAAGAGTCAGATATGTCCTAAGTTGGAGTACTGCTTTCACGTCTGGTGAAGGGGTTCGCCGTTCAGAGCACTCTTTCTTGTCTTGACAAAATAGACTTCATCATCTAGTGGGGGTGGGGGTGATCCCTGCTGCTCTCTACAGCCACCCCCCTTTTTTTCAACTGAAAATCTCATTAAACCTTATCTTCGAATAGCTTTACCTTTGATAGATGGTGACGCATTTCTATTTAAAAAGATAAACGCAAATAATATTAAAAACTTTAACGCGGGAGAGATAATTAAATGATATTTAAAACTTATATATGACAGATCAACGCAAATCTGTATTTATCTGTATACAATTAAAACTGTGTGGATATTGCTTGCTTGCTCAGTCAAATGATATCGTCACAAACCGATGACGCCTCAAATTTCATTCATCAAATCAGAAAGAAAGAGAGAGAGAAAGTGAGAGAAAGAGAGAGAGAGAGGGGGGGGGGGGAGAGACCCTGAATGACTACTAAAACTCTTGTTTATTTCTTGTTTGTTTGTGATATTGTTTGCTTGTTATTTTGTTTGTTTCTCTGCGTTCACATTTTTTATGATGACGTAATCAAGGATGACGTCACTAAAAGATAATGTAGTTAATTAAAGCAGAGGTGATGAATAACCGTACACGGTGGATGGAGACACACAATGATTATGTGATACATCAACTAAAATAGAGAGAGAGAGAAAGATAGAGAGAGAGAGTGAAAGAGGGGGGGGGTGTCATTTATCTAAACGGGTCATGGGTCTAGTTCTATTGAAACACGAGACAATAAAGAAAATGATATTTCAAACTAAAGCTTGACAAACAAACTTACAGACAGAGACTCTTACAGATATATATATATATATATAATGGTAATAATCCAGGTAAAAACATCCACAGGGTAGTAATCTAAAGGATTTCAACCGGGTTTATAAAAAGTGCTCAATATCAAATAGAGCTATTTATATGATTATTTTTATTTACACAGACATGTACAAAATCTTCGACACTAGCATGTCGATGTTATCGATCAACAGTTATTATAAACTGAGATCTCATCGGGCAGAGTTAGAATCCGATCTTAACCTCAGATCATATTTGGAGATATGATCTGAGGTTAAGATCGGATATGATCTGAGGTTAAGATCGGATTCTAACTCTACCTGATGAGATCTCAGTTTATAATAACTGTTGATCGATAACATCGACATGCCAGTGTCGCAGATTTTGTACATGTCTGTGTAAATAAAAATAATCATATATATATATATATATATATATATATATATATCATATAAAATGTTGGGCAAAGATAATTCAATGAAGAAATATGTTATTTAGGGAATTAGTTTTGCAAAAACATCCATTGGATTTTTTTTTAAATCTTATAAATACTTTCAATATTTATTTGAAATTACCGTCCTTTTAAATAATTTTAAAAAGTTAAATTGAATAATTAGGATATCATTTGGTCATTAATTTATTAATTAAAACAAATTGGCATTACACTGTAACTAAAATCAAGAAAGAAATGGCACGTTTACAATATCAGTAGGCAGGCTCGTGAAGATTTACGTTACAAATGCAGGAAGAGGGAACTGGATAATGATGCCGGTCTGGTGTATGAACAAAATGGAGAGAGCACATTTATTTTTTAGATATGACACCGAAATGCATTCTAATTTATTTTTTATTTAGTAATTAGATACACGTGAAGTTGTCTCATGATTTTTATTATTATTGAAAGATTCATAGATAGAAGATTGATTTCTTAATTAAATTATTTTTAATAGGTTCTAAATGGGCACTTGCATTGTTTTTAAATTCAATTAAAGATTCGATTAATAGTAGAAAAACATATCATAATTCAATGCTTAAAGTAAGGTTCACGTGTGAAATGACACGAAGACACACGTGGTCTCATACTTTTTATTTATATATTTAGATTACAATGAAACCTCGAAATGGTTTTATATTCTCTTTGAAATATATTGTTACGGTACCAGCATTTTCGTCACAAAAGCGACGTCTCCTGATAAGTATCTCGTCTTCGTTCGAAATGTGTTTAGCAGCCACCGGAAGTTGCCATAATCATTCATTCTTCTAATTCCCTTTTGGGTACGATGTTAAAATCTCACTTCATCTCATAGATTTAATGGGATTTGAATTACTACGAACAGATGTTAAGGGCCCTTCAGCTCATCATAGTTCTACTACGAATTACATCGTGTAATGTTTAGATTGTATAGCAGGAAGTGTCGATCGTAACAGAGTCGCCTCCCTTGATTTTGTCACGTCATGATAAAAGAACTCAACAAGGAGAACTCGGTAATGAGAACTCGGCAACGAGAACTAGGCAACTAGAACCCAACAACAAGACAGCAAAGGTAACGAACTCCTTAAAATAACCTCAAATTGTCGTCTATGTCACACATCGAACTGGTCCAAGAATGATAGCCGTGTAAATAATGTAAAATGTATGTCATATTATTATGTGCCCTATTCTTATAAAAATAACTGTGTTAAATAATAAAAGGGGGAAATAGAGAGAATACTAGTGAATCTATTTGCTTATAGAGTAAGAACCGTATTATTTCCCATAACCTGGATAAATTTGCTTTCATTTTACTACATCACTATAAAGTAATATCTCATCTAACTACAAGTGTCTTGTGGGGGTCTAAGTGATATGATAGGTGGGTAAGGGTTAGATTAGGTAACAAAATGAAATTTACACGTTGAAATTAGATTAAGTAGAAAGAGTAATTTCCCATAAGGAAGTAAGAACTTTAGTTGACGTGTCCTAGGAAGTGAGGTCACCACTACTAATATAATTTTAGTGGTTGATTCATCCTAAAGGACGTAGCAGTTACATCCGTGTTCTGGTATACGATACATGTTACCAGCTCAGGTTAGGGTAATAACGTTACATTGTCATTAAGTACATGGTAACGTAAACATGGTCAAACCTGAGCGTAACTATTTTCGTAGGGCGAGAAGATGCTTCGTTCTACATACCCATTTTTAAGCCCAGTTTAAACGGAATATTTACATCTGAAGGTAGGGTTAGGGTTGATATGAACTTATTTCGTCACTTCATCGGCTTGATTCGTTGCAATTCGAGTCAAGTAAGTAATCGAGCAGACTCGACAGAAAAGATAAACTTTCAAAGAGAACGGCGTATTTTTTTCTTTTTCATTAACTGAGGTTTTACAATTTTTTTCCTTTTAATTTGTTACGAAATATTGACTTCTTGCTAAGTTTTCTCTTTTTTCTCTATTGCTCTCTTCTTTTCTTTCCTTCTTCTTTTCTTCTTTTACGTCTAAATATTTCTTAATCCGTTCTATTTCTTTCCTCCTACTTTTTCTTCTTCATTGCGAAACTACTTCTTTTTTCCACTTCTTTTGTTACTCTTTCTTCTTTAACATTAACGTTCTCTTCTTCTTCTTCTTCTTTTTTCCTTTTATTCTTTATATTTTACTGTTTCTTATTCTTCTCATTTTTTCTTCGTTTTTCTTCTTCTTTTTCTTCTTTCTTCAATTTTCCTCTTATTCTTTCTTCTCTTAGTTTGTCTTCTTCAATGTTGTCTTCTTTTAATCTTTTTTCTTCTTCTTCTTCATCTTTCTGTTTCTTCTTCATCTTTCTGTTTCTTCTTCTTCTTCTTCTTCTTCTTCTTCTGCTTCTTTTTCTGTTCCTTCTATCTTCTATTTCTTATCCCTTTCCTTCTTTCTTCTTTTACTGTTTCTTATTCTGACCAATTGGTTTTAATTTTTCTTCTTATTTTTCTTATTTATTCTATTTCCTTATTATTCTTTTTAGTTTTTCTTCTTAAATGTTGTCATCTCTTAATCTTTTTCTTCTTTGTTCATCTTTCTGTTTTTTCTTCTTTTTTTCTTCTTTATCTTCCTACGTTCCTTCTATACTATATTTCTTTTTTCTTTTATGCTTTCTTCTTTTACAGTTTCTTAGTCTTCTCAATGTTTTCTTTTTTCTTCTTATTTTTCTTTCTTTCTTCTATTTTCCTCCTATTCTTTCTTCTCTTAGTTTTTCTACTTCAATGTTGTCTTTTTTATATCTTCTTTTCTTCTTCTTGTTCTTCTTGTTCTTCTTCTTCTTCTTCTTCTTCTTCTTCGTCTTCTTCATCTTCTTCCTCTTCTTCTGTTTCTTCTTCTTCTTGATCTTCCTACGTTCCTTCTTTCTTCTATTTCTTCTTTTACTTTTACCCTTACTTCATCTTCTTCTTCATCTTCTTCTTCATCTTCTCCTTCTTCATCTTCTTCTTATTCTTCTTCATCTTCCTACGTTCCTTATGTCTTCTATTTATTCTTTTATATTTACCCTTTCTTCTTCTTCTTCTTCTTCTTCCTCTTTCTTCTGATTCTTCTTCTCCTTCCTCTTTCTTCTTCTTCTTCTTCTTCTTTCTTCTTCTTAATCTTCTTCTTTCTTCTTCTTCATTTTCTTCTTCTTCTTCTTCTTCTTCTTCCTCTTCCTACGTTCCTTCTTTCTTCTATTTCTCCTACTTTTACCCTTTCTTCTTCTTTTTTTCTTTCTCGTTCTTCTTCTGCTTCTTCTTCATCTTCTTCTTCTTCTTCTTCTGCTTCTTCTTCATCTTCTTCTTCCTTTTTCTTCTTCTTCTTCTTCTTCTTCTTCTTCTTCTTCTGTTTCTTTTTCA
>OY744522.1:188948771-189006001 GCA_963556195.1 Sepiola atlantica
TTCTAATTCACTTTCGGCATACATTGTAAAAATCTCACTTCATCTCGGTGATTTAATGATATTTGAATTGCTACGAAAAAAAAAATTGAAAGTTCCTCCAGTTCATGATGTTTTTATCGCAACTTTCATGCAGATAAAAAATATATAGTCCTAGCTCACCGTACGTGCTATGCTTCGATGGCTTTGTGGGGGGAACAGTTAGTCTCTGATCCCCCAGCCGTGTGTTAACTTATACTGAGTTACATGACAATTACTATACAACAGGATTTCCCCTCTCACCACAAAAACAATAACATTAAATTTAGGCTAGCATTATGTATTTAAATCCGCATTTTGCCATCTACTAATTTATTTTACTACGGGTGTGCATTAGGAGATAAATTGACGTGGCGACCAAATGTAGCAAAGGCCCATACGTTCAAAGAAAACTGTTATCAGGCTCAGGGTCAGAAATAGAATAGACACGGTCAGTGCACCTTATTTAGTTCAACCTAACGAATACCTCTCAAAAGTTCAGATATGTTTCTTTACATAAGGTAGTCACCCATTAATTTTCATTACGTTATGATTGTATTTACACGCATACGCATTTTAGGAAATAAATAGACATGACAACAATTGTATTTACTACGCATACGCATTTTAGGAAATAAATAGACATGACAACCAAATGTAGCAACATCACAAGCATATAAGGACACTATTCGCACTGGTGTACTTATGATAACCATCGTTCACTGGTTCCGTTTTCTGGGGAACTGTAATAAACAATGTAATCATGAAAACATCTCATCCAATATTTTTATTTTTTTCCTCTTTTAATAATTGTTCATCATCATCATCATCATCATCATCATCATCATCATCATCATCATCATCATCATCATCATCATCATCATCATCATCAAATGTTTTCATTTATTTGTCTTGCTGTTCTTCTTCTCTGTTCTACTTCTTCTTCTTCTTCTTCTTCTTCTACTTTTTCTTCTTCTTCTTCTTCTACTTCTTGTTCTTCTTCTTCTTCTTCTACTTCTTCTTCTTCTTCTACTTCTTGTTCTTCTTCTTCTTCTACTTCTTCTTCTTCTACTTCTTCTTCTTCTTCTTCTTCTTCTACTACTTCTACTTCTACTTCTTCTTATGCTTCTTTTTTTACTTCATTCCTTTATTTACTACGTCTTTTATATGTTCTATATAACAGCAAACGGAACTGCTCCTTTAAAGCAACGTCCCCATATCAAGGTTTTGTTCGTTGTTTAAGAGCCGTTTATTTCAGATCAACGTAACAGGTTTTACCATTTAAAGTTACGATAATCATCGTTCACCGTTACCGCTTTCAGGAAAACTATAATCAACAATCGAACCGTAAAGACAGTTAGTTATTTGGAAGCGGTTTATTTCAGATCAACGTAATGAGTTTTACCATCTAACGTTAACTATTACATCATCTTCAATTACAAATTCTACGACCATGAAATCCTTACACATTCTGTTGATGGAACATTGGAATAATATCCGGCTGGAAGAAATGAAAACACTGATTAGGAATTGTATCAACCGTCTGCGTCGTTTTGCAACTGCTCACAGAAAGAACACTGAACATCTCGTCTAACATCTTTATTTTTCTCCTCTTTTAATAATATTTATATTATTTAACAACTATTTTTTTATTTCCCACAATTACATATATAGGTGTTAATTAATTATACTAAATTTCCTGTTTTTGTGGTAATTATTTGAAATCCTACGATAGAAAAATAATAATCATAACTTGTAAAATTTCATGGGTTACTTCCTAAACCAAATAAACATATCTGATAGAAATGTCATGAAAACACGACCAGTAGCATGATCATTAAATCGCAAACTACATGCAAAAATATATATATATTCTTTGTATTCCTGCAATATAGGGTGTGTCTCGGGTATCTTGAGCGAATACACAATATCCTTTAAACTATCGGTAACATAGCGACTTGAGTTCATCTAAGAGACGGTTGCTGGTTTAAAATATGTATTCTGTTTCGGTATTAAATAATCATAAAATAGTTTATAATCCGTAAAACTGATCAACCGAAAAGCTTTAGTTACCAATTCATCAATCATATGACATATATTATTGAGAGATAGTAACATGCTCATCACTATCTTAGATTGTGTAATGTAGGAAAAGGACAAGTTGTATGCCCTTCCTGTCCTTTCTGCCTTTTCTGCCCTTTCTACTCTTTCCAGGACAGAATTGAGGGTGACGTCAGAGCCTGAAGAGTAATGTGAATTCCTCTTCCATCATGCTCTCTCTCTCTCTCTCTCTCTCTCTCTCTCTCTCTCTCTCTCTCTTTCTCTATTTTCGGTGCTCAGAAACGGGGGGGGGGGCACTGTTCGATCGATGGTGGCGGAAACTGCCGACTCCTCTTCGAAAGAAATCGTCCGAAAACGTGAGCGACGGAAAGAAATTTGATTTTGGGGAACATAACTGTTGAATTGACAAGTGAGGATAAGTTAAAATTATGAACATTTATTTAATGAAATAAATTAATAAATGAGGATAAGTTAAAATTAGGAACATTTATTTATTGAAACAAATTAAACATTATGTACAACAAATAAATAAATAAAACTTTGATAAACATTTGAAATTTAAAAAAAAACGAAATAAATAAAACTTTGATAAACATTATGTATATCAAATAAATAAATAGCAAACTTTTAATTGAAATAAAAAACGAAATAAATAAAACTTTGATTTGAAAAAAAAAGTAAACATAATTGACTGAACGATAAATGTGGAAAAAAAACAAGTTTTAAACAGAGTATTGACTGAACGATAAATCCCCAAGTAAACTCTTCAAAGTTTAACCGGTTTACGTCCATTTCGTGAAAAAGTAATTAACCCAATATTAGTTATCTCCCCCAAAATCAAATTTCATTCTGTCGATCACAATTTCTCCCGAAGAGGAGTCGGCAGTTTCCGCCGCCATCGATCGAACAGTGGCCCCCGTCTCTGCAGTAGCACCCTATTTTCTTTAGACTCTTAGTAGGAAAGGGTACATTTGCTTACAACCGGTGCCTAAATAATGTGTGGTGCGTATTCCCCCTCCCCACTCTCAAAGGTACTTAAAACCACTTCGGTTCACTACATTCCTTTTCCGGAAAACAATAATAAATGATGTAGACCGTTATTTAAAAGCGGTTTATTTCAGATCGACAAGCATGCTGTTCAAATCCAAGATGGCGGACTAAAAAATAAGAATACTACAACAGACATCATCATCGTCGTCATCAGCACACTGGTAATTACACGAAAGCAGATTAAAGTCACCGGATGGCACAAATTTGTAATTGGTTCCCCCTTCAGCCATGTACCAACTATAATAGCAGTTATCTTTTAAACACGAACGATGGTGTCGCTCCCCATAGAGGACAGGGTATTTACTCAGTCTATTCCTTATATATAAACCTTGCATCCTGATTTAAATCGAGATCTAGGACATTTTTCAATAACTTTGCATCCTGTATCTATATAAATATTTAGACGTAGCGGTCAGATAATCAGTGCAATAATTGATGAGATATTTTCTATTGTCAAAACGCTTGTTTCCATTGTAACTCCTAATGCTTAAATAAGTAGGAATCTGTCAGTCAAGTACCGGAAGAATATTGGGGATGTTGAACAACTGATATTAATGCAATTTGTAACGCTTAATGAGGATCACCTTTTCGACCCCCACCATAATGGCCGGTTATCTTCTTGTCGACAGAAACAGCGGTTCTCTTATTAGCAGGTAAGTAGTTGGCTCATTGAGTAGTGACGTTTCTCTATTTTCTTCTATTCTTTCTCATTGTTGTTAAGCAGCTGTCCTTGTCGCAGCCGAAAAGAAGCAGCGGCCGTTTCTTCTTTCATTTGGTTCAGTAATCAGGTAAGAAACAAACGTAACCCATGTTGGTTTAATGGCGGCATGCTCTTTGATGTGTTTTTCTTCTTTTACAGCACTGTAAAGTTACATATTACGTAAGCTTCCCATTGCTCCCTCCCATGGGGAGACAAAGATCGAGTTTCGAAAAAATGACGACCGAATCCTAACTAAATATTATTTAAATAAATAAAACGAATGTTACTCTTCTATAATTATTTAAAATTGTACTGTTGAAGTCGACAGGATTATAGCATTCGATTTTAAAACAATTAATTTCAAAATAGGTAAAGTCGGGAATGTTTACCTTAGCAACATTTTACTGATCGGACGATCTCATTTTTCATTGTGTGTGTGAAAGGTGATAACATACGTACATACGAACACGAAATGTCTTAACGTATTATAATATAGATAGCCATGAAAATAGATCACATTAATTTATCTACAAAAGAATGGTTCAAAGAAAATGGGGAGTTCATTGTGTAGGATCTTTCTTTCATCTTCGCCACATCTCATTTTGAACTTCCAGTCCGTGACGTCATATCCTGACATATAACTTAAACTCTAATTTTTAAATTCTTATTGAATTGTCCATTATTTTCCTTAATTTAACATTATGTGGGAAATATCGTTTTAGAAAGAACTTTACACATCCAGTCCAATATCGTTACAATATTTCATATCTCAATTTTGAACGCTGAGCCATAGTAAAATGAGGGATATACGATGCACACATTATCATATTGGCACAATTTATGAGTTTCATGTGGTTCATATGGGACCCAGATTCACGTTTCTTTACTTTGCTTATTGGTTTGAGATGATCACGTGTGTGTTTATTAACATTACATTGAAATCTCTCTTACTTCGTACGGTCGGAGAAACAGGGAACAGGGAGGGAATTTTTATAAACAAGCAGCTAGAGAAATTAAGCTCTTAGAGTAGGACATCTTTCAGCAGTAGGGACCACTACAGTGAAGGGGTGGGATTTTGCTGCTAGTTGGATGCTAGTAGAGTAGTTCGGAGGTATTTTTATACTGAGGGGATGCAAGTGCAATAAGTTAATCGGAACACAGTCCGTAGATATACTTATGAAAAACACAGGGATGAAACATAGTGGCGATGTGATAAAAACTGGGGCTTGGTAGATTGTGCGAGATATATTAGGTTAGACATTTTCTTCAGAAGGGAACTAGGTGTTACAACATCGGCATCTTCGAAGGAGGATGTACTGACTGAGATGATCGAACAGGCAATAGTCACCCTCAACTCAGTCTGAAGGGGTGGGATGTTGATGCTAGTTGGATGCTGGTAGGGCTGTTCGGGGGTATTGTTATGCTGATGGGATACAAGAGCAGTAAGGTCATCTGAGCACAGTCTGTAGATGTACTTAAAAAACCAACACAGGGATGCAACATTGTGGCGATACGACAAGAGCTGGAGCGTTACAGACAGTGCAGAAATACTGACTGAAAAAATAGTCTGATATCGAGCAGGCAATAGTCACCCTCAACACCGACTGATGGTTCGGCTATGAGCCAATGAACAAGCTACTAAGTTGTCGTTAGGTCTCGTTTTTTTTGCTTAAAACAAGCGACGCGATTCTTCTTATTTAAATACGATACAGCAAATAGAAAGACATTACTGATGCTATCATATTCAGAACTTTTGGTTGGCATTATTACGATCAGACGTGGTTTAAGCTCTCACTTTCAGAGATGGCTGTGATTGGCACACACGTAATACCACATTACATGTGTAACAAACTGTTACGCCTAAGACCCCCATCCCACCATTTCGATGCCAGTATCTTTTAGATGGTCGACCGATTTTTTTTTAACGACCGCTAGACAATTGAGAAATCAAGTTTCCTCTCGTCAAATTCTCAGTTTATTTTTATATTTAGATTTCTACTTTAACGACGTTTACAATGAACGAAATAAATTATACGCGACCCTCGGGCTGTTGTACAAAACATAAAATGAATCGCCTCGTCTGTCAGGATTATTCATAAACATTTACACTTACGGCTACAACATGAACTTAATATTTATACTTCTATATATACAATGCACACACACACATACACACACACACACACATATATATATATATATATATATATATATATATAATGTATATTATATACTCGAGCGCTTTTGTAGACACGCCTGCGCGTATAAATATATATATACCTAAATTAAATTAACTATGTTTGTAGACTCACATTAATACGCATATGTACGATATAGCCTTAGGCATATATATATATATATATATATATATATATATATATATATATATATATATATATATATATATATATATATATATGTATATATATATATGTATAATTAATTAATTATAAATATGTGTTTTTCATCTACATACGTATACGTTTAATGCTTACGGGAATCGTAGAGAAGAATTATTCACACAGGTCGCCGTACTCGAACCCCCGGAACACGTTATATTTCAAACTGAAATTGCAACGTCTAAGCCCACACGGCCGTTGTCAACAACTCGGTAAATGAGCGAGAGATACATCCTATTAAAAAACAGCTGTCGTAGAGAGTTCAACTTTTGAAAGGAACATTGCATTTAAGCCACGATGACGGCTGTGTTAATACTACTCGGTACAGAGCCCAGCCTAATAATTAATTATGAATATTTGATTTTCATCTACATACGTATGCGTTTCATCCTTACGGGAATCGTCAGGGTAGAGAAAAATTATTCACACTAGTCGCCCGGCTCGAACCGTGGAACACGTGTTATATTTCAAACCAAATTCCAACGTCTGTCTGTTTGTCTGTCTGTCTGTCTGTCTGTCTCTCTCTCTCTCTCTCTATATATATATATATATATAAATATATATATATAATCATTACTATTGAATATGTATATATTGTGTTTCTCTCTCCATGTATAAATTATTTAAAGTTTTTTTAATCTATTAATAATGGAGATTATTATCTATCTGTCCGGCTGTCTGTCTGTTTGAAGCCGAAACTCCATCAGATTAATATTACTATTTACTTAGTCCGCCAGCTTCTTTATATACTACTACAAAAACGCCGTAAACACTATGAACATTTCTCAATTTACATAATTAATTGCTTTTAAACTTCTAATAAATTAGTATTCGCAAATATACACTCATGATTGTTTTCTTCAGATTTCCACATGTATTTACGCTATTTTGCTCGCTAATAATCTTACTTATAAATTATAATTATTTCTTTATATATATATATATATATATATATATATATATATATATATATATATATATATATATATATGAAATGAGTTACGCAGTTAATCTATCTACTGCTAAAATGATTGAACAGCCGGCGTCACTCCATTGAATTGGTTACCTTCCTGTGATTATTCACTATGGACGCAAGTCGGCGCGTTATTTAAAATGTAAAGAAAACGCTGGCCTTTACCGTCTTTCTTTTACTCTGATTTTTGTTTATTAAGATGTTTTGAGTTTTTTTATTTTCTTAATTTTATTAGCCATTATGTTTTAAAACACAAATTCACCCAATCAAATTAGTAATTAAAATAATAAATGATTTAAAAATTACTATTTAAAAACACACACACACATTATAATGAATTTAGTTTAGGTAAACTTTTACTTTTCGAGAACATTTAAATAGCTATTCGTTTTTACTGTATTTGATTTTTTAATACTTTCATTATAGGGACACTTTTTCTTCCGATTTAAAAAAATCCAATATTATCATTTTTCACGACCTCAACTGAATTTATGATTTCGTTTTTAACTTTTACGCTGTTAAGCTTTTATTTACAAACTGTTTTTTATTATTCCATGTTTTATTTATTAAAATAAAAGATGTGATTTGTTTTTCTTTTCTGTCAACAACAAAACTAACACATTGTACTGGAAAACTCTACAACTGATTTTAGAATCAAATTGTCTAATTAAAAAAAGTCATTAAACAAACACACACACACACACACACGCACACATTCTAATGAATTTAATTTAGGTAAACTTTCTTTCCGAGAGCATTTACATAACTAATCGTATTCACTGTATTTGATTTTTTGGTGCTTTTTCACTGTAGAACTCGCTCTCACTTTGACCCCGTCGTTAGAGTTAGGGTCAGGGTCAAAGTGTGGGTTAGGGTTAGGGTTAAGAGTTAGAGTTATAGTAAGGGTCATGATCAAAGTTAGCGCGGGTCCTACAGTGAAAGAGTACCGATTTTTTTATTGTTTTATTTTAGGTACTCCTAAATACTGTTCGCTGTATTTAGTTTTTTAAATTGTTTATTTTAACAATTTTTTTAATCAAATTGTTTAATTAAAATAATAATTGATTTAAAAATTACTAATGAATTTAATTTAGGTAAACTTCTTCTCGAGAGCATTTAAATGACTAATCGTGTTCGCTGTATTTGATTTTTTTCTTCTGTTTTTCTTTTTTTTTCTTTTTAATTAAAAATATTTATATGTATGGGGGAGGATAAAAAAAATTGGGAGGGGCGGTCAACATTTTTTTTTTTCTTAACAAAAATATTTCTATTTATGGGGGAAGGTAAAATAAAAAAATTGAGGGGGGGTCCAAAAATTTGTTTTTTAAAGTAAAAATATTTCTATTTATGGGGGAGAGTAAAAAGAAAATAGGGGTGGGGTCGAAATTTTTGTTTTCTTTATTTTCAACTAAAATATTCTTGGTCATAAACAAAGAAAATCAATGTCTAACCACCCAAGAAATATGACTAGGGGCTCCATCGGTTTACGCGTGAACGTTCATTTCTGACGCGGCAGCCTAGCAAAAATATGGAACCGGAGGGAGCATATATTTGTTAGTGCATATAACGGAAGTTAGTCAACTTATTTAATATATATATATATATATATATATATATATATATATATATATATATATATATATATATATATATATATATATATATATGTATGTATATGTATATATATATATATATGTATATATATATATGTATGTATATATATATATATATATGTATATATATATGTATATATATATATATATATATGCATTTGTGTTTGTATGTATCCGTGTCATGTATACATTTCGCTCCCCACGTGTATCTAAACACGACTGTTCTACTATCTAATTACTTTTATTTTTATTGTTTTTTTTATTAATGATGTTGATCTCACACTTTATCCTCTCAATAATAACTATTATTCCTATTGATATAATCCTATATCAACGTCGTTCTAATTACTATTATGTAATCCTTCTTATCATCATTTTTTAAAATTAAAGATATTTTAAAACTGAAATTTTAAAAGGTTTCTAAAATAAGGTATTTATGGAAATGCTTCTTACTGTTTTAATAGATTTACTTTCTATATATTCTTTATTTTATTTCTATTTCATAACTAAATTGTACTAAAACTCGTTTAACTTTGATTTCATAATTCTCTACTACTTTATATCTTTATCAAAGTAGAATAAACAGTGGTAGTGGTTATGGTACATGTATTATATATAATAATATTTATAAATAAATATTAAATTATTAATACCTACAGACGCTAGCGTGCAGGAAAGTAACAATTTCAGATGGTCGGGAGGCGCGAACCTGGTTCACAGAGTCAGCCTAGAATCTGCAAGCAGTCGCCATATCCACTCGGCCAATGGAAACTGTCACGTAATTAAGAGAAATATTAAGATCTATAAGTACCTATATATCCCAAATTCCCTATAAAGTGGAAATCTAGGAAAATCCTTGCTCTCCTCCGATATTTTTATAGGTGAATTAAATTCAATCAACTAACAAAATCGTTTATAGTTTTAAATATACTTAATTATGTTATGGGCTCCTCTTAGAAACAAAATTATATTTTTAAGCTATTCCATTACTGCTAGGCAACGTCGGACTGATGGTATTTTGGAGATGTATCTTCTAATTATTTCAACTACTATAAATCTAAAAAAACATTAAACTAAATCTAGCTTACTTTATTTATTCCTCTTTTTTCTTCTTTCTCCATTTTATCAATTTTATTTCCTGGCAATTGCTTTTGAAGGAAAATTAAATTGCCATTGGAGGAGTACCCATCTGGCAATATTTTCCATGTATTTATTTCATTTGCTTTTGAAAAAAAATTAAATTGCCATTGGAGGATAAATGAATTACTATTTTCCCAATAAATGTGATTTTATTATATTTGATTGACAGTTTTACCAAAATACGTCCATAAAATGTTGGCGTTTAACGATGCCATATCAAACTGAATCGTGACATATCGAGCGAAGAAGAAAGGTACGAACGAACGCGTCTGAAACGCTAAAGAAAACATTGTCAAAAGAGTTATCCACTTTGGCACCCGTTTATATTGGCAGCCGGGGTGAAATGCAGTGCTGTGGCTGCACCCTGCTATTCACTCGTAAACGACGGGTATCTGCGGTAAAATCGCACACCCTCAGAAAAGTAAACAGATTTACATGAAAAACCATAAACGTTAATTATCCACAAGTGTGGGGGCTGAACAGTGCTAGCTGTATTTACCTGAGATTGACAGAGACGAGAGGACATTAAAATAACTATTTACACGCGCATAAACACACGCAGACACCCTTTCTCTCTCTCGCTCTCTCAATCTCTCATACGCTCTATTCTTTACAGTCCTTTTCTCTTTCTTTCTCTCTTTCTCTTTCTCTCTATGGTCTATATTCACCAGTTTGTTTACCTGTCTGTGTGTCTCTCTCTCTTTTTATGCACTTCTGTCTCAATCTCATTCACTACTTGTCTGTCTGACTTTCTCTTTATATATATATATATATATATATATATATATATATATATATATATATATATAACATAAAATATAATAACACGAAATCACATTATTGTCGATGCAATAATTTATTTCAACCGTGTGGTTTTTTCAAGCATCACTCAGACAATTACATTTTTGAGACTGATAGAAAATGCCGTGTCAAAATTATGACACTTACGACCTGACGATATCATACATATAGACAACTTTACTCACGCGCATACACAAACTTAAATAAGCAACATCCTATGAGTATAGGATGTGTGCGTATTTAGGTTTGTGTATGCGCGTGAGTAAAGTTGTCTATATGTATGATATCGTCAGGTCGTAAGTGTCATAATTTTGACACGGCAGTTATTATTTTATTCCATTATAACACAAATATATATATATATATATATATATATATATATATATATATATATATATATATATATATATATATAGGAGTAAGGCTACCAACATTTGTAAAACGTTTTTTTCAACATTAATGTATTATATTGTTATTTTATAATTTTATAATTTTATATAACGCGTTTCAAGCGGTGGTCCGCTCCCATCAGATATGTGAATCCATTTGAAGAAATGTATTTCGATTTGAAAGAGTATTGTTTCATTCCGCTTGAAACGCGTTCTATAAAATTATAAAATGATAAAATAACAAAATAATAAATCAATGTTGAAAAAAACTTTTTACAAATGTTGGTAGCCTTACTCCTTTACATATATACTTTTCTCTCGTTGGAACTGCACTAGTACTGCACTATTCTCTTATATATATATATATATATATATATATATATATATATATATATATATATATATATATATATATATAAAGAACAGGAAAATGAAAATATGATGTATACCTTAAAGGTAGTATCTATCATGAAAAATTGATGCTCAATATACGAGATAAAGCAATTATATAGACACGTAAATAGGTGAGAATAAAGATTGTATAAAATAGAATATCTATTAAGTAATCAGTTGTTCAAAAAGGGGTTTCAAATTAAAGGAAATTTTATTATCTCCTCCTTAAAGCCATGGCTTTTCAAAGAATGATATCTTATCGTCAGAGAAGTGCAAACAGATAAGTTAATAAAGGGAAATTACCAAAAGTCATACTTTGATAAAGTATAAAAATAAAGATAATATAAGATAAAACATGCAATGTAAAATTAAAAAGGTTGAAAAAGTTGAAAATATAAGCAAAAGTACACCGTTGAAAGCACCATAAGAGTTCGTAGCAGCAGGTTATAAGTTAGGTAACATCCAATCATCTGAAGTGGTAAAAATCCGTTAAAGTTTGGGAAAGACAAAAATCATTAAAAGGCCCAGAGAATGCAGTTGGAAAAAAGTTGCAGTGTGTGAAAGTTCAGGATGTAAGTAGTGTATTAAAAGCCATAAGGAAAACTTCCATGAACTTTAACAAAGAAAGTTTTTATGGAATTATTCAATTCAACGTAAAAAAATAAAAGGTATTTTCAATCCAGAATATTAGCCGTAAGAAAAACCAACATTGAGATAAAAATAGAATACAAATAGAGTTGAGCCGTTAAAAATGGGATTTGAAATCAAACATGCAGCAGCTAATGGAAATATGAAGCAGCAAGGTATTAGTAGTAGGAGGGAGTAGACGGGTAAAGTAAAAATGAAGGGGAGGGTGGACCGCAAAAATAAACGTAAGAGTTCGACGTCAAAAAATGAGTTTAAAAGAAAATAGGCAGCAGTGAGCGAATAATTATGACTGTGTGGTAGGAGTGGTGGGTAAACAAGAGGTAGACAGGTTAAAAGGTTGTGTTAGGGGATTGCTTGTATTAAAACTAGGGGAGCGAAAGTAAACATAGAGACTAAGACTAAGAGGCTAAACGGTTTTGGAAATGATATTTTATGAATTAATATTCGGAGAGGTGATGTTTTTTTACAAGCATATATTGAATACTACACACACACTTTATATATATATATATATATATATATATATATATATATATATATATATATATATATATAAATATATATATATATATGGGAAAATGAAAAAGGAAAACCAAAAAATGGATGTTTTTTATGTGTACATCAACGTTTCGTCTTTATTTATAAGACTTCATCAGGATGATGATATAGAGAAAAATGTCATGCAAGTACAGATACATGTAGGGTAGACATATTGGGAGGAAAAATAAAATGAAATAATGGCCACTACTGGGTGGACGTCCGTACTTATTGGAGAATAAAAATTCATTTTTATTCTCCAACAAGTACGGACGTCCACCCAGTAGTGGCCATCCTTCTCTTCCCATATATATATATATATATATATATATATATATATATATATATATATTAAAGTGTTTTTCACCTACGGACCGCGGAGTTTCAAGCTCTTTTACCCTCATCAGTGTAGAAGTAGCATTTGCAGGCAGTCGCATGAGCTCGAACGCCGTTCATAGATTCAGTCTAGAATCAGGAGACTAACGCTCAGAACCACACGACCGCGAGAAATCGACACAGACAGTAATTGAAATTACACTTACCCGGGAGGCGGGGTAAGCGTCTTGTCGTCTATACGGAAATATATATATATATATATATATATATATATATATATATATATATATATATATATATATAGGAAACATCTATTGCAAGCAAGTATTGTTGAATATAAGAGACAACTGATGTCTAGATATCCTTTGATAGATCCTTTCAATAGTCCGAATCAGAGTCTTTGTTTTAGTGGAGAATTGGCTGATGAATTTGCTATAGTTAGGATTTGTCTCCCAAGTACCTTCAGACCCATATTCATAATTCCCGCCAAAACCTTCTATAAATACTAACACATGGTCTATACCTGATTAACCTCATTCCCCTGAAGATGGACCCGGATGGGTTTGAATGTACTTGGGACACAAATCTAAACTATGGCAAATTCATCAGCAAATTCCCCTCCGAAACTAAGATCCTGATTCGGACTATTGAAAGGATCTACCAAAGGATATTTAGACATGAGTTGTCTCTATATTCAACAACAACACACACACACACACACACACACACACACACACACATATATATATATATATATATATATATATATATATATATATATATATATATATATATATTTATATATATATTCCCCTTTAACTTTTTTCATCCAACGCTTCTCCAGATTTCTACGCACTGTGTCATCCCATCTGACATATCTTCGCTTTCCGCTTTAACCTTCTACTCACACTCTCTCCTTTTCTACCGTCACACATCTATTTAGCATGCACTTCTGTATTTATGAATTAAATGCGACTTACTTAATAACTAATAATACAGATTTCGTCCGGCAAGATCACGAACTGACGTGCTGGCTGTAATATCGCACATAGTCAGTAAATCTATCGATGCAGGCTTTATCTCTAAGACGATAGCTCTTGACATATCAAACGCCTTTGATACGGTTTGATACAAAGGGTTGTTTCACAAGCATACTAACTAGGGAATATCTGGAAATGTATGTTCAAGTATCAAAATCCTTTCTCTATGATCGGTATATAAAAGTAGTTGTTGATAGGCTAAAGTCTAAAGCAAGTGGAATAGACGCCGGCGTGCCTCAATGATCCATTTTTGGCTAATCGGAATGAAGACCTGTGTTCCAAGTTCGAATCCAGTCGGTTCTGCAGGACCACTTTCACTTAGGGATGTTGGCAACTTTCTTGTGGTCCTTCCCGTAAGTACCCGATGTCTTTCCAGAAAGATTTTCTAACTAGAAAAACATCGGGGAAACTAATGCCAACACTAGAATCATCTGATTCACACGAGAGAAGAAGACTAATCCCTCTTCTTGCTTTTCATCAATGATCTTCCGAATAATATTCTTAGATCCTTCGTTGACATGTATGCAGCCCACACAACTTGTGATTACGAATTTGCTGAGTCTTTCTATTCTGATCTGCATCACGTTGTTTAGTGGAGAAAATGTGGCGTGTTATGTTTAATACGAAGCTTCTCTTCTTTCACCAGCAACGTTGAAACCCATTTTCTTCTTAGTTGAAATCAATTCCCTTCTCTTTAAGGAGGCCCGTGTATTGATAAGCGCTTAGGAGTGACTTGCACTCTAGACCTGAAATCGAAGACTTACGTCGAATATGTTACTAAGGTCGCTAGGAAAAAGGGTTTGACCATTCCACCGCTCCAGAAAGTATCTAACTCCGGATGCGATCCTCTACCTGTTGCAGAGT
This sequence comes from Sepiola atlantica, assembly GCA_963556195.1. Lineage (NCBI taxonomy): Eukaryota > Metazoa > Mollusca > Cephalopoda > Sepiida > Sepiolidae > Sepiola > Sepiola atlantica. The sequence goes on from OY744522.1 coordinate 188,963,731, forward strand.
GAGATATGTGCTAGGATGGAGTATTTCTACGACATCAAGGGCAGGGCACTCTTTCATGCCTTGACAGAGTACCAAATCGACTTCGGATTCTAGTGGTGGGATCCTCTTTTCTTCCATACGGTCTCTTTCTCACCGAAGAGACGTTGGTAGTCTTTCTCTACTCTAAAAGAATACAAAATCAACTTCGTAATGTAGTAGGGCATGACCTCTTTATTTCGCTACAACCTTTCTTACCGAAGAAATGTCGTAGCTCTTTATCTACTCTATCGTTATTTCCATGGTAGATGCTCGCCAAAGCTTAAATATCTGGTTCTCACAGAACTCGACACTCTATCGCAATTGAAAAGGACTTTCCTTTCTTCCTTTCGTCAGTCAAAACCAAACGAACTTTCCACGAACAGAGTTTTATTTTTTTCCAAGCATTTCCCATGTGTGGAACACATTGCTGCGTGACTGTTACCTTGCAAACTACAACATTGTAGCCTCTAAGTCAAATACTTCTTGAGCCGAGCCGTACGTTTTAGTAATCAAATTTTGTCTTTAACGTTCAGCATCCGACTAAAAGTATGATTAACCCTTATCCTCGAGTTGCTTTTGACTTTAGTAAGTGATGACTCATTAGTATTAAAATCGTGTTTTTTTTTATTTCGAAGAAATATTTTAATGAATCGAAATAAAGGTACTACTCCAGAGAAAGCGCCTAATTTCCGTGACTGTTCGGCCGCAGCGATAGGGCAGATCGCGGAAGCGCCCGAGAGCTGCTGAGACGAAAACGAGGGTGTAAACAAAACAGGAAAGAAAACTGACCAATACGGTTGCTCCAAAGCAGATTATAGCAAGCAGCCGATAATAATTGGAAGGAATCGCAAATCAAAATGCAAAATGAATTTCCAGCAGTTGTGTCAGACCTTGGAATCTCCGGAGCAGGTGATGCAGTTCTGCCAGCAGAAATGTCTTCTGCCGACCAGAATGAGGTGTAACAAGTGTAAACGACCTTGCCGCTTGACGTCCAGGAAGAATCTTTCGGACAAGTATTCTTGGAGAGGCCCCACCCAAGAATGCGGGGCTTGGGTGTCTGTACGAGTAGGAACCTTCTTTTATCGATCCAGGATGGAAATAGCAACGATATTGAAAGTAATCTATCGAAATAAAATATCAGATATGTTTATTTGATTTGCTATTACTTTTCGTTGTACCGTGAGACATGTGCTTTTTTTGCACTAATTAGTCACAGCTTATCAAGGCCTTAATGCCACTTGAGGATACGGGTTAGTTTGGTGGTCAGGTGGACGGTGAGACAACACCTTGAGGATGGGGGCTGACGGTTGAACTGAACAGAATTTGATTATCTGAGAAAACGGTTCAACAAGAACTTGTTAACAACCATGTTTTAGTCAGCTGTGAAGCAACCAGGCGGTATTGTGTTCCAGAAACGGGCAGTTCTTGGAAATAAAACTGTCTCATAGAAGTTCCGCTTAGCTCCAGGTACACATCGAAAGATATGAAAATTATTTACGGTGGTTTTAGCTAACCGAGATTTTGCTGTGAATGTTTAACAGGAGGAACCAACGATTGGAGCTCAGCCGAATACTTACCATGGAAATAACGATAGAGTAAAGAAAGACGAGCAGCGTTTCTTCTGTGAGAAAGAGGCTAAAAGGAAGAGAAGAGGTCATCACCCACTAAATTTCGAAATTGCCAAAGCAGGAAAAGTGCTATCAGCTGCACCTCACCAGATGTGGCAGTAGTTCTCCATCTTAGGACGTACATGACATTTATACAGGTAGAGGATTGCGTCAGGAGTGAGATCATTTCTGGAGCAGTAGCATGATGAAGCCATTTTTTCTAGCAACCGTAACAATATATCTGATGTACGTCTTCCACTTCAGGTCTGGAAGCTTATCAAAGTAGTGGGTCTAATCAAAGAGAAAGACATCCATTTTAGATGGTGCAAAGTTATAATCCGAGCGTTGGTGGTAAAAGGAGAGAAGTTTTGTTTTAGATTTATTAAAAGCCACTTTTTCCTCATTGCACCACACGTGCCCGATGTTGGCAGAGAGAGAGAGAGAGAGAGAGAGAGAGAGAGAGAGAGAGAGAGAGAGAGAGAGAATAAAACAAATCCTGATCATTAATGTTCCTCGTAGTGCTGCCATAGATGGTTGTGTCATCTGCATAAACGTAAATGAATGATCTTAGAATGTGATTTTGGAGATCATTAATGAATGTTAGGAAGAAGGTTAGGCCTAGAATGAATCATTGAGTCACGCCAGAGTAAATTACTAAGTGATTCGGAATTCTGCTTATCAACGACTACTTTTATTAAACCGGACATAGAGAAAGGTTTTGATGGTTTAGAGGACATTTCCAGATATTCCATACTTACCAATCTTGTAAAGCAGACGGTCATGCCAAATCCTATCAAAAGCTTTTAATATATCAATAGCTATTGCCTTAGAAACGAATCCCGCGGGAATTTTCTGCTGATTAAGCGATTTTGATTCACCTCATCTGTAAATTTGTCTATAGACATCATATAAGACCGTAATCTAATATTTTCTAGGACATTTCAGATTGTTCTTTCGGACACACGGTGTTATTTGCAATCGGCGTCAAGGATCTGTGAGGATTACCACCAACAGTGTGCTGTACTTGGAAAATATATTCAGGTGTTCTAACACTAACAAAGTGTCTAGAATGGTTAGATAATGTTGATATCTTTCAATCTTAAGCCTTTGACTTTTTGCAAACGTTGTAGACGAATCATCAAGCAACATTAAAACTGGTTCCATTCACCTTTATTTGCGTTGTAATTACATTGGCTGCCACTGATCATTTTAAAATATAGAAAACAAATAATATTCCTGTTATAGTAAAAAGAACCTCCATCCTCAAATACATTACGCATTTCTTTCTCCAACATGTGTGTATATATATATATATATATATATATATATATATATATATATATATATATATATATATATACGTAAATCATCGGTAAGTTTCGAGATATTTGTATTACGTCTGAATGCGATGTGTTTGAAACTGGATCCGACGAAAACATCAGATTTTTTTGATTTCTTTGAAATTTAACTCGTGAATCTAATCTACACAAATTCCTGCCTTAACATTTTTTGATAAGTTCAAACTGCGACCTGCTGTTCGGAACACGTGCGCATTTACCTCCCTTGTGGGCGCGGCTTCTTTTTTATTCCAACGTTTGCACTAAAGATCAGATTCCATAATCGCTGATTAAAAGTAATCCAACTCATTATTTTTTTTCTTTTCGTTTTAAAAGTAAAAATCGTTTATCAATGTTATTCGTATGTTAGTCGCACATCTTTTAAACGAGGAAAATGTTAATCTAATAAATTATAATAATACAAGTTATGTCTCTCTCTCTATATATAGATATATATATATATATATAATATAATATATTAATACAATATTTATAAATAAATATTATTAATACTTACAGACGCTAGCGTTTCAAGCTTATTGCTCTCATCAGTGCAGGAAAGTAACAATTTCAGACGGTCGGGAGGCGCGAACCCTGTTCACAGAGTCAATCTAGAATCTGCAAGCAGTCTCCATATCCACTCGGCCAACGGAAACTGTCACGTAATTAAAGGAAAGTAAGATCTATATGTACCTAGAAGCGGGCACAGATAGAAGATTAGTCGAGAGTGTTCGACGTACGTATTCGGAACTTTGCATTAGAGCTTTTTGATAGTCTATTTTTAACATCCCAGAGAGTTCTCAACTTTAATTTCTTAAATGGGCTTAGTATAATATTTATAAATAAATATTAATTTATTAATACTTACAGACGCTAGCGTTTCAAGCTTATTGCTCTTATCAGTGCAGGAAAGTATATATATAATATATATATATATATATATATATATATATATATATATATATATATATATATATAATGGAGTTTATGTAGCTGTCGGTCTGTCTCTCTGAATCCGAAACTCCATCAGAGTAGCATGGTTATTTACTAAGTCCGCCAGCTTCCTTATATACTGCTAGAAAAACCACCGGAAACACTATGTGCGTTTCTCAATTTACATAATCAATTGCTTATCAACTTCTAATAAATTACTATTCGCAAACATACACTCATGATTGTTCTCTTAAAATTTTCATATATATATATATATATATATATATATATATATATATATATATATATATATATATATACGCTATTTTGCACGCTAATAATCTTACTTATAAATTATAATTTAGACAGACAGACAGATACATAAACTCCATTATTAATCGATTTCTTTTATTTACATATATACATACATGTACTGCGCTACGTAGTTAACAACGCTGGCTGTTTAACCAGTGGTTTCCTCCCTCCCTCCGGTAATTAAATATGGCGATCTGATTAAACAGCCATCGTAATTACGGCGCGTTACATAAAATGTAAACAACAACGCTGGCATTCACCGTGCTCATTTTTTCATTTTAAAAACCATTCTAAGTTTGTTTATTTTCATTATGTTTTAAAACAAATTCACTGAATCAAATTGTTTAATTGAAATAATAATTGATTTAAAAATTACTCTTAAAAAACACGCGCACACACATACACACATTATAACGAAATTAGTTTTCCACTTTAGGACCCGCGCTAACTTTCACCCCGTTGTTACGGATAGGGTCAGTATTTTGTTTTTTTAAATTTTTGATTTTAATTTACGCACACTTTTTTTCCGCTTTGAAAAACATAAAATATTACTTATTATATTCTGACGCGTATTTGTCGCAAAACTATTGGGTGTAAATAAATGCGAGCAGACGATACTTTGGGGGGCACCTAATTACTGGGCAAGTAAATAACTGTTTTTAGAATCGTATTCGCTGTATTTATTTATAGTTACTTTCATTTTCGGTAGACTTTTCTGTCTTCTCTTTGATAAACTAAAACTATTATTATTTAATATTTCGGTGGAAAGAAATGCGAGCAGACGATGACTTTGGAACGAGCATTCTGAAAAAAAATGACGGCAGTAGCAAGACGTTTTTCAATCGTTAAGAATTAAATTATTTTTCCCAACTGTGAATTTTCTAAACTAAAAATATTTCTATTTATGGGGAAGATTAATACAAACATCGGGGTGGGGTCGAATTTTTTCTTTCTTTATTTTCATCTAAAAATATTCTTGGTCATAAACCACCATAGAAATATGACTGAGGCTTCATCGGTTTACACGTCAGCGTTCATTTCTGACGCGCCAGCCTAGCAAAAATATGCGACCGGAGGGAGCATATATTTGATAGTATATATAATGAAAAGACCACACTTGAAGCGTTGATGAAATTAATAAGGAGTATATTTTGAAGAACATGGACAACGCATTTTTTATGTGTTTTTAAATAAATTATTTATTTATCTTGAGCACTTTCGGTGTAATACACCTTTGTCAAAAGTCTAAACATATTTCTTCTCTTCTTTTTTCGTTTAATCCTTCTTGATTGAGACATATTTATCGCAGCCAAGTTGAAATTCGTCTTGATGTTATCGACGATTAATGTTGATATGCCGGTGTGTGTAGCACGCGGCTACGTGGATAGGGTAGAATGCAAATTCCACACCGGCATATCAGCATTAATCGTCGATAACATCAAGACGAATTTCAACTTGACTGCGATAAACATGTCTCAATCAAGAAGGATTAAACGAAAAAAGAAGAGAAAAAAATGATTATACTTTTGACAAAGGTGCATACACTGAAAGTGCTCAAGACTTTAGAATAAATAAACAATTTGTTTAAAAAACATAAAAAAATGCGTTGTTCAGGTTTTTCAAAATATTCTCTTTATTATTGCCATTTCATCAACGCTTCAAGTGTGGACTTTTCATTCTACCCTATCCACGTAGTCGTATATATATATATATATATATATATATATATATATATATATATATATATATATATATATATATATATATATATATGTGTGTGTGTGTGTGTGTGCATTTTAGCAGCATTTTTTTTATTTAAGCAAACATTGTAAAAATAACAGAATTCAAGAGCTTAATTCTACGTCTTTTTATTTGTTCTATTTTTGTAATGATCTTTTTTGTGTTAAAATCAAACTATTAATGTATGTTCCGTATGTATCACGAACGTTTTCGATTTTACGTCGAATCATCTTCAGGTGAAAAAAGCAAATTAACAAAAAGAGGTGTAGCGAAGAAGAGAATTTTAAAATATAGCAGAGAAACGCGCACGTGAAGTAATTAAAACCCAACAACCTACAATAAATAATAGTATGTATGAAACCAGTTACAACATTTTAAAATGCTTAACGTAATGCAATTTTCTTCTGTGACGCTAATTCTGGCGTCGCATAATTTTAATATAGAAATTTATGAGTTCATTAAACAGAAAGTGAAAAATATTACAAATGAAAAACAAATATATAAAACGGTAAAAAGTCCGACATTAATAACATTTCAGGAATGTAACAATGAATATTAAATGATAGTTAACTAATAAAATATTGAGAAAGAAAAAGAAGTGACAAATAATAATTAATTACTAAAATGTCCTTTTTCGAAACCAACATACACGCATCAGGAAGTTTCATCGAATGAATGGCTGACATGGCAGGCCGAGAGCAGGCTCAAGGCGTTTCCAGGAATAATAGCGATAGAGAGGCGCTCGTAAAGCTAAGTCAATCCACGATAGACCCCGTTGTGGCGCGTCCAAATGTTGCATCGTCGAGATACCAGATGCTCAAAGATTTAGTCATTGAACGGGCGATATCTTCGACTCTTAAGAAAAAAAGGGGTGTCATCGGGTAATCCTGCTTGATTATGCACTGTGATGCAGGGGTGTGGTCGGCTATAACTAGGGCGCTTGAACTAGCGTAGGCAGTGTGGGTCTAAGGATAAAGCGCAGGGGCTCGACAGAGTCAGGTTTCGAGAAGATGTTCCCATCGGATAGAGGTGAAAGCGTTCTTCAAACGGTCCTGCTGCCATTGTTGGTCCACAATGTACGCCCTAACAGCAGCTTTGCCCCCACGAAGTACTCCACCACCGAGTTAGATGTGAGACGGCTCGACGATTAGTGTGCGGATCACAGGATGTGTGGCCACTTTGAAGGCGAGACGACGAAGAGTGTTTCCGACGGCAATAGGTCGTAGTCCGCTATCCTTCGTCCTTAGCGCCGTCAGATTTGCTGAAAATACAAGCTCCCTCGCACTTGGAGGAATATCACCAAGGATGATTTTTTCGCAAAGTCTAGACACGGCAGACATGAGACGACGACCCGCCGCAGCTGTCGCGAAGGATGTCAAATCTATCAAATGTGTAGGTCGGAGGCTGTCGATTCCTCAGCTACTGCTTGGAGCGAAGGACTGTAGGGCTGATCAGGCGTCATCACAGAACACACTGACTGGTACAGATGGTTGATTGAGAGAAGACCAAGTCCTGGTATGCGGTGGTGATGGAGGATGTTTTACTTTCAGCGCCTCTAGCACCTCAGTGTTCGGACATGCGACAGTATTATCCAAAGCAATAAGTCGCACGGCTGACGAAAGGTTTGCGTTGGCGAAGGTATCGGTCGGTATCGGTTGTGTGTCAATCTAGAGATTACGTAAAGTAGCGGATGTCAGCTTTCACATCAAGGGACAATGATGGCTTTGCTGTTGCGGGGTGGAGACCCAGTGCTATTGAGGCAAAAACTAAGAGACGGTCCCAGAAATTCATAGAGTTTTCGGTAATAATATACTCTATGGCGGAGGCCAGGGATTCTGACGCGCAGATTCTTTCTGCTTATTGTATGCGGACAAGAATGTTGTTCCTGGAAAAGTGTGAAAACGTTCTTTTGGCCTCGAATTGAGTTCCTGTTCGCGTTTCTCTGCTATATTATGATATTTTCATATTTTCTACAGCTTTTTCGTTCATTTGCGTTTTTCATCTGATAATGATGATTCGACGAAGAATCGAAACGTTCGTGATACATATGGAACCTACATTCCTTTTTTTATTTCAACGTAAAAAAAGATTCGAAAAACTGAAAAAAAGTATAATTAAGCGGAAGACTTCAGTTTTTTAACAATGTTTGCCTGTGTATATATTTCATTTAGCCAAACGTTATTAAATAACACAGGGTGTTTTTGCTTGATGAGACTTTTTTTCATTTTTGTAACTTTTCAAATAGTCAGCTCAGTATGTAGGTCAAATTAGTGTATTTAAGTTTCGTGGGTTTCTTGTTCCATTTAAAAAATCTTTTTCACGAGTATTTTCGATTTGATTCATCAAATCATCATCATCATCATCATCATCATCATCATCATCATCATCATCATCATCATCATCATCATGTCAAGAACTATGTCCTTACTTTTGAGTTCCTTCAATAACAAGTAATTTATGTTTTTTAAAATTAATGTATGCTGTTGATGAGATGCCGCATGCGATGCGCGTGAAAAAAAGGAATGATTTTTGTAAAACGGCTAAAGATTTGTTTGCGTTAATTACTATGCTAGACACTTAAAAATTTTGCTGCTAGTTTCGTAATTAATATTATTTATTCTGGGATGTCTAGTATTCATGTAAAGGGTTTTAATAATTTTTTTAATTATTTGGTCACGTTTGTATCGTGGTGTATTATTTTTGTATCATAAACTAAGATGTGTTTATATTGCGAAGTGGGAAGACATGTTTTTTATGTGCTGTCAAATTGAACTAATGTCGGAGAGATGAAAAGTGAGCTTTCAGGATAGTGTTGAAACGAAAATATGTTTCCTAATTACACAAACACACACACTTTATATGTGTTTGAGTTTATATTTTTGTTAGTTTGTCGATTCGCTTATCCTCAATTCCATTTTTTATTTTGCATTTTGTCTGAAACATTGTTTCTACCATTAACATCTGATCTAACTACACCGAAGAGGCCGATTTTACTCGGCGAAATATATCTGTAATATAAACTAAAAAAAATGGAAGTTTTTGAAAAAAAAAAAGAATCGGTTTCGATTTTTTCTTTTTTTAATAAAACATCATCGCATCTTAACATGCTTTAAAAGGTATTTTGATTTACCTTACCCGTTGTTTTTAAAATTTATTTGGATGCTTTAAAAAAGGTATGAACTCCTATATAAATAAATATCCACGTGCTGGCGTGATTTCATACGAGAAAAAAAAACACCTCATGAGCTGACTACAACATCTGAGACCGGCAGACCATTAACATCTGATCTAACTTCACCGAAGAGGCCGATTTTACTCGGCGAAATATATCTGTAATATAAACTTTTAAAAAAATGGCAGTTTATAAAAAAAAAGAATCGGTTTCGATTTTTTCTTTTTTTAATAAAACAGCATCGCATCTTAACATGCTTTAAAAGGTATTTTGATTTAGCTTACCCCTTGTTTTTAATATATATACACACATATATATATATTCTTTTGGGTGATTTTAATGCACGTGTGGGTGTGGATAGTACATCATGGCGTGGTGTTCTGGGTCATCATGGCGTTGGTCGTATGAATGGGAATGGTCTTCGTTTGTTGTCTCTTTGTGGAGAGCTTAATCTGTGCATTACCAACACTGTATTCCAGCAGAAAAACTCCCACAAGACTACATGGATGCACCCTCGTTCTAGGGATTGGCATTTGATTGACTACATCATCACCAAGAGACGTGACCTTGGGGACTTTCGTATCACTCGTTCGTTCCATACAAGTTGCTATCTTTCAGATCATGCCTTGCTTCGAAGTAAAACGTCTTTCCGTTTACAGCACAGACGAGTGAAACGCTCCTCTGTCCCTAAACGGATAAACATTCTACCATTAAAGAATACCGTTCAGCGGACAGCACTGTCGGCCCGTCTTGATCGCTCATTGGATTCTGTTGAGATAACCGATGATATCGAATCTTCCTGGAAATCCTTGCGGGACGTAATTCACACATCTGCATTGGAGGTTTTGGGATTACCTGTCCGTAAACATCAGGACTGGTTCGATGACCAGAATGTTGAGGCCCAAGAGTTGATCAATGAAATGCATAAGGCTCATAAAACCTGGATTGATGATAAGAATTCAACACTAAAGAGGAAATTGTACAAGGAATGCAAAAGTAAAGTCCAGAAAGCATTACGGCAGATGAAAGAGGCATGGTGGTCCTCACATGCCAAATTAATGCAAGAAGCATTTGACAGAAGAGACTTGAAAGTTTTTTATGAAGGTATTAAGAAAGTTTTTGGACCGCACGAATCTGGCGTTTCTCCCGTATCTGCAAATGATGGCACACTGATAAATGATAGAGCGGATATATTGAATCGCTGGAAGGAGCACTTCGAAGCGGTCCTAAACAATACTTCCACAACTGATGAAGAAATACTTTCATCTATCACTGAACGACCTGAGATTCCTGAACTCTCCTTCCTTCCAGCGATACATGAAGTTTTCGTTGCTATTAGGCAAATGTCGTCAGGCAAAAGGTCAGGGAAAGACACCTTACCTCCTGAGGTGTTTAAGTACGGTGGCCAGACACTAGTGAAGAAGCTGCACAGTCTCTTTGTGAAGATCTGGCAAGGTGGAAAGGTCCCTCAGGATTTCAAAGATGCATTAATTCAACACTTGTATAAGAATAAAGGCAATAGAAACATCTGTGACAACCATCGAGGCATCTCACTTTTGTCAATTGCAGGGAAGGTCTTGGCAAGGCTTATTCTCAACAGAATAATTAAACACCTTGTTGATGATATCTATCCCGAATCTCAGTGCGGTTTCCGTGCTGGTCGGGGTACTGTCGATATGATCTTTTCCCTCCGCCAGGTTGCCGAGAAAGTTCGGGAAAAGAACGAGGAGTTGTATATGGTTTTCATTGACCTTACAAAGGCCTTTGACACAGTAAACCGCGAAGCCCTCTGGAAAGTGTTGGACAAGCTGGGAATACCTGACAACATGCTGAATGTAATTATTTCTTTCCATGATGGAATGAAGGCATCGGTTGTTTCAAATGGAGAGTCTTCAGAACTTTTCAATGTGACAAATGGTACCAAACAGGGTTGCGTAATGGCACCTGTGCTATTTGCTTTGTTCTTTTCAGTTATGCTGAGATATGCTTTCGCTGATATAGATACTGGGGTGAAGTTTAAATTTAGAACGAGTGGTGGTCTCTTCAACCAGCAACGTTTCAAAGCTAAGACCCTTCTTCGACAAACTGTCATCAGGGATCTTTTGTTTGCAGATGACGCTGCACTTTGTGCAACATCTCGGGAGGAAGCGCAACTGCTTGTGGACAGGTTTTCGGCTGCTTGCAAGGCTTTTGGTCTGACAATCAGCATCAAGAAAACAGAAGTGATTCACCAACCTCGCCTCATACCTAAACAAGTTCAGGGTGTGAAGCAACGGCCATCAGTAAAGCAACGACCACCAGTACACTGTTTTCCAGATATTCCAATCCAGGTGGACGGTAAAGATCTGAAATATGTGAAAAACTTCACTTATCTTGGGAGTAAGATAAATTGGAGTGCCTCCCTTGATGACGAAATCTTTAACCGAATTGCGAAAGCAACTACTGCCTTTGGAAAACTGCGTCATCGGTTATGGAAGGACAGGGGGATAGGTTTGAGAACAAAAGTACTTGTGTATAGAGCAGTTGTGCTAACATCCCTGCTTTATGGATCGGAATCATGGACAGTCTATCGCAGCCACATTCAGAAGCTTGATGTCTTTCACAAAAATTGCCTTAGAACGATTTGTGGTGTCACCCTAAGAAATCGGATGTCTAATGCGGATCTATTTACATGCTGCGGTATTGGCGGAATTGAAAGCTTTTTGATGCAATCACAACTGCGTTGGGCAGGACATGTCTTATGTATGGAAGATGATAGAATACCAAAGCAACTGATGTACGGCGGGCTCAACAGTGGAAGGCGAAATGTGGGTCGACCGCTGCTTCGCTTTAAGGACAAGTTGAAGATGAATTTGACATCTATCAATATTGCTTATCGTGATTTTGAACAGCTTGCTTCTCGACGGAAGGAATGGCGATCTGACTGCCAGAGGGGCATCAGGCGGTTCTCTGTAACTGCCATTGATCAACAGCGCGAAAGACGCGAAAGAACAAAAACATCTACAAGTATCCCAGCCGATTTTTCTCAAGATCTTCCTTCTTGCATCCATTGCGGGCTGGTTTGCAAATCTCTCGCAGGACTCAAATGCCATTTACGATTGAGTAAATGTAAGCATGCTACATCCATCGTAGACTAAACAAATTTTGAGTTGTCTAGTCCTCATACGTCGAAATCGACGGAAGAGTCCATGATATATATATATATATAGTTATATATATAGTTATATCTATCTATCTATCTATATATATATATATGTATATATATATATATATATATATATATATATATAGTTATATATATAGTTATATCTATCTATATATATATATGTATATATATATATATATATATATATATATATATATATAGTGTGTGTGTCAGGTTATGTTGAAAGTAAATCAATAAAGTGCTTGATCGCAAAAAAAGTGAGAGCTAAATACAAATAATTTATTTTAAAAACTATACGTTACATATTTCAGGGTCGTACCGCGGTTTCATCCAGATGGACTGGCTTTTTAAATTTATTAAAAAAACGTCTATCGCTCATAAGGAATCCTCAGCGTCTCGAAATGTAAACAGCAGGTTGAAACGCTATGTACGACTCTGAAATATGTAACGTATAGTTTGGTTTTAATTAATTATATATATAATATATATATATATATATATATATATATATATATATATATATATATATATATATATATATATATAGTAAGCAATGAAAATATATATGGCAATCAAGCTACACAGAGGCGCCCGTGTTTCATCCCCGGGGGGAATCGTCAGGCTAAATGCATTTAGCCTGACGATTCCCACCGGGGATGAAACACGGGAGCCTCTGTGTAGCTTGATTGCCATATATATTTTCATTGCTTACTACCTAGCTCTACTTACGTATCGAGCACTGTTGAAGTAAATACTGAAAACTGATACATAAAAAATTATATCTCCTTATAATATTTTATGTGGATACATGAAGTACTAATATTATATATATATATATATATATATATATATATATATATATATATATATAAATATATACTATATGCAAAGATTGAATATCTCTGCTTGATAATGCCTTTTGACTTTTTAAAAATAGATATACATACTTACTCTACCTGTCGTAATATTATAAAGATTAGCAAATCAATGCTCTACCAGGTCGCATTTTTTTCGTTACCCCCCTCTCTATCGCTGTCGGCGGGAGGGTCTTCCTATTTACTTGTCTAGAATTATATAATTGTGAGAGAAAATAACTACATATAATCCATAGTTAAAGCTTAATAAATTGTTTTGGACTATTAAAATAATTTCCAACGCTATTGATAATGTTTACCTATTTATTTATTTATTTTTTATTATTATCGCTTATGTTTTTATTTATGTATTGAAACATTTGTAAAAGGAATTTCTAAGATAGATTCATAAGAAAGTGCAAATAGCTGAGTCTGTAGAACGTACACTTGAAGATCTCAGGGTTTCGATTTCTGTTCCCGGTCATGACGTCTGATTTATATGTGAGGAATTTATTATTTAGTATTAATTCAATATTTTCCATTTCTAAAAGAAGTACATATATTATTTTTACAAAAAGTGTAGCTGACGGATAGACAGACAGACAGACACAACAACAGAGAACGTACCCATTACATTATAAGTGGACTAGCAAAAATAGACTCCCTATGGTCGTCTATTTTTTCTAGGTTGCCGCGTCAGAAATGAACGCTCACTCATCAACCGATGGGCCCCCAGTCATATTTTTAGATAAAAAAAATTGTCTCCCACTAAAGAAATCTTTTTGTTTAAAAAGGCAAAATTATTTTTTTTGAGGAGGGGGGGATTTTTTTTACTCCATTTAAAAAAATCGAGCGTGAACGCAGATCCCACACTATAACCAGTTTTTAAGAACCAGTTTTTATACATAGCCTCTTTTTAAGATCATTCGTTATCGCTAAGTAAAAAAAGTGAAAAAAGCATTCCTTTAGCGTAAGTAGTTAAATCAAAATCGTTCTTTTAACTTGGTAGGGCGTCGGTCAAATTTGTCCAAATTATCTTGTGGCGTTAAGGTTGCGAGTTCAAATCACGACCTCGGCGTGGAAATTATTTATCGTATATTTAGTTGTTAAGATGTGCCCTAATGTATTTCTTATGTTTCTGACTTAGAAATTAAGTAAATAGTATTTACCCCCCCCCTAATCTTACGTTAACAAAAATTCTCCAGGATGGACAGACAGACAGACAGACAGACAGAGAACCTGCTCGTTATATGATGAGTCGATGGGTAATAGTTTTGTATATGCCTTGCTTCTTTACACATCAACCGGTTTAGTAGTCGTTCATAAGTTGTACGAATATCATATAACTTTCTTTATACCTGTCCATAGGGCTAAACAGGTTCTACTTTACACAAAACGTATTTAAAGTTCAGGAAAATCTGAGAAACCTAGCGTACTCGGATACATAAAGCTAATGTCATATAAACGATGCAATCATCTCGAATAGGTATCCGTATTCGCTTGTGTCACTGCTATTTTTTTTAAATAACGCCCTTCATGCGTGAACTTCCAAGATGTTTGTTTCCAAGTTGATGCTTAAAAATGTTAAATCGAAAGATTTAATGTAATTTACTGTAATTTAATGTACACATAAATATCAATTTTCTTGTTCCTTCTTTTTTTCAAATGTCAATAACGTAAGTCGATTGACGTCTGAAGTTTCTATCGTTAAGTCATCGTTATAGCTAATAATCGTTTTGCTCCAAAACGAACGGATTACGGAGCTCAACAGAACATTATTTGATTTCCTGTCTAATTCGTTTTCCTAAGAAATCGTCGAACAAAAAAAACCCAAAAAACAAACAAAACACAGCACATATATAAAAGTGATAAAAACGACTAATGATTCATCAAACGAAAAGAATATACAAACACATACACTTTACTGTCGCTTTACATCCGATCGTTAAACGGTTGAATTTTCCGCGAAACTGCAGAAACGTATTAAGACCACCACAATTATTATTTATTATTGTTATATATTTTTATCTGAAATACTACTGAGTCCTTTGTGCGTGCAAGTTCTACTGTCTTCATTCGGCTTTCTTTCGAACTGTAGTTTCTGTGATACTTTCGTCTCAAATCTCATATATTTTTAAATACATTAAGTTTATTGCTTACTGCCTGAGGCGTCCATACCGGGGAATGCCGACGGGGCTGCCCAGGCAATTTTGCATGACCAGAGTGCTCACTTTCTCCGGCGCTGACTTTTCAAACCTCACTTTCCCGACTCGACCTTGGGTCACATCTTACTTGTGGGAGTAAAATAAAACTGTGCCTAACCTCCTGGAGAGGAGGTAAATATATATATATATATATATATATATATATATATATATATATATAATACTTGTATTGTTATCGCTTCCTAGATTTAAATGCAATTAAACTCCAGTACTTATAAGATAGTGCTAACAGGTAGAGCTGTATCATAGTATAATTTTGTTATGTATAAAAAAATTATTAGCTCCATATGTGCATACATATTTCAGCTGCGAAATTTTGAATAAAATCGCAGCTGAAACATGTATGCATATATGTAGCCAATAATGTTTGTGCAAATAAAAAATATTATACTATATATATATATATATATATATATATATATATATATATATATATATATATATATATAGTCTCGGAAGTTTCTCAACCATTAAAACTATATAAAAAAAAACAAAAAAACAACAAAAAAAACAAAACTTATAGTCTCAAGTCTTCCAGTGGAAAATCACTCATGTAAGTCAATTTATTTTTTACAGTTATTATATTAGTTAGTTTCTGACACTATTTTAAGGGATCATCAGTTGTTTACCATGAAAAACTTTTTCGGGAATTTAAAAACAAGACAGTATTTAATTTCATGGCTTCCCAGCAGAGTTGATCAGACCCCACTTCCCTTAAAAGACAAAAACATAAACGTTCCTTATACTAAATCTACGTTTTGTTCCATATAAATGTTTTGCTAACTTATATTAGTTATTTAAAACATCAAAAAAAAAAAAAAAAAAAAAAAATTTTACCTGCGCTATTCGTCTGTCTAATAAAATTTATCCGTTACTCACAAAAATGTTGTTGCATTTTAAAGTGTTTGGACGAATCCATGACACTATTATTTAAGTGATTAATGTATTATTTTTAGTTTTATATTATAAATATAAAAAACATCAACACATCAAAAAATAAAAGATAAATAAATAAATATGTATATACATATATATATATATATATATATATATTACATACACACATACATATATATACCTTTAGTTCCTTCTTTTCTCCCTCGTCCTACTTTGTTGTCCATCTCCCCGTTGTTGTCAACCGCAAATAAATATTAATCTTCCTTGTTCACTATAGTTTTTCTAATCTGCATTCACAACTGTCGACTTTTTTCTTTTCTCATTATTTCAAATCTGCGTCTGTAAGTTAACCGTTAATTTGTTCTCTTTTTCTTCTTCTTATTTACCAACTCCCGGTGTTTAAAAATCAGCGTTCATAGTTATGAACGGTTTTCTTCTTCTTCTTCTTCTTTTTTAACATTTCTTTCTTTCTTTCTACTGTATTTTTATTGTTTTTCTTATTATAATTAGCAGATGTGTTATATATACGTTTATTCATATTATATAATTTCTATTAATATATACTATGATTTGTTCTATCAGTTTATTTTGATTAATTTGATAAGATTTAAAAGCATCAGGATGGCGAGTAATTGCCTTATTTAATTGTCCAAATATTTTATTTTGATCGCCACCTTGGTTAATCATTCTTATTATTAGATCAGAAATTGGGGGCATGAAATCTACTAATTTTAAGGTAACACGAGCAATTCTCAGAAATTCAGACATAATACTCCCGTAAAATATATACACAGGGCTAGTACTATTTTTATATGGCATTCGCACGATACGAAAAGGGAATGAATTTCTTTTATCAAACAGTTTATAGATAAATATTTTATCTTCAATTTTTATATCTAAATCAAGAAAAGTAGCTTGTGTTCCCTTATGTTCACAGTTTAATTTTAACTCTTTAGGATATATTAAATGTTTAGTATTTGCAAACTCTTCGCTATCATTAATGCAAACAAGGTCGTCAATATATCGCCTACATCCATGATAACTATACGCTCTAGATATATCATTTTTTATTAGTGATGACATATATATATATTCCAGTCTATGTAAATATAGATCTGCCCAAAATGGAGACGGGTCCAAACCCATTGGAATACCTATTGTTTGGAGCAATAATTTATTCCCTATTTGAAAGTAACTCTCTTTTATAAGGTGACTTATAAGCATTATCAGACCAGTTTTGGATACACTCGTCTTACCATTTTTATTTTTACACCAAAAGGCTTTAGATTTTGCAAAGTCTATGTATTTACCTTTGCCTCCTGCAAAAGCTAAATCTACAGTATTACCTAATTCTTTAATAAGTTCTTTATAGGGTATTTTTCTATATAATGTACTAAAATCGTATGTCGAGATTGATTTAGCCTGTTTACGAGAATTAATACGATCTAATTTTTCTTTTACTAGATCGGAATTATTTACCACCCAAAATAGGTTTATATTACTATAGAATTTACTTTTTTTATGGAAATTATTTATTTGGTTTATAATTAATTTAAAGATTTTAGACACAGCCTTACTTAAGGGTTTAGTGATGCACATTTTTGAGGCAACAATGAAACGGGCGCCAACTGGTGTTTTATGCATTTTAGGTATCCAATACATAGATGGAAGTTTTTTGTATTTTTCTTCTAATTTTAATCCTAATTTTTCACAAATAACAGTATTGTTTATAATAATGTTATCGCTTTTATTATTACTTAATTTATAAGTATCTGAAACTTCACCTATTATTCCTACTTCTAGCAATAAGCGTTGTATATAATACTTTTTACAGATAAAAGCTATGTTATTTGTCGCCTTATCAATAGGAACTATTACAAACCTATTTTGAAGCATTTCAAGCTCCGTCGTTATTTGTGGATTTCTAAGGAGGGGATTCGTTCTTTTAGGGTGTTTAAATTCTTTTAAACGTTCTACTTTTTTATTTACGAATCTAAGTACATTATTTTTCCATGCGTCAAATGTAGAGTGTAATAGTTTATGTTTTTTAGACATGGATGCAGTGAATTATCTAACGCTTTATTTATTTCCTTAACACATTTCGCATAATTTAAACATTTAGGTTCTCTATAGTTTGGGCCTTTACTTAAGAGTTTTCTTAATTTAGAATTTTTAACTATCGCTAGATTACCGGTAATTATATGCCCTATGTCAGTATTACATAAAGGGGAGGATTCACATTCACATGATGGTATATACATTTCATCATTATCATTAATATTTAAATTCTCTACAGTTTGTTTATAGTTAAAAACCTTATTCCGGATAGTTTGCCCTAGTTTATATGTTACTATTGGTTTCTGTTCCTCTTTTTTAAGTTCATTGGGCAGTGACTGAATGATTTCTGGATTATTATATCGCCATTTCCCGGTAAGGGAGCCTCAGGCAGTAAGCAATAAACTTACTGTATTTAAAAATATATGAAATTTGAGACGATATATATATATATATATATATATATATATATATATATATATATATATATATATATATATATATATATATATATAAAGATAAATGAAGGAAGAGAGATAAAGATGTACGGATGACAAATCTGTTTCAACTTCGATTGTTCAATGCAAGGTATACTCGATAAAAAATATGCTTATTATTCTTTCCTTAAGCCAAGGCTTTTGAAAGATTAAAATCATATCATCAGAGGAATTACATAGATAGATAAGTTGGCAGTGGAAAAGCCAAAATTCAAAATTTGAAAACATATTAAGTAATGGAGAGTGACAAAGTATGACATAAAACTAAACCTTGTTTTAAAGGCTTCAATTTGGGAACTTTAGCCACAGAAGGAGTCACCATTTAATTGACAGCAATTCCAGATCTTATAGAGATGCGTAGACGGATTTGAACTTTGATGGAAGACCCTCCCCCCCACCTTCTCTTCTCACAATAATCCGGCCATTCAAAATAAATCTGGTATGCAGTAAAAGAACGATTAATTACTTACTTTGAACTTTGGAATTTATTCATATCATTGATTATTGGCTTCCCTTATAGTTCTGCCTCCATATAAACACACGCAGTTAGTTTTTTACGATTCCGTGATGCGTTCCACGGTGGCCTTTATTCTGCATTGTGTACGGCGATAAATAAGGGGTTCGTCGATCTCAACGTGAAGACTTGGACCCTATATCTAACCTCACACCGACGCATGTCTAGACATAAATCACAAAAGTAGGTCGAAGGCGTATGCGCGCACTGCGTATGACTCGCGCGGCTTTTTCTTATTTGTTTTATTTTTTAGCAAATCTATTTTTTTTCCATTAGTTGCGGTGCTCTTTTATAAAAGATCCGACTTGTTTAAAAAGATGTTATTTCAAACTGAACTGTGACAGACCCTCAAAAAATGGTATCGAAAAATTAAGCGTGATGGACCGATCAAGGAATTGGTAGAGCCTCTGGCCGAGATGCGTAGACGGATATCAAAATAATCTTTAAAATTTAAGCGTGACACACCTCGACTTTAAAAGTGGCGCCATTGCTAGAAACATCAGGGGCTGGCATTTTACTTTAACCTAATTAACTATATTGACGGTAATATATATATTGACGGTAATCGAGTCTAACATACACTTTATAGCACCATTCGTCAAACATCTTATTTGTCACTTCTGTAAACAATCGTCTCTTGAAACACATTGCAACAAAGTTTTGGAAAATCGTTTTTTAGCCAAGATCAAAGTGTAGTATATGTTCCGATAGATACTACACCCTATCATCTTGGACTTCGGGGCTTGATTTACGCTGGTCTATGGGTCTATGGGTCTGTTCTGTGCAGGTCTAGGAGGTCCACCCTCACAGGCTTTGCCTCCCCTCTTTGGGGAGAAGTAGTTTATTGCTTACTGCCTGAGGCGCCCCTACCGGGGAATGCCGACGGGGCTACCCAGGCATTTTTTGTAGGCCAGAGTGCTCAAATTCTCGGACGCTGGCTTTTCAAATCCCACTTTCCGACCTTGTGTCACATCTTACCGCTGTGGGAGGTAGATAAATAACTCGGTTGTTTAGTATTTTAGTAATACGGTTAACAAAAAGAAAATATACATACAAAGTAACAGATATACATCAGTGAAAACAATCCCAATGGTTCCAAGGTGCGGAGGCAACATGGGTGTATATGTCATAAATTTAGACCAGCCAAACAAAATCTATGTTTTAATTTTGGTAATTATTTTCTCTTTTAGGACTTTTTTCATCGGTGTCGACATTACTTGTGTGATATCTTCATTTGCAATAATGCTTTTCTTTCTTTCTTTCTTGTTGCTTCGTCTTTCTTTTATCTTTCTTCCTTTTTCTTCCCCCTTTCTTTCTTTTTAGTTTTTCTTTCTTTTTCTTCTATCTTTTTTTATATGATAAACATTTCCGCTAAACATGTTTCGTACACCATACTCTCAAAGATCATAATCACGTTGACACGCCGGTTCTCATTAGATGTGTGAAAATAAGCGATGTTGAGCCTGGTCAGTACCAGATGAGTGACCATATGGCAATACCAGGCGCTGTAGGTTGGAGAATGGCGACACACCTGCGAAAACTAACACCATCAAACGGGATTACAGTTAAAAACTGCAAATAGAATTTACCCGTAAAAAATATATTCAGTTCAGCCACATTTTTTTTAACATAGTTCATTCACAACAAGGCAGGCCGCCACTGTAGACGTAAGGGGCTACTGAGAAGAAAAAAAAGGGGAGAAGGTTGGAGGGTTCAACCTAAATTAGGATCTGCGCAGCGAGATGTCTGTTTACATTAGTTTTAAATTTCAGCATGTCAGTACTGTCGGGGAAACAGGGGACAGGGAGGGAGTTCCAAAGGCCAGCAGCATGAGGAAATAAGTTATTTGAGTAGAAGGCTCTCCAGCATCTGTGGACCTCCACAGTGAATGGATGGGATTAAGCTGATTGTCGAGTTGGTCTAGTGAATTTACGTAGCCAATTCATCAGAGTATAATCCATTGAAGTATTTGTAAAACAAGCACAAGGATGCGACATTGCGGCGATGGGACAGGGATTGTAATATAGGTTTATCTGAAATGATACTGAATACTTTGTACCTGCAGGTTTTGTTCGGCTTTTTTCGGCTTTTTTCGATTTGTAGTTTTCGTACTGTTAATATGTTGTTAAAACATGTTGATCAAAGTTTAACTAGCATAGAGATATGTTTTAATCTCTAAAACCACAGCAAGAAATAGCTGCCCATGTCTTCAGCGGTTTGTTTTGTACCGATTAGATACGAAATGAAAATGTTCCTACATTATAGATGACACAGTCCACTCTGTTTACCAGGCAAGTGATGACTGAACATATACATACAATGAGCAACGCGAAAGAGATCTACATACCGGTAGGTGTTTATTTCATAGTTGTTCTTACTCTTAAATGTGTTATGCTATCAATTCTTAAGGGTCTACTAATTTCGTGGGGGTTGACTAAAATAACTGAAGCCTTTATTCAATCAACGATGTCGTGTGTGTATACTCTCCCTATGCAGGTACGTTGTTAAGACCCGCGCGTGTAATATCTGCCATCTATCGATTACAGGAACGCAGATCTTCTTCAAATGGATTTCTTTTCACAGGAGA
The DNA here is from genome assembly GCA_963556195.1 of Sepiola atlantica. Lineage (NCBI taxonomy): Eukaryota > Metazoa > Mollusca > Cephalopoda > Sepiida > Sepiolidae > Sepiola > Sepiola atlantica. Next base: position 188,985,648 of record OY744522.1, read on the forward strand.
AATATATATATATATATATATATATATATATATATATATATATATATATATATATATATATATATACGTTATTTTAATTAATTTATTGCATAATTTGAAAGCGTAAATCTATGAAAAATATTGGATTATTTCTTCTGTATGTACCAGTGTTTTAGTTTATAGGTACCATTGTGTTCTTTCCTCCCTATGCTACTAACATATCAACCAGTGACTCTTTCTGTCAGTGGATGTTTCTCTATAACGAGCTTTTTATTTTTTTCTCTGACTTTCTGTAAGACGTGTTGCTAAAGGCGCTGATTAAGTCGCGTTTTGGATTAGCTTTGTTAATTTATAAAATAAAATAAAGTATTTCCAAACTGTTTTGGAAACGATCGTACTCGATACTGGACTTGATGTTCTAATTCTTGGAACAATTGTAATGTTTTAATTCATTGAATGTTTATATATATATATATATATATATATATATATATATATATATATGTGTGTGTAGAAATACATTACAGTAAATGACAAGAGAAATATGTACAATTATGATTACACACATGGCTAAGAGAGAGAGAGAGAGAGACAGACAGACAGACAGACAGAGAGAGAGAGACAGCGAGACATTAAGCAACCATTATGTCGAGCTATTTCGCGACTCGCCTCATCCCCACCCGTAGCGGGGTCAGGACGAGCGATCACATCACGCGTCCGCTCACCGTTGAATCATTCTGGGAAGGGAACCAAGATACTCATAGGTGAAAATGATGTCTCCTGACTTCCGCCACAAACCGGGGTTATATTCTGACCGCCCACCCGTCAATCATTCATTGAGTTTCTCGCTCATTCCGGGGCCTTTTTTTAACTAATTCATTATTATTTCTATCCCAGAAAGAAAAACTTTGTTCTCATTCCTCGTTTAAAATTTTCTTTTTTTCTTTTTAGATTCATCGTATTTTAATATTTCTTAAACAGACTTCATAATCAATTGCACTCACAACCACCGCAACAATTGAATGAGTTTTAACCAATTTTGGAGAAAATCGGTTATGTTATTCTTGCACAATCTGGTTAATGACGTAAACATATATACAGACGCAAGTGAAAACAATACCTATAACGGCAAGGGAAGGAGGGGAAAGGGGTTGATACGCTGTAAATAAATTGAAAATAAAATAAATTTATTTATTTTTTTGTTTTTCTTGTTATATTTTCTCTTATATTTTTTTTTCTTTTCATCGTTTCAGATTTTACTTGCAAAATATCTCGACTTACACAATTTTTCTATTTTCTTTCTTTCTTTTGTTATTTTTCCCCTTCTTTTCTAACTTTCTTATTTCTGTTTCTTGTACGTAATTAAGTGATTCGGTCGACATGTGATAATACATTATCCTCTAAACAAGAATGGCGGATTCTGGATATACGTCCATTCAATCTGCGCGTTTTGTACGCGCTGAAAATACCATTTCAAACTTAAGCATGAGATACTGAATAAAATGCTATTCAAGACATTACAGACCAAACAAAATACTATTTCAAATTTAAACGTGACAGACAAACATGCTATTTCTAATTTAAGAGTGACAGACCAACATGCTATTTCAAATTTAAGAGTGACAGACCAACATGCTATTAAAAATTTAAGAGTGACAGACCAACATGCTATTAAAAATTTAAACGTGACAGACCAACATGCTATTTCAAATTTAAACGTGACAGACCAACATGCTATTTCAAATTTAAGAGTGACAGACCAACATGCTATTAAAAATTTAAGCGTGACAGACCAACATGCTATTTCAAATTTAAGAGTGACAGACCAACATGCTATTAAAAATTTAAGAGTGACAGACCAACATGCTATTTCAAATTTAAAGGTGACAGATCAACATTCTATTTCAAATTTAAACGTGACAGACCAACATGCTATTTCAAATTCAAGCGTGACAGACCAACATGATATTTCAAATTTAAGCGTGACAGACCAACATGCTATTTAAAATTTAAGAGTGACAGACCAACATGCTATTTCAAATTTAAGCGTGAAGAACCAACATGCTATTTAAAATTTAAACGTGACAGACACACATGCATTTTAAAATTTAAACGTGACAGACCAACATGCTATTTCAAATTTAAGCGTGACAGACCAACATGCTATTTCAAATTTAAGCGTGAGACGGCAAAGAAAGTTGCATTTCTAATTTAAGCGGGACAAACCGCACAGGATACTATTTATTACTTCAACGTGACAGACGGAGATGTTATTTCAAATTAAAGCGTGACAGACCAACAAAAGTTCTATTTCAAATTTAAGCATGGCAAATCGAAAAAAACGCGATTTCAAACGTAAACCTGACAGACGGACATGCTATTTCAAATTTAAGCGTGACAGACTAAATAAAGTTCCATTTAAAATTTGCAAACCGAACAAAATGGTATTCAAATTTAAGCATAACAGAGCAACGAACAAACAAATCCTCGTCTAAAGATGCGTAGACATATCTAAAAATGGTCTTTCAAAATTAAGCATGACAGACCTTAAAAATGTATATTTTCAAATTAAGAGTTACAGACCAAAAACCGACCAGCGAAGGGGTAGAGCCTCGTATAGAGATGTAGATAGACCTAAAACTTATATTTCAAATGTAAACGTCACAGATAGAGTGACCGATATACAAACAGAAAGACCCCTTCACGCACCAGAAACGCTATTTGAAACTAAAACGTGACAAATCGTGAAAAAGTCTATTTCAAATTTGAGTCTTACAGACCAACGGACTGATTGTATTCCCGCCAAGAGACGAAGATAAAAAAGGTTGATATGACGTAAATAAAACATATTTATTATTTAATTTATTGTTTTTAGTGCGTCTTCGATACTCTATGGGAGGTTTTGTTCGTTGGTCACGCTTCAGTTTGAATCGCATTTTCATCGCTAAATTGAATCAACGAGTCTTATTTTAGACGAGTGTATATCCTACCATGAAAAAGACGAGAAAATATGCTTCACTAATGTTCGGATTAAATTTCATATTTATATAAAATAACATCTCACTCGATGAATTCAAAATATAGAAATAAGGGAATGGCGTCATTCCTTATCGGGCCGTGACTACAATCGTTTCAGCTTGCCGGTGATTCCACTAGGCACAGAGATTTACTAAAGATTCTAAATCTGCCCTTTTGGATGTAACCGCGGTACATTGCTGAAATATGTAAAATACAGTATCTATATATATATATATATATATATATATATATATATATATATATATATATATATGCGTGTGTGTGTGTGTGTGTTAGAGTGATATAAATTCCAGAGGGAAATCCGGGTATGAGAGCTCAATGTAATAAAAGTAAAAAATTAAAAAAATAAAATAAAACGGAATCACATAATCACCGGTGCAATAATTTATTTCGACCCTACGGCCTTTTCAAGCATCCAAGCGAGGCGATTACATTTTTGAAAATGCGTATTTATATATATATATATATATATATATATAATTATTACTATTTTATGTATCCACATAATATTTTATAAGGAGATATAATTTTTTATGTATCAATTTTCAGTATTTATTCAACAGTGCTCGATACGTAAGTATAGCTAGGTAGTAAGCTATGAAAATATATTTATGGCAATTAAGCTATACAGAGGCATTTTAGCCTGAAGATTCCCCCGAGGATGAAATGCGGGAGCCTCTATGTAGCTTAATTACCATAAATATATTTTCATAGCTTACTATATATATATATATATATATATATATATATATATATATATATATATATATATATACATTCGTGTTTATTATAGAGTAGACGGTACGTCAATGCCGTTCTATAAGAGGATCTGTCTGTTCGTACGTCTGTCCATCACGTTTAACTTTGAAATAGTTTGCCATCTTAAAAAAGGAAGCCGTCTATGTCTTAAGTGGGCTGTCGGGTAGGTATTAACTAAATGATGGAACTTCAACACAGGTGTTTGTTGCTTGTCCTGCCGGTGGTAGTGGCGCCGACCCCTCTCCCCCTTTACCAGCCTCGGTTTCATCGCAAAACCCCTCCGCTCTTTCTTCGGCAAGGCAAGAACGGTGGGAAGGACCGCCATGTCTTTTGGCTGCTGCCATGTTTATTCTAGAGAACTGACGATCTTAGAAACACGATCGGTTCACTAATTTAACCTTAACCATGTCTTTCTTCCATCTTCAAGATTTTATTATTCTTTACTTACTTCATCTTATATTTTTTTTGTTTTTGTTTTTATCGTGATTTTTGTATTAAGGTTTCGTTTCTATATTTTCTTTACTTTTTTCCATCTTGAAGATTTTGTAGTTTTACATTTATCTATCTATCTATTTATCTACGCGTATATCTGTCTATCTATCTATCTATATATATATATATATATATATATATATATATATTTTTCTTATTCTCTATTTGTTAGTTTCCTTGTTGTTTGTTTTTCGTTGTCTTTCGTTTCTTTCTTTTTCCGTCTTCAAGGGTTTATAGTGTTAGCCTTAATCTGTTCATCTTTTTTTTTCTATTTTCGTTTTTCTTCCATCTTGAAGATTTTGTAATTTTACATTGATCTATCTATCTATCTATCTATCTTTTTATTCTCTATTTGTTACTTTCCTTTTTGTTTGTTTTTCGTTGTCTTTCGTTTCTTTTTCCATCTTCAAGGGTTTATAATGTTAGCCTTAATATGTTCATCTTTTTTTGTATTTTCTTTTTTTCTTCCATTTTGAAGATTTTGTAATTTTACACTCATCTATCTATCTATCTATCTATCTATCTATCTATCTATCTATCTATCTATATTTTTCTATTCTCTATTTGTTACTTTCCTTTTTGTTTGTTTTTCGTTGTCTTTCGTGTCTTTCTTTTTCCATCTTCAAGGGTTTATAGTGTTAGCCTTTATCTGTTCATCTTTTTTTTCACTTTTCTTTTATTTTTACCTTTTTTTTTCTATTTTGATTTTTCTTTCTTTCTCCTTCTCCCCTCGAAGCGTTCATAGGTCTTCAGTTAATCTCTTTATATTTCCTTTTCCATTGTATCTGAGTGCTTAGAGAAATCATCGGAAGTTCAACGGAATCAAATTGGTTCATTAGTAGTGAACCAATTAGTCGACATCCTTATGTAATCCCCGTCGGCAAGTCTGTGCTACAACAACAACAAATAATAATAATAATAATAATAATAATAATAATAATAATAATAATAATAATAATAATAATAATAATAATAATAATAATAATAATAATAATAATAATAATAATATTAATAATAATAATACATGCGATAGACATACCAAGTTCGATGGCCAACGGAAGAACTACGTCAATACAAAAAAACACAGAGAAGGAAACAATTCCAAGTAACTACAGACCAATAACGTGCCTACCTACCACGGTGAAAATCCTAACAACAAAACTGAGAGAACATATCTACTACTCCCTTAAAAATCGTAGACTATTTCCCGAAGAACAGCAACGATGCTGGAAAGTAAAAAGAAGACCGCAGGACCTGTTATGCATAGATCAAAAGATCCTAAAGGAGGTAAAATAGAATAAAGAACATAGCCATGGCATGGATCTACTACAAGAAAGCATACACGAATTAAGTGCTTAAGGATGTACAAGATACTTACCAAAATTATAAATATTATAATGGAAGTAATGGTTAGATGACTACTGTAGGACAGCACCTGGCTGAGATAAGAATAAGAGATGAACTTTAACGGAGACTCTCTATAAAACCTCCTTTTTATTATAGCCATGATGCAACTTACCTAACACCATGCACTGGAAGTGTAATGCTGGATCCAAATTGACTGACACAGAAGAGCGAATAAAGTACTTCATGTATATGGACGACATGAATTTATTTGCAAAAGAAGAAATTGGAGTAATTGATAAACACAACCAGAATATTCACATGGACTTCTGAATAGAAAATAGAGATAAAAAGGGGAAAGCTTCAAACATAGGGCACGTGGAACTACTTAACCACGAGGAGATGAGGGCACTTGGTGAACATGATACATACACATATCTGGGAGTTCTGGAAGCAGACGCAATCAAATCAAGAGAAATGAAAGCGAAGATTGGAGAAAAATATCTGAGGATAACTAGAAAACACTTAGAAACTAAGTTATTTACTAAAAATCTGATAAAAGTAACAAACTCCTGAGTAGTATCTCTAGTAATAATATTCTTGACTATTTATAGGCTGGACAAAACAAGAACTCATGCATATGGCCCGGATGACTAGGAAACTAATGACCATGCACACCACAAACGATGATATTGACCGACTTTACATGAAAATGAAAAAAGGGGGAAGAGGACTGGTAAGTATTAAAGGCTATGTGTATACTACAAAAAAAACTGGGAAAATACATAAGCTGATAATACAGGTGTATCTCTGCAGTAAGAGAAACCAGAAAAGCATAAAATACAACAAAAAAAAATGAAACTGAAAATAAAAGGACGAGAAAAGAGAAATGGGAAGAATAGACGATTTATAAGACTGACTCAATAAGAGACACACGAAAACACCTTGACATGGCTACATCGATAAAGAGAAACGGAGTCGCTACTGACAGATGTACAGAACAGCGCGATCAGAACAAACTATATCAAAGCTAAGATAGACAATACGCCAGAAAAACAGTAAATGTAGACACTGTGAATAAAGAGACGAAACAGTAAATGACATAATAAGTGAATGCAGCAAACAAGTCCCAAAAGAATACGACTACAGACAGGACTGCGTGGGAAAGACAACCCACTGGGAACTATGCAAACATCTTCACTTTGAACATGAAGACAAATGGTAGAGACACAAATCAAATACAGTATTGGAAAATGAAATCCTCTGTAACGTGGAGGTACAACTAGACAACCCTATCCAAGCCGGATAAACAATAATAAAAAAAACCCTGCCAAATCGTAGATTTCGCCGTCCCAGCAGACCATAGGGTAAAAATTAGCGATAACAAGGTGAAGATCAAAAAGACGGAAAAACGAAGGAAATACAGAGAACTGAAAGAAATATAGAACATGAAGGCAATCATTATAGTACCAGTAATTTTAGGAGCACTAGGAACAATCCAAAACATTAGAAAAGCAGCTAGGAGGAATTGTAATAAAAGGGAAGATTGAGACTATATAACGAACGACCATGATGAAAACAACAGAAACTCCTTGAATGCGGAAACCAACAACATAACCAAGAGAACACGAATCTACCACATACTAGTTTAAATGGAAAAATAATAAAACATACAGAAAGAGCATCACAGTAGACCAATTGAAGTGAAAACTGCCAGTCATACACACATGCATGTGATGATATCAGCCTCGGCTGGTACCACACAAAGCTGTCGCGAAGGGTCAAGGAGGGTTAAAAGAGCGAGGGGCAAGAGCACTGATCAGACCTTTACTGGAAGGGTGCGGAGAGAACTGGAAACTTTGAGTGGGTTAATGACACTACAATTCCAGATAAAACAATAATTGTGGCTAGAGAGAAACCAATGATAAACGGCTGTTGCGATAACGCAAAGTGATTTAAATCGGTAATTGTCACTCAGACTCTAGGGAATACCGTTGGTTATTGTCAGTGAGCAATCACCCATACTGACTTTTGTGAAAGTCCCAAGTGAGTAAATAATAATAATAATAATAATAATAATAATAATAATAATAATAATAATAATAATAATAATAATAATTGATATAGCCTGCCCCTTCGATACCCAAGTACAAGAGAAAGCACAAAAAATTTAATAAATATCAAGATCTAAAATGGGGATCAGTTAGACTATGGAAATGTAAAGAAGTAAAGGTGATTCCCGTTGTAATTGGAACGCTTGGAGCCATAACAAAAAGCCACCATAAATGGCTTAAACAGATTGACGAGACAATTTCTTTTTCAATTCTGCAAAAGGTGTACCTGTTGGGAACAGCGAAAGTGTTAAGGTACAGCTTGAATGTCTAAAGTCAAGGGAATTGACTTATGTTAAAAAAAGAAAGCATCAACAATTGTAAACTACTATGAAACAACAACAACAATAATAATAATAATAATAATAATAATAATAATAATAATAATAATAATAACAACAATAATAATAATAATAATAATAATAATAATCATGATAATAATAATAATAATCATGATAATAATAATAATAATAATAATAATAATAATAATAATAATAATAATAATAATAATAATAATAATAATAATAGGAGCATGTCAGTAAAATACCAATAATCGTAGGAGCACTAGGAACAATCACCAAAAACCTGGAAAAAAACTGGGAGAAATTGGAATCAAAGGGATCATTGGAACTATACAAAGGACGGCAATGATCAAAACAGCTACAATCTTAAGAAAAATTATTGAATGCGGAAACCAACCCGCATAAGCTACGAAGGGTCACACGGAATCTACTACAGGGAGAAAAGAAAACCACAGAAAGAACACATCACAAACAAAGAAACAGAAAATGCAAGAAACATGACTTTATAAGCTCTCCCGCCCCCCCCCCCCAATAAATTACACCGGTCTCAACTGACACGACGCAAAAATGAACCAATGAACAGAAATAGATAGAAACACCATCAGCTAAATCCCAGAGAAGACCAATGATCTTTACCAGCGATAAATCAATGGTAAACGGCTGTTGTGATACTGCAAGTTAATTTGCGGTGGCTATCGAAAAGAGGTGGAGAATACTAGAAATCTGAGGAGACTTGTTGTCACTCAGACTCCAGGGAATACCACCGGTTGTCGGTGAGCAATCACTGATGACCTGTGTGAGAACTCCTAGTGAGTAAATAATAATAATAATAATAATAATAATAATAATAATAATAATAATAATAATAATAATAATAATAATAATAAACTGTTTGAAAAAAACAAAAAAGAACTGGAAAAGCTGATAAATACAACCAAGATATTCAGCCAGGATATCCAAATGGAGTTTGGAATAGAAAAATGTGCACTACTAGAGATTAAAAGAGGAAAACTGGAGACGACAGAAGGTATAGAACTCCCCAACCAAGAAGAGATGAGGGCGCTAGAAGAACAAGATAGTTATAAATACCTGGGAGTTCTGGAAGCAGACACAATCAAATATACAAAAATGAAAGAGAAGATTAAAAAAGAATATCTACGAAGAACAAGGAAACTCTTAGAAACTAAACTATATAGCAGAAACCTAGTAAAAGGGATAAACACATGGGCTGTATCACTAATAAGATACTCTGGACCATTCATAGGCTGGACCAAAGAAGAACTCAGGCACCTTGACCAGAGGACTAGAAAACTAATGACTATGCACAATGCATTGCACCCAAAAGACGATAGGGACAGACTCTACATGAAAAGAAACGAAGGAGGTAGAGGACTGGTAAGTATAGAAGACTGTGTGGAAAACACCAAAAAAGAGCTGGAGAAATATGTAACCCAGAACACGGAAAGACTGATCACCACAGCAAGAGACACCAGCCCAACAAACAACTCCGGAAGCACTGAAACCAGAAACAAAAAGACAAGAAAAAAAAGTGGGAAGAAAAACAACTACATGGACGCTTTATAAGACTCACAAGCGATGAAACCAATGAAAACAGCTGGGCATGGCTAAGAAAAGGACACTTGAACAGAGAAACGGAATCTCTGCTGACGGCCGCACAGAACAATGCGATTAGGACAAACTTTATTAAAGCAAAGATAGATAAAACCCAGGAAAACAGCAAATGCCGATTATGTGGACAAAGAGACAAAACGATAAATCATATAATAAGTGAATGCAGCAGGCTAGCCCAAAAGGAATACACCAACAGACATGACAGCATGGGGAAAGAAGTACACCGGGAAATGTGCAAACAACTGAATTTCGAATATGCAAAAAAACGGTACAGACACAAACCAGAAACTGTACTAGAAAACGAAAAACACAAAATCATATGGGATATGAATGTACAAACAGACAAACCCATAACAGCAAGGAGACCGGATATGATAATAATCAACAAGAAAGAAAAATCCTGCAAAATCGTGGACTTTGCCGTTCCAGCGGACCACAGAGTGAAGATCAAAGAGACGGAAAAAAGAAGCAAATATACTGAACTTGCCAGAGAACTGAAAGGAATATGGAACATGAAGAAAGTCAGTATAACACCAATAATCATAGGAGCACTAGGAACAGTCCCCAAAAACATGGAGAAAAGACTAGGAGAAATAGGAATCAAAGGGATAACTGAGACCATACAAATGACAGTAATGATCAAAACAGCTACAATCCTGAGAAATGTCCTCGAATGCGGAAACCAACCCACATAAGCAACGAATGGAGAACAAACACATGGAAGCACAAGAAAACAGAACCGGGGAAAATACAACCGCACGAGATAGGCGCAAGCATAGGCTGACACCACGAAAATTATGGACAGAGGGTCGAAGAAGGAAAGCGCAAACCAGACCTCCACTGGAAGAGCGCGGACAGCTCTGGGACCTTGGGGAGGCTTGTTGCCACTCGGGGCCCAGAGGGGACCAATGGCCCTTATCAGCGGGAAATCGATGGTAGGTGGCTGTTGCGATACCACAAGGTCATCAGCGGTGATGAGCGAAAAGAAGTGGAGCATACTGGAAGTCTGAGGAGACTTGTTGTCACTCAGACTCCAGGGAATACCACAGGTTGTTGGCAGTGGGCGATCACTGACGATGACCAGTGTGATACCCCCTAGTGAGTGAATAATAATAATAATAATAAAAACTAGCTGGACACAATGGAAATTCCACGGTGCTTTCCACACTATTCTGTATAATTTACTTTTAATAATAATATTCCCTTTCAAATAATAAATGCATATCAGTCAATACTATTAAGAAAAAATAACTCCTTATTTTTCCGTAAACTAATTGTCATTGTCAACTAAATATTACTTAAATGAATAAATCGAATAAGTGCCTTCTCTTTTATTTATTTAAGATTGTAGCAATTTGATACTATTTACAACAATAAATATTCTCTGTCTTCTGACCGTAAAATAATTGGCAGCTAAATATTCTTCAAATCAATAAAGCGAACATCACCGTGTATAAAAGCATTTATTAAGATTTAAAATCGCATTGTTGATGGAGCGATATATTTTGAATTTCGGAACAATTCATTTTAAAATGTGTAAAATTGGAATTGTTTAACGTAATAACATCAGATTAATCACAAATCACCATCTTTTCTGATCTGACGATCTCATTTTTTTCTAAACGTCAGAGAAAAGTGATAACGTACGTACGAACATGAAATACCTTAGCGTATTGTTATATAGATAATACTAATCTATCCATCCTCTGGAAAATCGACATACAAACACACTTATTTGTTCGAAAATTGAACATCGTCAAAGAAAAGGAAGAAAAAGATGAAAAAAATATGATTTTTTTACGTCCCAACGGATCACAGAGTTAATCTGACAAATTAAATACATACAACTTACCAAAGATCTGACGGGGCTACGGAATACATAAACTACTACGATACAAATAATAGTATTGCAGCGAATAACAATACGAAAATACAACTATTCTGTCTTAGTGTGTAACCGTCGGACAGCTAAATAAACTATTATCGACAAACAAGACTCTGAGGCATAGTGTATTTTAAACCCAGGTTTTGTTATTCATCGAAAAAAATAAAAACCGAAAAGAAATTTAAAAAAAAACATTGTATTAGAAAAATGCGAATACAAAAATGACAACGAGGCAGGAAATGAGGAGTTAGTAAAATCTAAAAAAACGATGTGAGCTAATGAATTGCAGAATAGAAAATATTAAGAGCATAAAGATAATACAAGAGAGAAGAGATACATAAGTTACGAGCGGTTAAAATGGAGATTCACACATGATGAGAAAGAGTGAAGAAAGTTCGCTTAGATAAAAGAAATGTACAAAGGAAATAATAATCATGTTATTTAATTCTATTTTGAGAGAGAAAAAAAGATAGCTGTCTAAAATATCGGAATATTTAAGTGGATAGAAATTCCTCTATGTAGGTCCGTGGCTAAGCAACTTGGAGAGTTCGGGACAAGAAAATGGAAACCGCTCGCCCGGTGTCGAGGCTAAAAAATCCCTTACATGAAGGAGGTCAAACAAAGGGAGATAAATCTAAGGGACTTATTCTACGCTAGAGAGAAGAACAACCATATTTGAATCTCGCACTGATAACCCCGAACACTAATAATAATACTGAATAACATCAATGATGTTATTTATTGTGTTCATCTTTCCGGCGCGTCTCGTGCGATTTTTGTACAGAATTAAAACAGTCTATTATGTTCTCTACAGCGTTTGTTATTTGAATAACAAACGCTTTCTTTTCATTTGTCATAACAATGTGCAATATTATCTTAATATTTATGGAGTTCCGCATGATAGCTAGAAACGCTTTTAGGTGATGAAGCTTGCTCTTCTGGGGCGCTTAATGTCATCAAGTTTAAACTTATGCTTAGCACATTTAGATTTTCCAGGCTAAATACGAACTACACGTGATGGAGCTTATCGAAGTCTAGAAAATCATCTTGCTGCATCCTAACTACGAAGTTTTAGTGGAATTTGGGTAAGACTAATGGAGGAAGTTTTTTAATATAAGCGAAAAATTAAAATCTTTTCCAAATAGGGTAGGACATTTTCAGCACACTTGCAAGAATTAGTGCTTATCTACGGTTACCAGTACTGGAATTGTGTAAAGAACCACTAATAACAAATTTTGATTAAATTGGCTGCAATCTCCAATGTGTATTTATATATAAATATATATCTATGAATGTATATACACACACACACATATATATATATAAAATAGTAATAATGATAATAATCCAGGTAAAAGATATCCACAGGGCGGTAATCCAGAGAATTTTAACCGGGTTTATAAAAAGTGCTCAATATAAAAATCGAGCTTTATATATGATAAGTTTTTATTTACACAGACATGTACAACATCTGCGACACTGGCATGTCGATGCTATCGATCAACAGTTACTATCAACTGAGATCTCATCAGGTAGAGTTAGAATCCGATCTTAACCTCAAATAATATATCTGTAAATAAAAAAATGATCATATATATATATATATAAATATATATCTATACTATATATATATATATATATATATGAATATATATGCATATTTATATATAAATATATAACAATATATATATATATATACTTATATATAAATATATATATCTATAAATATATATATACATATTTATATATTTATATATATATATATATATTTATGTGTGGAAAATGAAGACGTTGTGAGGTAATGTACACGATATATAAATATATATCTATAAATATATGTCTATAAATATATATATATACATATTTATATATAAATATTGATCTATAAATATATATATATACATATTTGTATATAAATATATATCTATAAATTTATATATATATATTTATAAATATATATATATGTATATATTAATATATATCTATAAATATATGTATATATATATATATATATATATATATATATATATATATATGTGTATATATATACATATATATATACATATATATATATGTATATATATATATATATATATATATATATATATATATATATATATATATATATATATATATATATATCCGAGCTGTTACTGCAAAAACTGCCAGACGAAAGAGAAAGCAAATAGCTATTCGACATTCCTTTCCCGCTACCTGAAATGAATCCGGAAATAAATCACTCTATTTCCACAATGAGATGCTTGGTTACTTTTTTCTTTTCTTCTTTCTATACTAATTAATGAATTTATTGCTTTCTTTTTTCTTTTTTAAACTTACACGTTTGAGACGTTGCTTTTCTTTTGTTCTGATTTCTTTTTTATTAACTTCATCAACGGAGACGCCATGTTATATGTATCTTATTATTCGTGCGAAGAATAGCGAAGCATGATCTTTTTCGACGGAGGATGCACACTAGTTTTAGACATTTGTGAAAAAGAGCAATTTAGATACGTGTACATCTACAGTATACTATAACTGAGGATTGTGAACGCTTCCCCATGGATGTTTTAAATGGTGGGAAGAAAAAGGACAAATGTCGTAAATAAAGGAAGAATGATGAGAGCAGTTGTGAGAGGAACAGAATGATGTAAATAATTAAAAGACAGTGAGAAAGAGCAGGGTGAGAAAAGAGAAAACAATGACGCAGAAAGAGAGAGCGAGAGAGAGAGAAAAAAAAGAGAGAAAAAGAGAGAGAGAAAGAGGCGCAAAGAGAGAGAGAGAGTAAAGATTGGGAAGAGAGGGAAAGAGAAATATAGAGGAATTAAAAGGAGGCAGCGAGAGTGGTTTACTATGACATCACAATAATGAAATACTTTGATTTTGTGACATGTGAATGTCTCGAACATTCGGTGTTACATCTATTGATTCTGTTACAGTTGATTAACACATTGATACTGTTGAACTTATATTTTCTTTCTATTTATCTATCTATCTATCTATCTATCTATCTAATATATAAAGTACCAACAATATACATCTACCAGTCATAAAGTTCTACTTATATTTTCTATCTATCTATCTATCTATCTATCTATCTATATATATATATATATATATATATATATATATATATATATATATATATATATATATATATATATATATATAAGTATGTATATAAAAAGATAATGTGAAAAAAAAGTTTATATTGTGTTATAACTTTTTATTATTTATTTTTTTTATTTATTTATTTTTTGACGTGTAGGAATATAAATTGTTCTGTAAAGAAAAATAGTTTTTCTTGTTGATGGTATGGAGAACAAAATTTTCGACTGATCCTTCAGTCTTTATCGGTGTTTGGGGTTTGCGTGTGTACGGTGGGAGGTTTTCCCAGGCAATGAGGGGGAAAGAGTAGAAAAATCATAAATTAAATATATATATATATATATATATATATATATATATATATATATATATATATATATAATGTGTAAAGTACCAACAATATACATCTATCAGTCATTAATATGTGATTTTAAGAAGAGCATAAAAACGGAATTTCAAATACGTTCCCTAAATTTACATTTCCAACCATTCTAAAGAAATGCCATCTCCCAAATCCATCTATGTTCGTTTTCTAAATACACTAAATACACATTCATGGGTTTTGCAAATTAGTCAATACTTATCAACTCGAGGGCAAGGGTTACAGAGATTTTCAGTCGGACGATAAAGGCCACCACGAGAAGAGTGAAATCAGATGGGTGGAATAGGCAATATATTCTATTAGAGGAATTTATTATCCAAAAGGACGGCTCAACACGTATTTGTTTACATTAGACTTGACGACAACTATGTTGTAGTCGGATGGAAACCAGCCTCGTGGTATTTTATTCCACAGATGGGATATTCTAGAAACCAAACTTTGTTCAGGGTAGTTTCGCTTGGTTTTTGGTACATAGAGGGAGAAAGAAAAGGTTGTAGCTAGGTGAGTTCTTGCTGTGAATGTTTTCTGTGGAGGGTGGATGGGCAGGGATTGAAGCTCTGTCGCACACTTACCATGAAGCTTAACGATACAGTAAAGAGAGGCAAGTAACATCTCGTCTGTACGAAAGAGAAAAGATAATCCTCCACTAGATTTCCAAGTCGGTTTTTTACCTTTTCAATGATGAAAAAAAATGCTCCAAGCGGCACCTCCCCAGATGTGACAGCAGTATTCCATCTTAGGACGATCTGGCTCGTATACAGGTAAATGATTACGTCAGGAGTAAGGCAGTTTTTGAAGCGGTAGAATGATCCGACCATTTTTCCAGCGACCTTAGCAACATATTTCATGTAAGTCTTCCATTTCAGGTCTGGAGTGAAAGTCAGTTCTAGAAGCTTATCACGAGCGGGCTTCCTGGAAGAGAGAGCCATTCGTTTTGACTAAGGCAAAATGAGGAACCGAGCGTTGGTGGTGAAAAGAGAGAAGATTGCTTTTAAGGGCGTTAAAAGTAACTAGCCACTTTTCCCCACTGTACCACGTGCCCCAAGTCAGAAGAGAAAGCGAGAAAGAGAGAGAGAGAGAGAGAGAGAGAGAGAGAGAGAGAGAGAGGGGGGTGGTGAGAAAAAAGAGTAAGAAAGATCTTAATCATAAAAGATCTTCGAAGTGTTGGCGAAAATAGTTCTGTTGTCAGCAGAGATGTCAACGTATGATCTCAGAATATCATGTGGAAGATCATTGATGACAATCAGGAAAAGAGTTGGACCCGGAATAGATCCTTGAGGCGCGCCGGTATTGATGCAGTGTTCTTTAGACTTATGCCTATCAACAACTAAATTCATAGACATATACGAGATAAAAGATTTTATCGTTGAGGGGATGTTTTCAAATATTTCTAATCTAACAAGCTTGTGAAAAAAAACCTTTGTGGCAAACTCTACCGAAGGATTTTGATGTATCAAGAAATATCGTCCTACATAGGAAGCGACCGTCGATAAATTCACTGATCCTGTGCGATATCACAGTCAGCACGTCAGCTGTTGATCTTGCAAGACGAAATTCCTATTCCTTGTCACTCAGTAGTTCTTTTAACAACTTCTTAATCTGTTACAGATTTAAGCAGCTTATTCGATCGGCCTTTACTGAGATACAAAATACAACAATTGAAGTAAGCTCATATACCAGGAAAAAGTAGTGAACCCCACTCTATCATCAGTCTTACTTGATTGGACTAGTCCCTCAAACATTGTGAATATTACAATAACCACATACATGAATGCTACCAGAGGGATGAACAGACAGGATTAGCTCAGTAACAGTAACTACATCAGTGAGAGGACGGTAGAGAGCAAAGATGAAACCAGTGCTGTGAGGAAGTGAAACACAAAAACACATAAAGGGAAATCAATGTCTTCATTGGAAGTGTTCCTACAACATGGAAAACCGTCTCTGGTGTAGGTGCAGGTTCGATTATCATAACAATTATTAAAATATCCTAAAGAAACTGAAATTTGGGAAATATATATTAATTCATGTCTTATACATATTGTTAAATTTCACAAAATATATTTTAATTCCACAGTATATTTTTATGTACTCTGTGAACTTGTGAAAAAGTATATATATATATATATATATATATATATATATATATATATATATATATATATATATATGTAGAAATAAAAATGGAATAAAGAATAAGCAATTCAACAACTAACAAAAATAAATAACACCAAACTTCGACGTCTTACAGAATCCTGTCTGATCCTATGTCATAAGAACACCATTGCCCAAAGACAAGGTTTCTTTAATATTTCCTTTCCTTCGGCTAGATCGATTCTATACGAGATGAATCTTAATGAATATGACTCTGGCTAACTTTTAACCCTTGTCTCTCTTCTTCCCCCATCTCCTCCTCCCCTGCTTCCTCTTTCTCTCCTGTTTCATCCCTCGACGTTAACTGCTCCAATTACTACTAATCCTTGTAGACTTTTGACGTTCCCAGTCCGAATTCTATCAGTAAGCGATATCTTAGCACTGATTTTTCTCTCTCTCTCTCTTTTTCTTCTTTAATAGTTCTCGACAGCAAAATGTCGATTTACCCTTTCTCACGTTTACTCTTTTTACTCTTGCTTTCTCTTCTTCTTTTCTTCTTCTTCAACTGACGTTATAAAGACACTGGTTGATCGGTCTCTCTTTATTCTTCTTCCTCTTCTTCATCTTCTTTTTCTTTCTCTTTTCATAACATTCCTCGCATTCTTTTTTTCTCCCCCTTTTGTTGTTCTCTGCACGTGACATTTTCTTCCAATCGCATTCTCTGTATAAATTTGAAAACTTTTCCGTTTTGAAATAAAGTTTATTATCCGATAGAAAATGGCCGTATCTACGACCGAAATATCTCGGTGGAACTTTACAACATGAGTTTTTGAGTTTATTTTTGTTAGTTGTTGAATTGCTTATTCTTTATTCCATTTTTATTTCTGCATATTGTCTGAAACATTGTTTCTTTTTTTCCATATATATATATATATATATATATATATATATATATATATATATATATATATATATATATATATATATTACTATATATATATTATTTACTCTGTGAACCTTTTAGAAAGTATATATATATATATATATATATATATATATATATATATATATTCAATACTTCATATAATATTCAATTAATTACTCATAATTTATATATATATATATATATATATATATATATATATATATATATATATATATTAAACCGATCATTATGAAATTTGGAACACGGCTAATAGCGTAATGGGTCCAAATTTGAGCGAATTTAGTTTCTTTCGTTTTATGTAAGGAGGTTAAAGGGGGTTGAACCCTTAGTGAAAAAATCGGATACCTTCGAATTTTCTGAAATTTTAATAAGATGTATTCAGCATCAATTAAAAAATGTCCCCAAATTTCAGTTCTGGGGGGGGGGGGTATTTTAAAAGGATTTCAGGAACCTTAATATTCCTATTTGAAAATTAAAATATTTCAAATTTGCATTAAATTTCATTCATAGCAAAATTACCTGAATCTCAGTTTTTCTTAACCCATAAAGCTTAAGTTTAAAAATTAAGGCATTATCTAGAAAAAAAAAAATCTTGTAATGGACTTTAATCAAAATTTGAATACGGATTCTAGAAATATTGTTTAGTAGCATTATATCTTGATTTAATCTTGGTAAGTGGTGTTCTGTCCAGAAACGTAATTTAACTTGTCCTGAGACGGGAATTCTTCTAGAATCTATTAGAAAGAGCATTATCTGTATTCAGTGGCAGCTTTACAAAAATAAATATTTTTGTAAACAAATCATAACAAAATAAATAATTGTTACATGGATTCTACTACAACAACACTTTCCTGTAGACGTACCGTGCATCTTTTCGGCACTAGCTCAATTTTCCAACACCTACACTGTCCCTTCTCAATATAAACACATTTTAGTTAATGATAAAAAATACACCACACTACCAACATACAGAGATAAAAATCTGTGAAGCCATTAACATTAAAGCTAGCACTGTCACAATTAATGACATAAATTACGAAACAAGTCACAAAATTTAAATGCATCTAGCGTAGTAACTAAAATCTTTAATTGTGTATGCGTATTTCTCATAATCATGTTCGAATGCAATATCCCATGACTATAGACGCTCATTTTGAAGTCGTAAATAATAGATGTTGCAAAACAAACAGAAAAGGAAAGTAGATATACACACATGAAGATTAACTGTGGCCTGGTTATGATTTGATAAATATAATCGAAAGGGCCTGCGAGAAAAGGAACATAATAGAACAAGAAATCCACGTAACTTATAATTGGCCGAAATACTAAATCGACTATTCGGAAAATTGAAAAAAACCTGATCAAATAAAATACTCCGTGCTATTTAATAATATTTGACTGAATTATATATATATATATATATATATATATATATATATATATATATATATATATATATATATATATATATATATATATATAAATTGAAATAAAAGCCAAATTAGCAATACAAGATTAATTTTTTTTTTTTTTTTCTTACATTAATCCTATCGATTACGGAATAAAATTCCTTCTTCAAGGCTGACCAGTATTGAGTCATTTTTTTTTTTATTTTTTTTTTTTTCATCAAAAAACAAGAATAAAGAAACTTATTTCTTTGTTAATTTGATAAACGTCTTTGATGGTACGACGTCATCGCCTTGATGTTATGAAATGGCGGGTAGGATTCAAAACCGGTGTCGAACGAGAGATGCGTTGGCACGCTGTCGAGTAATGTGTGTGTTTTTCGTTCAAGTTTTAAGTATTGCATGGAAAGTTAATAAAATTGAAATAAAAATAAAATAAAAAATAAAAAATGACTCAATACTGGTCAGCCCTGAAGAAGGAATTTTATTCCGTAATCGATAGGATTAATGTAAGAAAAAAAAAATAATAAATTAATCTTGTATTGCTAATTTGGCTTTTATTTCAATTTTATTAACTTTCCATGCAATACTTAAAACTTGAACGAAAAACACACACATTATATATATATATATATATATATATATATATATATATATATATATATATATTCTCTTTCCATCATGCTTTTTATGTCAGTTATAAGAATGTCCTGATTTTTAGACTAGTAACACTTTTAAATTACATGACAAGCATACGTATCATTATAATTTGCCATATTATATATATATATAAAGTTAATCCAACAAAAGATATAACATGCAACTAATATCTTTAATTAGTGTACATCCGGATAAAACTGAAGCTCAATATACTGGAT